>CM044305.1:53548090-53994730 GCA_024291935.2 Okapia johnstoni | reverse complement strand
TGGCACCTGAACCGCGTCCTGCTCGCTGACTAAACTGCGTTGTCTCCAGTTTGCACCCGCGTAGGTGCTCTGTCTTCTCGGGCTCCTGCTGCAGCAGGAGAAAACTGAACTGAGAGCGCACCCCATCCCCGCCACTCCTTTGCAGCGCCTCCTGCTGGAGAACCTGTGTCTCCCGGCGAGTTGGAATTCAGTCTCTGGAAGGGAAAACCCTTTCAGTTTAATTGTGTGTGTGTTAGTCACTCAGTCGTGTCTGACTCTTTGCGACCCTATGAACTGTAGCCCGCCAGGCTTCTCTGTCCATGGAATTCTCCAGGCAAGAATGCTGGAGTGGATTGCCAGTCCCTTCTCCAGAGGATCTTCCTGACCCAAGGATTGAACCCTGATCTCTTGTGTTGCAGGCAGAATCTTTACCACTTGAGCTATAGTGCAATTAGAGGTCCTTCTCCTGGGCTCCCAGTGCTCACTCTCAAGAATGGCAGCAATTCTTGGGACATCGAGGCTTGATCGTGGTGTGCCTCCCTAGCTCAGACAGAACCTCCTCAGTGGAGCGCAAGGTCTGGCACATGGTACGTGCTCAGAAATCATCTTCTGATGTGCACCAAGTAGTGGGGAACACAGATGCAAATAATCTTCTGACTGTACAGGACACAGAAATGCGAAAGATAGCAGCTTTATTGGAGTATATACGGGTGAAATGACAAACTATCTGTGATTTGCTTTAAAGTAATCTAGAGTGAGAAGGTAGAAGGAATGAAAGTTTAGATGAGATAATAATATTGTTCATGTTACTAATTATTGAAGCTGGGTGATGAGTACATGGGTGCTCATTATATATTTCCTCTATTCTACCAGTAAACACACAAACGTGAAATTTCCATAATAAAAGCTTTAAAAAATGGGACGGCTATAAAACAACAAAGAAATCCTTCTTCTTCATTCTTCTCTTCAAAGAGTTTGTGGATTTAGTGAGAAGGTGGGGGAGTTGAGGCAGAGGTTAAGACAAGAATATAAATGGCTAGAATACAAGGAAGTTTAAGGTGTGAAGTGCTGTGTGGATTCAGAAGCAGAGAGAGGATTGTTCTGGGGGTTTAGAGGGGATTCTGAAACAAAAAGGCCTTTGTAATGGATGGGCCTTGAAGGGAAGATGGGGAAGATTTTGCAAATTCAGATGGGCCACTTCTAGAAAGAGTAAAATAGTGATAAAGCAAGTTGAACAATTTTAATTGGTAAAGACTAATTCTTGGGGGTTTTGGTGAATGTCATATGAATTAGTGTTGATAAAATGGCTTTGAAAAGTATGTGATGTGAAGGAGTTAGATGTCTCTATGATTATATAAATCACACATTGATAATGATCAAAGGCCATTTCTTTAACAGTCATTTCAGGGAATTTCTACATTCTTTGTTCCCTAACATTCCCAAAGTCACCAACCCCAGTTGCAGATCTGGAGTCTTACCTGTTCAAATGTCAGCATTACATTATCCTTCTGGGGCTCTCTTGAGATTAAGCTGACTGATAATTTTCTTTTAAGTAATGTTTCCATGAAGTGTCCCAATTGACAGAGCCCTTTCATGAAATTTATTTAATATTCATAACCTTGTGGAGTAGGAGATACCACTCTCCCTATTTTAGAGGTGAAGTTAAGTGATTAGCACAAAATCATATAGCTAGTGAGGAGCAGAGTCATCATTTAATCTCAGATCCACTGGGGGCAATTTACTCTCAATGCATGGGCTCTGGGATTATGCAAAGATTGGCATGTGAAGGACAGTGACATTTCAGAATATTTTTGTTTTACAGGAAATCCTCAGCAGGACACAACCTTAGGGCAGCATTGTGCTGGATGTATGGAATGGGAGGAAAGTGTACATAAAAAAGAAGCAGCCCTCTCTGCATTCAGTATGTTACTTTTAAAGTGAAGTTAACTGTACCCCTTCACAGTGGTATTGTGAAGATGAAATGAAATCACTGATGGAAAGTGCCCAGCATTCTGTCTGGCACACGGAAGATACTCAGTACATCTGAGATTACATCCTCCTTTCCCAACACCTCACAGGGCAAATGTGAAAAATTAAGCAACCTATGTGAAAAGGACATGGAAAAACAAAACTCTTAAAGGGAAAATGGGAATTCTGACCCAGGCTCTAAGTGACCAGAGGCTCAGGGGAGCCTTCTGGGATCTGTTCCTTGAGGAAGGAGATGCTGAAGCTAATACTGCTGATGCTCACTCCTGCCTCCCCCTTCCCCCAACACACAGCTAGGAAAGGGAATAGGATTTGTGAAATTGTTGATCTACCCACTTTTTCGTTTCCCGGACAGATCATAAATGTTTTTCCCCTTCCTAATGTATTTTCCCTGATAAGGGGCAGCGAGAGATGTACTGTTGGCAAATCTAACAGGGAACGCAGTTAACTCCATCAATTGCTCCTGTTTATGGAGTCCTAACCACTGGACAACCAAGGAATTCTCCTCTAAGAAATAGTTTTTCTTTAAAAAAATAATTTTATTGATTAATTTATTTGGCTGAGCTAGGTCTTCGTCATTGCGTGCAGACTTTTCTCTAGTTGCAGTGTGCAGGGGCTACTTTCTAGTTGTGGTGTGAGGGCCTCTCATTGCAGTGGCTTCTCTTGTTGCAGAGCACAGGCTCTAGGGCATTCAGGCTTCAGTAGTTGCAGCATGTGGGCTCAACAGTTCTGGCTCGTGGGCCCTGAAATGCAAGCTCAGAAGTTGAGGTGCATGGACTTAGTTGCTCCGTGGCATGTGGGATTTTAGTTCCCCAACCACAGGTTCAACCTGCATCTCCTTCATTGGAAGGTGGATTCTTTACCACTGAGCCACCAGGGAAGCCCCTAAGGAATAGTCTTATTCCCATTTTACCGATGAGGAAACTGAGGTCCAGAAATATTCAGTAACTAGAAGCAGAGGTAGGACCTCTGATCTTAAGAGATAAAACTTTGATCTTAAATTCAGATCTCATCAGGACACTATGCTGCCTCAATCTGTATACATCAAATGTATTGCTCCTTTGTCTTTTGTTTCTTTTTCCCCTTTCCTGCTTTCCTTGTAGGCAGCAGTATAATGCAGCAGTTGCACATACTATCTCTGGTGTCAGACTGCCTATGTTCAAATCTCAGCTTAAAGCCATTCTAGGTGTCAGAGCTTCAATTTTCTCTTCTGTAAGATACTGGTGGTGATGATCATCATAACTGCATAGAGGTACTGTGAGGTTTAAGTGAAATAATACACAGAATGTACTTAATATGTGCCAGGTGCATATTAAGTGGTCATTGTTCTTAATATTATTTGCATCCTATCTGTCCCCAGTCTTATTTTCTCCCTGTGCTAAGTTGCTTCAGTCGTGTCCAACTTTTTGCCATCCCATGGACTGTAGCACACTAGGCTTCCTGCCAATGGAATTCTCCAGGCACAAATACTGGAGTGGGTTGTCATGCCCTTCTCCAGGGGATCTTCCCGACCCAGGAATCGAACCTGTGTCTCTTATGTCTCTTGCATTGGCATGAAAGATTGTTGCTTAACCATGGAGGATTTTGGGATTCTTGGTCTCTGGAGGAGAAGAATTCAATATGGGGCCAGAGACAAGGCTTGATCACTCAGAGCTTTTGTGTAATAGAGTTTTATTAAAGTATAAAAGGGATAGAGAAAGCTTCTGACATAGACATCAGAAGGGGGCAGAAAGAGTGACCCCTTGCTAGTGTTAGCAATGGAGTTATATACCTTTTAATTAGTTATGACAATGAATCAAAAGAATGTCTGGAGGTTATAAAGACCTTACTAGACCCACTCCCATAATTTACATTTTAAGATAACAGGATTAGCCAGAAGGTATTTTCCAGAAACTGTCCTCAAGCAGGACACATTATTGTTATATAATCCTAAGGAATGTAGAGGGAAAAAAGAGTTTGTCTTTTCCTTCTCCTTGAGAATTCCAGACCCCTCTCTCCTTGGGAGACTTCTTATCAACCTGCCTAGGTACTGACTCTCTCAATCCCCCCTTTTCTTTTAGGAGAATTATGTTGCCAAGGGAAAGGGGCATCTTTTTCATTCCATAAATACTTCCTGCTGTTGAGGGGCATGGTCCCTAAATTATTGAGGCAACATATTCTCCTAACCCTCATATTGAGGGTCTCTGATTCAGGGGCCCCAAGTAATAGTTGGAGGAGGCTGTGGCACCTGCAGGAGCTTCGACAACCATTTGTAACTTAAAAGCTTTCAGACGGTTAGAAACAAACCCTGTTTTACAGTTACAGATGTCATTAAGCCAAGTTAAAACCTAATCAAAATTAAAAGTTACATTATGCCCATAGTTACATCAGTCCATCTTAGGGTTGTTAGATGTCATCACAGTTGAAGAGAGTCCTTTCCTTGAAGTGGAGAAATACACCAGGGAAGTCTTCAACTGATGAGGAGGTGAGTGCTCCACAGACCCAGCAATTAGACCAATTGTGGAATGTGGTTTATGAATGAGCCCAGGACAGGAAGGTGTTGTCTTGAGGGTCAAATGCCAGACTCAGGACCTTTGGAGTGAGCAGAAGTAGGCTCACATTGATTATCAGGCCCATCTGAAAACTGCAAAGTCAGAGCATAGAAAGTAAAGGCATAAAATGACATCACTTAGTTCTGGTCAGGGTGCCACCTCTTAAGTCGAGTGTGATGCACCCACGAATCAATTCCTGTCACTTTGACAGATGTGGGAGAAGAAAGAATAACCTGGTAAGGGCCTTCCCACAGGGGCTTGAGGGATTGGCCCCCAGATCCCAATGTTTTTATCAGGACCTCAGTTCCTGGCTCAAATAGAGGCTTGCTTGACTCAGAGGCTGGGTTAGGAGTCACCTCCTGGAGCTCCATTAATGCCTGTTGAAAAGCTGACAGCTGAGTTACATAATTAGTTAATTCCAAGGCTTTAGGAAAACTTTTCCATTGAGCATTTTCAGGAATTAGTAATTGTCCATCCACGGACTGTAACCATCCTTTATTAGTAATCTTCGCTCCTTTTTTCTCATATCTTTCTAATTCTTCCTCAGTATATTGTGGTTTTTCCTGTTTCACAGGACCTGTCCAGATCAAAGGCGTCTGCAGTGAAGGGGTTTCGTAAAGTGCTGCTTTTCTGGCTTGACAGTCAGCCAGCTGATTACCTTCAGCTACTTTACTCCCATCCCTTTGCAATGCATAACAGCTACTTCTTTAGGACAATATATAGCAGTTTAAAGTCTCTCTATCTCTCTGAAGTGCTTAGTAGGTTCTCCTGTTGTCGACTGATTTCTTTATACCCAAAATTGGAGTGTTGCATGGACTGTAACAGGGAATTAATAGCCCCTGCTCCTTTAAAATCTCAGTGATGGGTTTTAACCCTTCCTTAACCTCAGGTTTCAGTGGATACTGCTTCTTAATGTGGAAATAAGTGCGGGTCTTTGAGCTTGAAAACCACAGGAATAGCACTTTGTGCTCGACACACAGATTTTCCATCAGCCCACACTCTAAGATTTACATTTTGTTCAATTAAAGGGAGAGAAAGGGAGGGCTCCATATTCATGAAAACAGAGGCATGGACCTTGCTCAATATATCCCTCCCCAAAAGGGGTGAGGGAGACTCTGGCACGATCAGAAACTCGTGTCAAAATAGCCCAGAGTCCCGGTTACAGCTTAAAGAACAACTGAAGTAATACCTTTTGGCTCATCCAGACAGTCCCATTACGGAAGCAGATCAGGAAGAAAGTGGGCCAGGGGCTTCAGTAAGCACAGAGTAAGTTGCCTCAGTATCTAAAAGGAAATTGACGGATTGGCCCCCCACAGTTATTAATACCTGGGGTTCCTCAGGTGTAATTAGGATGGAAGCTTGTGTGGGGACCCCCGTGCACCTTCAGTCCTGATTGTCTTGAGAGTCCGACCCCTGAAACCTACGCCTCTGGGGGCAGTCTCTCCTCCAGTGTGGTCCCTTGCAGACTGGACATGGAGCCAGTAGTGGCTTAAATGCCTGAGGGCACTCCCGCTTGAGGTGCCACTCCTTTCCACAGTAACAGCAAGCCCATCCTTTTTCACCTGGTTCCCTCTGGGCATTTTTCTCAGGCTGTGTAAGAACAGTTCTGACAGCCATTACAAGGGCTTCCGCCTATTCCTTTGTCTTTTTCTGCCTTTCTTTCTTTTCCTCATATTCTCTACCATAATAGACGGTTTGAGCCAGTTACAACAGATTATCTAAAGACTGATTTGGTCCATACACCTGTTTTAATAGCTTACGGAGGATATGTGGAGCCAATTGAGTGAGAAGTCTATCTTTTAAGATCACTCTCCCCTCTTCACTTTCAGGATCAATCTCAGTGAATCTGCAAAGGGCTTCTCTCACTCTATCTAGGAATTTACCAGGAGCTTCCTTCTCCTCCTGTACTATGTTTGCCAGTTTGGCATAGTTTAAAGTCTTGGCACATGCTTGCCTGAGTCCTTCAGAATACATCTGACAAAATGACTCTGATCCCATCTTCCTTTAGCTGTGTTATAGTCCCAATCTGGTTTTGTAGTTGGGACCACCCGAATCCCAGTGAGGAGGGCAGCTATCTCATCCTCCCTCTTCCCTACTGATTCATTACTAAGCCATTCATTTCCATAAGCAACAGCTTTCCCCAAAACTCGAGTTTCTGAGTCAGGAGTCAGCATTTGTCCCAAGATATACATCACATCCTTCCAAGTAAGGTCATAAAGAAGAGTAACACCTTTAAAAGCTCTAATATATTTTTCTGGGTCCTCTAAATAGTCTCCCAGATCCTCCTTGATTCTTTGTATTTCTTGATAAGAAAAGGGCTTATTAACTCTCATAGACTTATTATTTCTCCTGGTGGGTGCTTCATGAAGAGGCAACAGCTTGTGTGGCCGTTTCTCAGCCTCTCTGGCTGCTCTGTGCATATGATCCCAGGGATAGATTGGAGAAACCTGCTTTTCTTGATCTCTCTGTCTCCTGTCCCTCATCTCATCTCTTACTTTGATGGTCTGAGTTTCTTTTGAAACCAGAGTAGTCTGAGGTCGTGTTAAGACAGGGGTTGTTTAGACCTCTACTTTGGCAGTTTGAATCTCAGTTTGGGTTTCTACTGAGACCAAGGTAACCCTTCTTGCAGGGGGGTTCTCTGACTTTCAGTTTGCTCAGTTTGGAGCCCCAGGTACGGGGGCAAAGTAGGAGGACAGGAGGGAGCTGAAGGTTTCACACCCAAATCTATACCCTTAGGACACAAGTCTGGCATACCTCCAAGAGAGAAAAAGGACAACACATATGCTACTTCTAGCCATTTTCCTTGTTTTCTACAGAACCGGCCTAATTGTAAAATAGTAATAATTGAGATCCTTCAACAGGTCAGCATTCCCCCTCTTCCAAAGCATACTGTGGCCATTCAGTATCACAGAAGATCAGGAGTGCCTTCTTTAAGCTCTGGGGACCAAATCTATCCCAGTTTTTCAGGATACAGTTCAAAGGAGTGAGGCTGGAATTGTTAGCTCCCATCTGTAAGAGAGAAAAAAAAGTGACAAGTGCCATCTTTCTACCGGAGGTGTCCCTCCCTGCTCTAGATGGGGGTGTAGACAGACTTTACACCGAAGCTTTCCTTCCTTGATTGGACTTAGTCTGTCCCTTACCGACGCAGGTGCCATGCTCGTCCCTCCCGGTTCTACCACCGAGATGGGGTGGAGATGCATCGGGATAGACCTGATGGCATCCCAAACTGATGTCCAGTTCCTCACCATTAAAACCTTGCTTGCCTCTGATGCCACCCATGGTGCAATCAGAGTAACTTTCCAGAATGCCTCCCAAGCTAAGACTGCTGGGAGAAACAATCGTCACCTGAGTGCCTGACCACAATAAGACCAGTACGAACATAAAACTGAGATGTTCCTTCCAAGTGTCACCACACCAGTATAAGCGATAGCAAAAGAGATGGTGAAAGGTTGGCCAATGAGGAAAAAGTCATTTTTGTCCTCAAGTTATTAGGGCCAGTCCTTCCAGTTCATTCCCACAGATTCTACAAAAAGAATATCTAAGGAGTTGGGACAAAAGCTACTGGAAAGCCTCCTGTGGTCCACTAAGAGCTAGTGTTACCAAAGGAAGAAACCCATTGCACTTCCAATCTGAGTAACCTTTAACCTCAGGGATGCTCTAGGAGCTAGAGCTCCATCTAACTTCAGAACTTTCGACTCCTAGCGAGGCTAGGTGCTTCCTGACTACCAATCCAAATTTGGGACCTAAGTAACAGTACACAGAAACAGCATAGATCACAAGTCCCTTGAAAGTCTGTGATCCAACAGATAGGTTAGTAGTTCTAATTCCCAAGAAGTTATGAAATGGTCAAAGAGACTGGAAAGTTTGACCGAGAAAGGAGAGTTCAGTCCACACATTGTGCCCATTTCTGGTCGGTCCCTGAAGGAGACATTGGGTGCCTCTTGGCATTGGCATGTCAGTATAACCCTCTGACAGTTTTCTGCCATAAGCTGTATGAGGTCACCACGGAACTTCAAAGCAGGACTCCTCACTTGCTTCGTGCAGGGCGTGTCATTCATTCACTCAAGCACACTGTAGGGTTAGTAAAGTACAGCAGAAAACGTGTTCGCTAGGAGAACAAAGAACTACAGCTCCAAGCATACTTACCTTGTCCTGGCCTCTGGAAGAGAAGAATTCAATCCAGGGCCAGAGACGAGGCTTGATCGCTCAGAGATTTCGTGTAATAGAATTTTATTAAAGTATAAAAGGGATAGAGAAAGCTTCTGACATAGACATCAGAAGGGGGTAGAAAGAGTGCCCCCTTGCTAGTGTTAGCAATGGAGTTATATACCTTTTAATTAGTTACTATAATGAATCAAAAAAATGTCTGGTGGTTGTAAAGACCTTACTAGACCCACTCCCATAATTTACATTTTAAGATAACAGGATTAGCCAGAAAGTATTTTCCAGAAACTGTCCTCAAGCAGGATACATTATTGTTACATTCAGTTCAGTTCAGTTCAGTTCAGTTGCTCAGTCGTGTCCGACTCTTTGTGACCCCATGGACTGCAGCATGCCAGGCCTCCCTGTCCATCACCAACTCCCGGAGTTTACCCAAACTCATGTCCATTGAGTCAGTGATGCCATCCAACCATCTCATCCTCTGTCATCCCCTTCTCCTCCTGCCTTCAATCTTTCCCAGCATCAGGGTCTTTTCCAATGAGTCACTTCTTCACATCAGGTGGCCAAAGTATTGAAGTTTCAGCTTCGACATCAGTCCTTCCAATGAACATTCAGGACTGATTTCCTTTAGGATGGACTGGTTGGGTTTCCTTGCAGTCCAGGGGACTCTCAGGAGTCTTCTCCAACACCACAATTCAAAAGCATCAATTCTTTGGCGCCCAGCTTTCTTTCTAGTCCAACTCTCACATCCATACATGACTACTAGAAAAACCATAGCCTTGACTAGATGGACCTTTGTTGGCAAAGTAATGTCTCTGCTTTTTAATATGCTGTCTAGGTTGGTCATAACTTTCCTTCCAAGGAGTAAGCGTCTTTTAATTTCATGGCTGCAATCACCATCAGCAGTGATTCTGGAGCCCCCCAAAATAAAGTCTGACACTGTTTCCACTGTTTCCCCATCTATTTCCCATGAAGTGATGGGACCAGATGCCATGATCTTAGTTTTCTGAACGTTGAGCTTTAAGCCAACTTTTTCACTCTCCTCTTTCACCTTCATCAAGAGGCTCTTTAGTTCTTCTTCACTTTCTGCCATAAGGGTGGTGTCATCCACATATCTGAGGTTATTGATATTTCTCCCAGAAATCTTGATTCCAGCTTGTGTTTCTTCCAGCCCAGCATTTCTCATGATGTACTCTGCATATAAGTTAAATAAGCAGGGGGACAATATACAGCCTTGACGTACTCCTTTTCCTATTTGGAACCAGTCTGTTGTTCCATGTCCAGTTCTAACTGTTGCTTCTTGACCTGCATACAGATTTCTCAAGAGGCAGGTCAGGTGGTCTGATATTCCCATCTCTTTCAGAATTTTCCACAGTTTGTTGTGATCCACACAGTCAAAGGCTTTGGCATAGTCAATAAAGCAGAAATAGATGTTTTTCTGGAACCCTCTTGCTTTTTCGATGATCCAGTGGATGTTGGCAATTTGATCTCTGGTTCCTCTGCCTTTTCTAAAATCAGCTTGAACATCTGGAATTTCACAGTTCACGTATTGCTGAAGCCTGGCTTGGAGAATTTTGCACGTTACTTTGCTCGCATGTGAGATGAGTGCAATTGCTCGGTAGTTTGAACATTCTTTGGCATTGCCTTTCTTTGGGATTGGAATGAAAACTGACGTTTTCCAGTCCTGTGGCCACTGCTGAGTTTTCCAAATTTGCTGGCATATTGAGTGCAGCACTTTCACAGCATCATCTTTTAGGATTTGAAATAGCTCAACTGGAATTCCATCACCTCCACTAGCTTTGTTCATAGTGATGCTTCCTAAGGCCCACTTGACTTCACATTCCAGGATGTCTGGCTCTAGGTGAGTGATCACACCATCATGATTATCTGGGTCTTGAAGATCTTTTTTGTACAGTTCTTCTGTGTATTCTTGCCACCTCTTCTTAATATCTTCTGCTTCTCTTATGTCCATACCATTTTTGTCCTTTATTGAGGCCATCTTTGGATGAAATATTCCTTTGGTGTCTCTAATTTTCTTGAAGAGCTCTGTAGTCTTTCCCATTCTATTGTTTTCCTCTATTTCCTTGCTCTGATCACTGAGAAAGTTTTCTTATCTCTCCTTGCTATTCTTTGGCACTCTGCATTCAAATGGGTATATCTTTCCTTTTCTCCTTTGCTTTTGACTTCTCTTCTTTTCACGGCTGTTTGTAAGGCTTCCTCGACAGCCATTTTGTATTTTTGCATTTCTTTTTCTTGGGGATAGTCTTGCTCCCTGTCTCCTGTACAATGTCATGAACCTCCATCCATAGTTCATCAGGCACTCTGTCTATCAGATTTAGTCCCTTAAGTTTATTTCTCATTTCTGCTGTATAATCGTTAGGGATTCGATTTAGGTCATACCTGAATGGTCTAGTGGTTTTCCCTACTTTCTTCAATTTAAGTCTGAATTTTGCAGTAAGGGTTCATGATCTGAACCACAGTCAGCTTCTGGTCTTGTTTTTTCTGATTGTATATAGAGAGCTTCTCCATCTTTGGCTGCAAAGAATATAATCAGTCTGATTTTGGTGTTGACCATCTAGTGATGTCCATATGTACAGTCTTCCCTTCTGTTGTTGGAAGAGGGTGTTTGCTATGACCAGTGCATTTTCTCGGCATAACTCTATTAGCCTTTGCCCTGTTTCATTCTGTATTCCAAGGCCACATTTGCCTGTTACTCCAGGTGTTTCTTGACTTCCTACTTTTGCATTCCAGTCCCCTATAATGGAAAGGACATCTTTTGGAGGTGTTAATTCTAGAAGGTCTTGTAGGTCTTCATAGAACTGTTCAACTTCAGCTTCTTCAGCATTTCTGGCCAAGGCATAGACTTGGATTACTGTGGTTTGCCTTGGAGAGGAATAGAGATCATTCTGTTGTTTTTGAGATTGCATCCAAGTACTGCATTTTGGACTCTTGTTGACTATGATGGCTACTCCATTTCTTCTAAGAGATTCCTGCCCACAGTAGTAGATATAATGGTCATATGAGTTAAATTCACCCATTCCAGTCCATTTTAGTTTGCTGATTCCTAAAATGTCAACGTTCACTCTTGCCTTCTCCTGTTTAACCACTTCCAATTTGCCTTGATTCATGGACCTAACGTTCCAGGTTCCTATGCAATATTGCTCTTTACAGCATTGGACCTTGCTTCCATCACCAGTCACACCCACAACTGGGTGTTGTTTTTGCTTTGGCTCTATGTCTTCATTCTTTCTGGAGTTATTTCTCCACTGATCTCCAGTAGCATATTGGGCACCTACCGACCTGGGAGTTCATCTTTCAGTGTCCTATCTTTTGCCTTTTCATACTGTTTACGGGGTTGTCAAGGCAGGAATATTGAAGTGGTTTGCCATTCCCTTCTCCAGTGGACCACATTTTGTCATAACTCTCCACCATGACCTGTCCATCTTGGGTGGCCCTACAAGGCATGGCTCATAGTGTCACTGAGTTAGACAAGGCTGTGGTGCATATGATTAGATTGGTTAGTTTTCTGTGATGGTGGTTTTCAGTCTGTCTGCCCTGTGATGGAGAAGGATAAGAGGCTTATGAAAGCTTCCTGATGGGATAGACTGACTAAGGGTATACTGGGTCTTGTTCTGATGGGTGGGGCCATGCTCAGTAAATGTTTGATCCAATTTTCTGTTGATGGATGGAGCTGTGTTCCCTCCCTGCTATTTACCTGAGGCCAAACTATATTGGAGGTAATGAAGATAATGGTGACCTCCCTCACAAGATCCCTGGCATGTACTGCTACAGTCTGTGCCTCCAACCCTGCAACAGACCACCACAGACCCACGCCTTCACCAGAGACTCTGAGACACCCACAGGCAAGTCTCCTGTAGGGTCACTGTTCCTTTTTTCTGGGCCCTGGTGCACAAGTTTCTGTTGTGCCCTCCAAGAATCTATTTGTCAGTCCCATGTAAGTTGTGGCAGCTCTATATTGGGATTAATGGTGACCTCCTCCAAGAGGACTTATCCCATACCCATACCCGGAGGCCCTGTCCCTGCGGCAGACCACTGCCGACCCGTACCTCCACAGGAGATGCTCAAACACAGTTCAGTCTCAGTCTCTGTGGGTCCCTGGGTCCTGGTGCGCCCAAGGTTTGTTTGAACCATCTGAGCATCTCTGGCTGCGTACCCTGGAGCGGCAAGCGGCAGCTGCATGGCGCTGGAGTTGCGCACAGCTGAGAGGAGATACCCCACGTCCAAGGTCAGGAGCAGCGGCTGTGCTTCGTGGGACTGGCTGTATGGAGGTACCCACGTCCAAGGTCAGAAAAACCCCAGTAAGACGGTAGGCACTGGAGTGGCTGTGAAGAGATACCCCACATCCAAGGGCCAAGGCGAAGCCCCAGCAAGATGCTAAGAGGGGCGAATCTGCGTTTAGAATTGTTATATAATCCTAAGGAATGTAGAGGAAAAAAAGTTTGTCCTTTCCTCCTCCTTGAGAATTCCAGACCTCTCTCTCCTTGGGGACCCCTGGACTTCTTATCAACCAGCCTAGGAATTGACTCTCTCAGGCAGGCGGGTTCTTTACCACTAGCGCCACCTGGGAAGCCCATTTTTTTCCTAATAGAGAAATAAACTGGATGAGAACACTGACTGGGTCACCCCAAAGCAATCAATTCCAGTCCTAGTTGTCTTTCCCTGTGATATTGGGCCAATCTTGTTCTCTCTGAGTTTTAAAAAGCCGGCCTCAGAAATGAGGTGACCAAACTGTCACCTCTGTGCGGGCAAGCAGGTAGTGAGGAAGTAGAGGTCTGAGAAAAATAGGAAATTGCTCATCTGTAGAATTCCATTGAGCATCCTAAGTACCAGGCATTATCTGATTGCCTTACATTTAAATCACATCATGCCCCCACAAGGTAGATGTTATTATTATTCTGATTTTTAACAGATGACAAAACTGAGGGCTTGAGAGGTTGAGCAATTGGCTTAAGGTCACACAGCTTGTATAGGATGGGGCTGAAATTCAGACCTGTATAGTAGCTCCAGAGACCATGCTGTGCTCAATACACTACTCTGAAAAGCGTTGGGGCCTTGTTCAAAAGAGGAAATATTGGGACTTTTCTGGTGGTCTAGTGGTTAAGAATTCACCTTCCAATGCAGGGGATGTGGGTTTGATCCCTGGTGGGGGAACTAAGATCCCACATGCCATGGGGCAACTGAGCCCAGGTGCACAACTAGAGAGCCCACGTGCTGCAACTAAGACCTGATGAAGCCAATAAGTAAATAAATAAATAAATGTTTACAAAAGAAAAAGTATTCTAATACTACACAATCCTCTTCCAGACAAGGAAAATTCAGGACAAAAGAGCAATCTCCCTCCCCACCTCCACCTCTGCCCCCACCCAAGGTGATTTGTATCTTGAGTTTGAGAAGCCTGCAAAAATTCAGACTACCTTCCAGTCTCCCCATCCCCAAATCTAGGGCCCAGAGACGAAAGGCAATCTCTGGTTCAAATAAGCCCTCATCTTACCTTTCCGGTCAGTTTCCTGCAGTGACACTGAGCCACAAGTTTCTTTTGTCTCTGCTGCCATTCTTCTCCAGGCCTACCTGTAATGTGGGTGGGTAATGGACCATTTATTCTGGCTGTAACTTGCCATTAGTCAGCAGGTGATGACACCTTTGTGAAGTGATCTGTTAGTTCTCTGAGAGGAATGGGACTCTGTGGAATGTGGCTCTAACCCTGGCAATCTGGGTCACTTTTTAACCTCATGTATGTGACTGTGAATGTGGGTATAATGGTGGCTGTGTATGTCTGGGGCTGAGTGTTGGAGGAGAAGTATGGGCAGAGAGAATGATTGTATTGGTTTTCCTAGTACAAATGTGTGCTTTTGTTTGTGTTTATGACAGGATGCAGAAGTGTTTGTGTATGTCTGTATAACAGCAAGAGTTGTGGGTTTAAGGTGTGAAAAAGTAGGTGTAAGTATGTGAATCTACAGCCAGCCCCTGCTAATTTGCACAAAGAATATATATGATGTTTGTGAAGCTGAGTTCATTTGAATCTGAAGTCACTTCCTTTTTTTTTAACCCGAAATGATTGTTTTAGTTCCACAGCCTGAGGGCACATTCACCTCAGGAGATAGGAAAGCCAGTTGGGGTACACCGCTGAGGGCCCAGTTTCCTTAAAGCCTTGAGGAGGTGGCTAATATTATGTAATTACGTAATTCTTACATAAAGGAATAAAACAGTCTTAAGATCGGCTCTTTGCTTCATGCCTAAGGCCTCTGATTAGCAGGACTTCCTTCCCTGCTTTGCCTCTTTCTCCCTAAAACTATGAACTTTATCTTGTTTCTGCAAGGGATTTTCATCTCATCATTACACTCTGATTTCTGGGAAATGCAGCATTATTCACTGCATTTGAAGATTTAGAAAGGGACTAACAGTTATTGTCTGCTCTCAGAGATGCTGATGCCACAAGTACAGGTAATAGAACCCTTGGCAAATTCTAAAAAAATGTTGAAGAGTACAAAGGGTGGAACAGAGTTAGCAAGGAAGTGTAGTTCACAGTCAGTAGTCACCTGAGCAAATCACTGGGAAGAAAGATACATTCTGAGGGGGTTGATTGTGGTCCTAGCTCTCCCTCAACTCACTGGGGCTTTGGCCAAATTATTTCTCATCTGTGGGCCTCAGTTTTCCTAACTGTGAAAAGAGAGGGTTGGACTAGATCAGTCTTCTCAAACATTTATTTCTTAACTGAAGTAACCCAATAACAGAGGAGAGGGAGAATGAAATCCCCAGCATGGGTAGAAGAGAAGGGTGGATTGGATTATCCAAAGCAGGATACTATAAAGTCAAAGTGTCCTAGAGGTTTCATGTTTTATTCTAAAAATGTGTTCAAGATTTGCTTTCCCTACCATGATATAGCCATATTTGTTTTGATATAGAAATGTTTTAAGTTTCTTATACTCAAGTAAAATTGACGCTCTAAGAACATGCCATGTTTATCCTGTGACTTTGTGGACCCCCTTGGCACACTGCCATGGATGCCCAGGGCTATGCACACCCCATTTTAAAAGTTTGGGAGTAAATGATTAAGATTCCTTTCTGCTCCAACACTGGTTCAGTGACCTAGGAATACCTGTGGTGTCTTTGGTAACTGCTCTTTAGGATGCTACAGGTTTTTTTTTAATGACTCCATCTGAGTACTCCATTTGCTAGCCAGTTATCCAAAAAGAATGGAAACCTCTGATTTTGTTTCTAGAACAGGCATCTCCAGTGTTTCTTTACTGAGCCCCAAATATAGGCCCAGGCTTATGTTAAGTTGTCCTGGGGATTCTTATGGCACTACTGTGGAGCTTAGCCTAGCTTTCATGAAGCAACAGGGGTTAAGAGTTTGGTGAGTTAAATACTAAACTGTGTGGTGTAGATTTTAAGTGCAGCATGAGATTGAGAAGTAGATAAATATGCTTCTTGGAGGAGTTTTGAAAAATGAGCATAAATGGAGTGGAGGAAGAGGGGCAATCCAGCTGGGAGGAGGGTAAGAGTAAAGGTCTAGAAGTTGTCAGGATCATAGCCTGGGTCTTGCTCAGTGGCAAGAAGCATAGAAAGCTGAAATGGGGTCTTTTTTCCCCCTTGGCATGAATTATTATCTACTTATCAGTTCACTGTCTTTTCTTCTTTTTTTTAATTATGAAAGTATGATAACACACCTATAGAAGACTTGGAAAATACAAAACAAAGTTACATATAGTTCTACTATATATTACAATAATTTTTTAAGTAGATAAATTAAGATTTTTAATTGGTGTTTTAACATCAAACTCTCAAAAATTAATAGAATGAATAGACAAAAAGTAGAAGGATATAATAGACCTGAAAAGCACTAAGAACCAGTTCAACATAATTAAAGTTTATACAATTTTCACACAACAGCAGAATACAAATTCATTCAAGTTCCCATAGACTATAAACTAGGAGATACTGGAACATAGCCAGAGACATAAAACAAGGAGCAAAAGTTTCATGGTCTAAAGATATTGAAATCATACAGAGTTTGTTCTCTTTTCACTGTGGAATTATGTTAGAAATCAATATCAAAAGATATTTGAAAATAATCCACATATTTTCAAGTGCAATGTGATATTTACCAAGAGAGATCTTTGATTTAGCCATTGAAAGCCTCAATAAATTTAGAAGAATGAAAAAACACAGAGGGTGATTGTAGAGAAGAAAGCATTTACGTGAGAAATTAATATCAAAATAAGAAATTAAGATCAAAGATACTTTAAACAAAACCCTATGTATTTTGAAATTATATGTCCACTTTTAAATGATGTGTGTATCTAAGAAACCATAGCAAGGAAAATTACAAAATATTTGTAACAGAATAAAAATGAAAAGAGAATTTATCAGAATTTGTTGCATGAAACTGAAGCTGCTCAGTGTAACTAAATATAATGTCGAATCTTTAATAAGGTATGAAAACAAATAATGGACACTAGCATAAAATTTTGTGAAATTTGAACAAAATCTATACTTTAGTTAATGCTGTGTCACATGTTAATTTCCTATTGTTTTTAACCACATAATATTTCTTTATATTTTCAGAATTGGATTAGAAGTTTCAAGCCTCATTCAAATTTTTAAAAATCACTAAGATAATAAGCTTTCTAGACTTTTAGCAGTAATACTAGATGCCAGAATAAATGGAACTATATAAAAGTTCTGAGTGGATATAAGTTAGAAACCTAGCATCTATTCATACTGAGTGAAACTGTCTTTTTTTTTTAAAAAAAGGAAGTTGTGACTAGGGCTGAACCTCCTCTCCTGCAGGGAGTAGGAAATCCCTGGAAAAAAAAACCAAAACAACCTTCCAAAAGGGATCTACGGGAGAGAGTGAAGGATAAAAAGAAATCTAAATAACCTCATATATTGTCATCCCATCCAATCTGTGATTAAATATATGTTTATAATGTTGTGTAAAACATTAGACTTATGGTCTTTGGGGTGCATGCTACTTCTTCTGTTCTTTTTTTTAAATTTAGTGGTAAAAATTTACTTCAAGGGAGCCTGGATAGTATGTGTACAACATCTATGGTTCAGGGCAGCCTAGAGCATGGGGGAGCTTCTAGCTCCTGTCTGCAACACCTCAGAGCAGAGTGTGAGGGCTGGAGTGAAGGAACATGCCTAGGATATGCTGGTGGCTGGGGATGGTGACGCCAGCACTACCTCAGAGCCTAAGGAGAAACACACCCAAAGGGAGCAGAGTTGGTGGCAAGTGGAGTCCAGGTAGAACGAGGTTTTAGGCCAGTGGTCACAGGACCAGGGAGCCAGGCAGCAGGCAGTCACAGGTGGCCCTACAGGGGGCAGAGGCAGCATCCTGGGAGTCTGGTGACAGGCTTCAGATAAGTGTCTAGGAGTTGAGCTGGTGTCAAGGAAGTATAGTTGCAAGTGGCAGGGACACATTACCAATAAGTTCGAAATCCAGAAAAAGTAAAAATATTAACATGACTAGCAGAAATAAGGAGGTAAAGGAAAACAAAATAAGCAGAAGTGAATAAGTGCTGATTTTTTAAAAAGTACTTTATTGAGGCATGATTGACATGCAAAAACCTGTACATATTTCGATATATATGACTTGATGTGTCTGGAGATAAATATATATACCCATGAAACCACTACAATCTATGCAGTAAACCTGTCCATCACCTGCAATAATGTCTTCCTATCCTCTTGATTATTATTATTATTGCTATTAAGAATACTTAAATAAGGTCTACCATCTTAACAAAAATTTAAATATACAATATAGTATTGTTAACCATAGGTGCTACCCTTTAGAGTTGTCCTCTAGGACTTATTCATCTAGCATAACTGAGTGTGGATTTCTTAATCTTTTCTACTAGGGAGCCAATTTATAACATCCAAAATTGAAATATATAAATTTTAAAATTTCAAAGGACTCCAATTCTCAGAAAGGCCCCAGGTTGGGTAGGCATTGAAGGGATTGGCAAGAAAGCCCACTCTTCCCTAAGTGCTGGAAGAATTTGGAGACCTAGGGAATTACAGGGCCTCTGATATAGAGGGAATACGACAGGAGCCCAATTGCAGGAACTGGGTACAAGGTAGAAACCTGTACAAGATCCCTGTTACTGAAACTGAAAATATGCGATCAGAGCAGGGCCAGATGCCACTCACTTGAGCTGGTAAGGTATGAATGGAGATATATTTTCCCCCTGATTCAGGGCAGAATGAATCCCAGAGTCCAGACTTTGTAGATATGGGTGGGGAATCTATCAGTTGGGGTTAGGTGGCCCTAGAAGGGCCATGGAGCTGGACAGTGTGACCCATACTGCTGCTCAAAATCTCTGCTACATGATCCAGAGGCATATGTTTCCTCATAGCCCCCTGCCCCTGCCCCCATCGACACCACCCCAAGAATGGAGCACCAAATTGTCCTTTCAGGGCGTTAACTTCACTGGCTCTTTCCTGTCTGGACCTCCCTAAACCCAGGCCTTTCTTGATTAGCATCTCAGGCCCACAGTGGAGGATGAGGTCATCCTGGTGTGAGATGAAATGACAGTATCATGACTTGGCTGGCTATAAAACAACTGCTTTTAAAGCTAAATTTTGTAATCTCAAAGTTTACCCAAGGGGTTGTGTAATTCAAAGCAATGACCATGAAGCTATTTGTAAAATTCTGACTTTCTTCTGAACCAAGTGTGGATTGGGATGGTTATGGTGATGTGGGAGTGGAAGAGCTGAGAGCTGAGGGAGGCAAGCAAGGCCCAGATAGTTCAAAGTTGAGACCAACACTCATGGTTTCTCCTAATGTGACAGGGGTCTCCTCTTCTGCAGATATAAAAAAGTTTTGTCTTTTCAAGTGCATTGAAGATTTCCAAAGCAGAGGGTGCTTAACCTACTGACCCCAACCTGGAAAAAAGTAGTAAGAGAGAGAGAAAATCCTAGCAGAAATTGCTCAGCCTCCTAAACCATAACTGGAGCCAGCTGGCTGCCTGCATGGGGCAGGATGACTTGCCCTCCAGCAAGGTTTTGGGGCTGGGCCATCCTGGGGGCTGACAGTCTTAAAATTAGATACACATGATAACTGATGGGTTTCAGACTTTCTCTGAGTCGATCTTTTGATTATTTTTAATAAACTTTTTATTTTGTTTTGGGGTATAGCTGATTAACAATGTTGTGATAGTTTCAGGTGAATAGTGAAGGGACTCAACCATGCATACACATGTATCCCTTCTCCCCTAAACTCCCCTCTCTTCCAGGTTGCCACACAAACTGAGCAGAGTTCCATGTGCTGTACAGTAGGTCCTTGTTGGTTATCCATTTTAAATATAGCAGTGTGTACATGTCTATCCCAAACTCCCTAACCATTCCTACCCGCTGTCCTTCCCCCTAGCATATATAAGTTCATCCGCTAAGTCTGTGAGTCTCTTACTGTTTTGTAAGTTAAGTTCATTTGTATCATTTCTTTTTAGATTCCACATATAAGGTATGTCATATTATATTTCTCCTTCTCTGCCTGACTTACTTCACTCAGTATGACAATCTCTAGGTCCCTTTTGATTCTTTTTTATTTCCATGATTGCTCACTATAGTGTCTTTTTTTTTTAAATTTAGCTCTTGAAATTTGTTTCTTTTTAAAAATAAATAATTTTATTTATTTTTGGCTGTGCTAGGTAGGTCTTCATTGCTGGGCGGGCTTTTCTTTAGTTACGCCAAGTGTGGGCTACTCTCTAGTTGTGGTGTGCCAGCTTCTCATTGTACTGTTTTCTCTTGTTACAGAGCACAGGCTCTAGAGCACTGGCTCAGTAATTGTGGCACACAAACTTAATTGCTCTGCAGCATGTGGGATCTTCCTGGATCAGAGATTGAACCTGTGTCTCCTGCATTGGCAGGCGGATTCTTTACCACGGAGCCACCAGGGAAGCCTAAAATTGGCTTTTTTTTTTTTTATTGTTTTTAGTATTTATTTGGCTGTACCAGGTGTTAGTTGCAGCTCACAGGATCTTTGATCAAAGGCATTGTGTGTGGCAAGGGATCTTTAGTTGCAGCACTTAAGATTTTTTTTTTTTAGCTGTGGTATGCAGACTCTTAATTGTAACATGTAGGATCTAGTTCCCCAGCCAGGGATGGAACCCAGGCCCCGTGCATTGGGAGGGTGAAGTCTTAGCCACTGGACCACCAAGGAAGTCCCTATAGCAAAGTTTTTGAGAGGTAGGTTAGAGTGACTTTGCAGTAATGGAGGACTCTTTTACAAATGCGAATTTCTTCCTTGTTTGACTTTTTCCATTCTATTCACCCATTATATTTTCAAAGAATGAGAAGCAGCATGGTATGGAGCAGAAAGAGTTGGACAAATGGGGCTTGAACCCCAACTGTGTCACTTATAGGCCATAGAACCCCAGATAAGTCATGTTAATGTCTCTAAACTTCAGTTTCATTGAAGGATTTTTTTTTTTTGAAGAATCAAAAGAGTTAAGGGATGTAACATGCCTGGCACTTAAATATACAGAGAAGTTTTTATTCTATCAATCCTTGTTAGAAATTTTAGATTTTTAAAGATGTGCGGGTTAGCTAAGACTGTGCAAGGCTTATTGTTATTGTTGAGTCGCTCAGGCTTATTGTTATTGTTGAGTCGCTCAGGCTTATTGTTATTGTTGAGTTGCTCAGTCATGTCTGACTTTGTGGCCCCATGGACTGCAGCACACCAGGCTTCCCTGTCCTTCACTATCTCCCGGATCTTGCTCAAACTCAGGTCCACTGAGTCAGTGATGCCATCCAACTATCTCATCCTCTGTTGTCCCCTTCTCCTCTTGCCCTCAATCTTTTTTCAGCACCAAGGTCTTTTCCAATGAGGTGGCTCTTTGCATCGGGGGGCCAAAGTATTGAAGCTTCAGCTCCAGCATCAGTCCTTCCAGTGAATATTCAGGGTTGATTTCCTTTAGAATTGACTGGTTTGATCTCCTTGCAGTCCAAGAGACTCTCAAGAGTCTTCTCCG
Organism: Okapia johnstoni; assembly: GCA_024291935.2. NCBI lineage: Eukaryota > Metazoa > Chordata > Mammalia > Artiodactyla > Giraffidae > Okapia > Okapia johnstoni. The sequence continues at coordinate 53,973,075 of CM044305.1, read as the reverse complement.
GCACCACAATTTGAAAGCATCAGTTCTTCAATGCTCAGTCTTCTTTGTTGTCCAACTCTCACATCCGTACATGACTACAGGAAAAACCATAGTTTTGACTATACAGACCTTTGCTGTCAAAGTGATTGATATCTTTGCTTTTTAATACACTGTCTAGGTTTGGCAAGGCTTATTAGTACTTCATGATTTCGAGGATTTGAAATGTTGATTTTTCAAGAAGATCCACTTTGAGAAATTATGCCACAGAAACGTGCTCCCAACGAAGACCCAGACTCAAAAGTTGCAGATCTCCTCATCTGACATCTAGATACCTTAGTTGCTCATGTGACAAAGACTGCTGTTTGCTACTGAATTCAGTATCTTCCCTTCAGATTTTTTGTGGCTCGTGGATTTTTTTTAGAGCCATATGAAGATCTCCATAAAGCTTTGAAAAAAACCCAAGAGGCACCATAAGGGCTCCTTCTTTGCATTCTTAAGGTTCTGTAGTGAGCTGACCTCAACAAATTTGGTCCTGTACAACTTTTAGTTTTATGAGTACGTCTTGGTAGTTACAAACAGTTGGAAAAAAGTGAAGGGTTTAGCTACCTCCACACAACCTTGCCGCCAGTTTAGAAAAAAAGCAAGTGTCATGCCAAAATCTGCCACACATATAAACATTTATTAGCAGGCAGGTACAAAACAGTCATAAAACCTGTTCTAGAAGCTCACTGATATTCAGATCTCTGTCCTTTTTCGTTACTCTTGCATGAAAGGTTCACCTGAGGCAAATGTAATAATATTCCAGCCATAGATTCAAATAAACATTTATTGTAGTCAGGGAACCAAGAATTATTTGGAAACATCAGCAGGACTCAGGACCCCTTAAGAATCAAGTCAAGAGTACCCTCCCTAAAACATAGAGACTACTAGATTTTAATACCCTGTTCAAGGTAAAATATTCTAGTCTGTCCATATATTTTGAATACCACTAATCTCACCAATAATCCATTTTAATAAGCATCATATTAATTAACATGTCTCTGTTTTCTCCAATGAAGATTTATTTCTAAAATTTTTTATGCTAATTACCATAGCCTCTGGTATTATTAGAAAATAATGGTAGCTGAAGCTGGTAGCTGTAGTAGCCATCTCTGGAGTGTGCTTTTGAGTGAGAGGTCTTGATATACACCCTACATAGAGTGTATATTTAAACTAACCATGCAGAACATCACACTGTTTCTGCTTTAATATTTTAAAGCAAATTATAGACATCATAGCAGGTGTCTCATTCTGATGATCCTGGAATCAATAAAAGTTGAAGAAGCAGAAAGTCTTTAGGGTTTCAATATGAGTGAAAGGAGAGAAATATGAAATCAGTACCACAAAGACTGCTGGAGTATATCTTCCTCAAGACAACTCGAGAAATTAAGCTCTTGCTTTTGACTTCCAGAGGATCCTTGGCTTCTGCTGGGTTTTTTCTTCCCCCAAAGGCAACTATAGCTCAATATGTGGAGAGTTTCTAGAATATTAAGCACTCAATAGTTGGGCTCTTCTGGTATTAAAGATTTCTTACCTCTGAGGCTTTTCCTCTAGAGAGTGGAGTCTGATCTGGGCGGAACTGCCAAATGCCAAAAGTCTTGTGGTGACAATTGCTGGTGGCTGATAGTTAAAGAACAATACTGTGTACTTTTCAACTAAAAGAGGGAGCCATGTGCTTAAGTGCAGTTCAAGACGCCAGGCATGTCTTCAAGGCAGGAAGAATTCCACTCAGGCCCATGCCCTCAGCTTCTATAGTTCTTTCACTGTGCTGAAATGCCAGCCCCAGGACCTCTCCTTCAGTGTATTAGGCCACTAGCAGATTTCCCTGACTTAAAAGTGAGTGCAAGATAAAAAGGAATGAGCTATCCAACACACAACAACTTGGATCAATCTCAAGGGAATTAGACTGAGTAAAAAAAAGTCCTTCACCAATGGTTGCATACTGTATAATTCCGTTTATATAGCTTTCTTGAAATGACAAAGTTGTAACAATAGAGAACAGATCTAGATGTCAGATGAAGAGACCTGCAACAGAGAAAGATTCTTTTAGAGAAGGAAGTGGGAGGGAGGTCAGTGAGAGGGATGAGGGCTACCTGAGGGATTCTTGTGGTGATGGAACCATTCAGTGTCTTGACTGTGGTGGATACATGAACCTACACAGGTGATAAAATAGCATAGAATGAAACACACACATACACATACAAATAAATACAAGTAAAACTGGAGAAATCTGAAAAAGACGGGTAGATTGTACCATTGTCAATGTTATGCTTGTGATATGGTTCTACAGTTTTACGGGATGCTACTGTTAAGGGGAAACTGGGTAAAGTGTACAAAAGATCTCTTTGTGTTATTTCTTACTACTATACACAAATTTACAATTATCTTAAAATAAAAATTTAATTTAAAAAGTGGGCAATTTGTGGCAATGGTTGGACAACACTGAGCATATACTAAAACACAGTGAATCATACACTTTAAATAGGTGAATTGTGTGATATGTGAAGTATATCTCAGTAAAGCTGGTAAAGTGGATGCAAGGATTTTCAGCGAAGCTGACTAAGAAACCCAAGGTAAATTATTGGCCCACAAAGGATGACCCTAATGGTGGAATTGTTATTTTGCTCAAGAAGACTACAAGCCTCTGCCTTCCCCCAGGCTTTTCTAGTCCGCCTACCCTGAGCCATTCTTGAATGGGGTATGGGGACACCTCAGCTGCCCTAGCCCCCTGGTGACAGGAGTGAGCCACAAGAAAGACCCAAATACCTTGAAGCCCTCTTATGACAGCCATTCTTTATTTCCCACTGTGTGGCTCAGTTCATTTGCCTGGGTTCTGGCTCTTTGCTTGGACTAAGGCCCACTTTGGACCTTAGTTTGGGACCTTAATTCCCTACCTGGCTCTGGCCAAGTTCTTCCTCTGGAGGCTGAATGCTTTTTCCTGTCCTCTCCTGCCAGTGGTTGAGGTTCAGCTGTGAATGAACTCAGTGCTACCATCTGTCTAATTTGGAGGATTGCTATCTGTTGCCTATTTCTCTAGCTGTGATTGGGAGGGGTTGCTCTTGGTCCTGCCTGCCCTCTGCGACCCTACATTCTGCACCTAACAGACACCAGAGATCCACATGCCCTTTAGCCAAGTTGTGTTGTCTTGTTCCACTTCTTCCTCCATCAGGGCCCAGCCTAAGTGGTCAGGATGGTGACTCCTAGTTCTCATCTCACCTGCTACTAATGTCTTCCTCCTTCCCACTGGTCAATGTTGCGTGTCTCACACCCAAACCCACTCAAGTGACAGTAAAGTGTAATCCTGTTATCCTGCCCTTTATGCAAAGAGCATACCCATAAACCGTTGATACTAGCTGCTCTGGGTAAGATTCTAGTGCTAAAAGCAACATGGACAGACAAATGTAGAGCAAGTAGAGCTGTTTGGTCCAGCCTTCAGTCCAGCACCTTTCTTTCCAGGGGAAGTCTCTGTGGAAAGCTACAAATCAGCTACAATGATTTGGCAGGACCATTCCAGGGAAGAGACTCATGTCCTGTTTGTGGTAGCTCCTTTTCTATAGAGAGTCTGATCCTCTGAATCCCATCCCAAATGTCCTGCAATCACACCTCTGGGCTCCATCATTTCTGACAATGAGGCTGGGATTAACCATAGCTGGGCTTCAGGAGTTTTATTTTATTTATTTTTAATTTTTAAAAACTTTTTATTTTAGTATAAGAAATAAACTCACAGACATAGGAAACAAGCTTATGATTACCAAAGGGGAAGTGGGGGAGGATAAATTAGGAGTTTTAAATTAACATATACACAGTACTATATATAAAATAGATAACCAACAAGGACCTACTATATAGCACAGGGAACTATAGTCAATATTTTATAATGACCTACAAGGGAAAAGAATCTGAAAATGAATATATATAGTTGGACACAACTTAGCAACTGAACAACTATATATATATATGTATATATATATATATATATATACATATATATGTATGTATGTATGTCATGTTAGTCAATCAGTCATGTCTGAATCTTTGTGACCCCATGGACTGTAGCCTGCCAGGCTCATATGTCCATGGAATTCTCCAGGCAAGAATACTGGAGTGGGTTGGAGGGGGTTGCCATTTCCTTCTCCAGGGGATCTTCCTGACCCAGAGATTGAACCCTGGTCTCTGGCATTGCAGGCAGATTCTTTACCATCTGAACCACTAGAGATGTGCATATATATGTGTGTGTGTGTGTGTGTGTGTATATATATATATATATATATATATATATATAAAATCTGAATCACTTTGCTGTACAACTGAAACTGTTTGTATTTATTTATTTTATTGTATTGTATTGTATTTATTTTGTAAGACGGAAACTTAGCTGAATTGTCATCATCATAACTCATCACCCTCAAGCAGATGGTCAGGCTGAAAGGATGGTCTAGAGACAATTAACAGTGCCTAAAGTGGATGGCTGGGCAGGGTTGGCCAATAAAACCTGACAAATTTCTCATTGCTCAGCAGATTGCTCCATCTTTGACAACAGGAGTCAGTCATACTGTATTATAAAGAGGACAAAACCTTAAGACTTTGATTCATTGTCTACAACTATATTCAACTGTCACTTCTACTGTTATCAGTATTTCTGCTTCCTTGCAATTTGCTGATTCTCATGTGTTGTGACTATGAAAACAATAAGCACCCTTCTAAGGATTTAGTCTGAAGTAAGATAAATTGGCTCCTAGAAAGATTTATATGTAAATGCTGAAAACTTCACTGTATGGATGCTGACATCTATTTTGACTTCTTGGAGGCTTTTTTCCCCTTCTCACTTCTTTATTCTCTGCTTTGTTCCAGATATATGAGGTTGCCAGAGAAGTGACCTCCAGATGAGTGAGACGTTAGTTGGGTTCTGGAGAGTGGCTCTCACCTTCCTTCAGCAATTTTATGGTTGGCTTTTACCGCTTTCTCCTCTGTGGCTAGTGAAGCCCCACTGCTAAGGGTCAAACCAGCAGTCAGGTTGTAAGGTTGTAGATGGAGTTTTAGTCCAACTGTCTAGGTGGACCTTCCCCAATGGGGTAGTCTCTAGAGGCACAGAAAAGAGGCCTTTTTCTTTTGGTAGTAGATGGGAGTTATGGGGATTAGGAGATGTGACACCTTTCCTTTTGAATATAATGAAACCCTTTTTGGTATAAATGTTTTCCTGCTAAGCTGTCTCTGCTCAGGTCCCCCAGGGAATGGCAGAGGGACCTAACATCTGTGAAATACATGGGTCAAGCAGCATGCAGGCTGGGCTGGCCCAGAAATCCCTTCACAACAGTTGAAGCCCGAGGCTCTAGAGCCTGGGCCAGCATGTCTGCAAAAGAAAGAGGCAGGCCCAAGGGAGACTAATGAAAATGAATGTGTGTGTGTGTGTGTGTGTGTGTGTGTGTGTGTGTGTGCGCATGCACACAAGACAGTGCAGAATATAGGGAGGGAGAGATGAGAAAGGGAAGCAACCTGGGCTATAACTTAGGGCCCTAAACCATCCTGGCACGAAGTGGTGTTCTTTTTCAAACATTCTTTCAGCCACCTTTTTTTCTTCCACATCTTTCCCTCAGCGTCTTTCTTCTTTTCTCCCCCACTTCTACCTCTCCTTGTCTGCCTCTCCACCCTTTTCTCACTCCCCTCATCCATTATTTCCAGGATAGTGAAGGACACCTGGAAAGTGAAAGTGGCCCAATCCTGGAGCAGCATCTTTGAAAAGTCATCTCGATGCCCGTTGCCTCTACAATTCTGGATTTCTAGTATATCCATTCAGGCCTTGTTTGTGTCTCTCCTTCCTGTTCATTTTGGGAGGCTGAATGAAAGCATATGAACTGTAACCTTCTCCTCTGATAACCCTGTTTCTCTCATTTTCTCTGACTCACTGGGGAGAATCACACATCTTTTTTGGATGGAGCACTTGGCTGGAGACAGAGGACCTGGCTCTTGTTACCAAGCTCTACTCTATACTTTTGGTGTGACCTTGAGCAAGTTCCTGCCCTCTTTGAGATCTTAGCTTCCCCTCCAATAAATTTGATAAATAGAAAGGAATACCTTTGGAGCCCACACTCAAAAGCGATGCTAATTAGAATACTGGGACTTCTAAGATCTTCCTAGCTCTTGCCCCACCCTGCTCCTTCCTATCTCTCCTCCTCCCAGGAAGCAGTTAGTTAACTGAAAGGCCACACCCAAGGGTATGGTCTGAGTAGAAGGACTGAGTTATTTTTCACTTTTTTATTGCAAACGATATAATCACAGAGTTACCATGCAAGAAGAGGGCAGGGGTAGGATTCTAGGATTTTTGTGAATAAATGCAAATAGTTATCCCCCTGATCTTTCCTGAGGCCCTCCACTCACAGATCCAGGATGAAGTATTTGGATTACTGTTAAACTCAAGAGTTAGGTCAGGAAGCTGCCTGTTTCTGGATGGTAGTTGGGGGTAGGTAACTGTCAGTCTAAACAAAACATTCTTAACAGTACTGTGTGGGGATTTGTTGGCCCAGTGACTCTTTACTTATGACTGGGCACCTGGCAGCAGGGTTTTGGGTCTTTCATTTGTCCAACTGTGAAAGAAGAAAGAATGGGAGTCTCCACAAAGGCGTGCAGCTGCCTTCCAAGGAATTTCAGTGTATCTGGGAGCACAGAGGCTGAGTCATATTTTGGGAGAGGATTGTGTTTTTATACCCGCAATACAGGGTGTTGCCATAATATTAATCATTATTATGGTTAAAAACAAATAAACTCATCCTGCAGTTATGACAAATCTGTGTCTTGGCTCTTTCTTGCCCCTGCATTGTCTTTCTTTTAGCTCTTGCCTTAGGGAACTAGAGTTTAACTCCATATTGCCAGAATAGGTCACTGTCTTTCTAATATCGTTTTTAGGGATGCAGTAAAGCACATAATTAAAAAAAAAACACTTCCACACCTATTTCCTAATTACTTACATTCTCAAAATTCAAATGTCTCATTAATCACTTTGATCTTAATATTAATGGGCTTTTACTATTGTTTCCTGAGAGAAGGAGATGAGGCTGAAAGGAGAGACCATGAAGGTCCTGGACATCTGGCCAGATATAGATCACTCTCAAGGGAAGAGAAAGGCATAGAAATGGGATGTTAGAACACTGCAAACAGGTCACCAACCTGATGATTTCTCCACAGACTATTTGTTCACAGAGGTCATGGCTGCCACTGCAGGGGTTCTGTGCCTGGGGCGGGGGGAGCAAGAAGGGAAGGGGGTAAAAAGAAGATTCACCCTTAAGTTTAATGAACCATTTTCCCAGCATGGGCTTCAGACCCTGGTTCTAGAGTGACAGATCCTGGTCTCAAAACAGGAGAGACACAACTGCCTGATCATGCATTTGGGCCAGTTTAAGTTGAGCCCCTGGGCATTGGACAATTTCTGTGGATCAGGCTTTGACTGTAGGACCTCTGATTCCCACTGAGTTGAGAGAGATGAACCAACTTGGGAACTTCTAGGTATTTTGAGTGAGGAGGAAAGTGCGTGAGGACTTGGGTTCAGTGAGAGACCCGAATGTCTAGGCAAAGTGTGTCTTTAGATATAGCCCATTCTGCCAGGCTAAACCCCCAGCCTGACTTTATACAGTGACCCAGAAATACATTTTGCCTTTTTCTGGACGCCACTCTATTTTCAACAAATAAAAAAAACAGGTTCAGTGCTATCCTATGTATCTTTCACCTGGGCTTAAATGAAAGCTAGGGTGGAGAGTCTCCAGTTACAGTCTCAATGACCGTTTTTCCTATCATAGTCTTCACTGCTCTCCTGCATCTACCTTTATTGCAGTTGTGGCAAAAGTGACATCTTCTCAGAGGCTGTTCCTCACTTCACTAGTTTGATAGCTCCTCCAACACTCAGCCATATCACTCTGTTTATTGTCTTCAAAGCACCTATTACTACCTCAAATCTCCATTTGGTTATTTGGTTGTTTCTTGTCCCTCCCCATCCTCCTGTCCTATGTATGCACTGACTATGTTTGGTGCCTGCTATGTCCCCTGAAGAAATAGAGGAAAACAATAGAGTGGGAAAGACTAGAGATCTCTTTAAGAAAATTAGAGATACCAAGGGAACATTTCATATAAAGATAGGAACAATAAATGACAGAAATGGCATGGACGTAACAAAAGCAGAAGCTATTAAGAAAACGTGGCATGAATACACAGAAGAACTATACAGAAAAGATCTTAATGACCCAGATAATCATGATGGTGTGATCACTCACCTAGAGCCAGACATCTTCTAGTATGAAGTCAAGCAGGCCTGAGGAAGCATCACTATGAACAAAGCTAGTGGAGGTGATGGAATTCCACCTGAGCTATTTCAAATCCTAAAAGATGATGCTGTGAAAGTGCTGCACTCAATATGCCAGCAAATTTGGAAAACTCGGCAGTGGCCACAGGACTGGAAAAGGTCAGTTTTCATTCCAATCCCAAAGAAAGGCAATGCCAAAGAATGTTCAAACTATGGCACAATTGCACTCATCTCACATGCTAGCAAAGTAATGCTCAAAATTCTCCAAGCTAGGCTTCAACAAGTACGTGAGCTGAGAACTTCCATATGTTCAAGCTGGATTTAGAAAAGGCAGAGGAACCAGAGATCAAATTCCCAACATTTGTTGGATCATAGAAAAAGCAAGAGAGTTCCAGAGAAACATCTACTTCTGCTATATTGACTATGTTAAAGCCTTTGACTGTGTGGATCACAACAAGCTGTGGAAAATTCTTAAAGAGATGGGAATACCAGATCACCTTACCTGCCTCCTGAGAAATCTGTATGCAGGTCAAGAAGCAACAGTTAGAACTAGACATGGAACAATGGACTGGTTCAAAATTGGGAAAGGAATACGTCAAGACTATATATTATTACCTTGTTTATTTAACTTATATGCAGAGTACGTCATGAGAAATGCTGGACTGGATGAAGCCCAAGCTGGAATCAAGACTGCCGGGAGAAATATCAATAACCTCAGGTATGCAGATGACACCACCCTTGTGGAAGAAAGTGAAGAGGAACTAAGGAGCCTCTTGATGAAAGAAGAGAGTGAAAAAGCTGACTTAAAACTGGACATTGAAAAAATGAAATTCATGGCATCTGGTCCCATCACTTCGTGGCAAATAGATGGGGAAGCAATGGAAACAGTGAGACTTTATTTTCTCGGCCTCCAGAATCACTGCAGATGGTGACTGCAGCCATGAAATTAAAAGATGCTTGCTCTTTGGAAGAAAAGCTATGACGAACCTAGACAGCAGATTAAAAAGCAGAGACATTACTTTACCGACAAAGGTCCACCTAGTCAAAGCTATGGTTTTTCCATTAGTCATGTATGAATGTGAGAGTTGGACCATAAAGAAGGCTGGGCACAAAAGAATTGATGCTTTTGAACTGTGTTGTTGGAGAAGACTCTTGTGAGTCCCTTGGACTGCAAGGAGATACAACCAGTCAATCCTAAAGGAAATAAATCCTGAATATTCATTGGAAGGACTGAAGCTGAAGCTGAAGCTCCAATACTTTGGCCACCTGATGTGAAGAACTGACTCAGTGGAAAAGACTGTAATGTTGGGAAAGATTGAAGGCAGGAGGAGAAGGGGACAACAGGGTATGAGACGGTTGGAGAGCATTACCGACTCGATGGACATGAGTGAGCAAGCTCCGGAAGCAGGTGATGGACAGGGAAGCCTGGTGTGCTGCAGTCCATGGGGTTACAAAGAGTCGGACATGACTGAGTGGCTAAACTGAGCTGATGTCCCCTGAATCTGGCGGAATTGAGCAGGTCTCTTCTCTGTCTGCTGAATACAACATGCAGATCCTCACCTTGTACCTTTGCTCAAAGTACTTCCCATCCCTGGAATGTATTCTTACATGTTTGTTCAATCCCTGTCCTGCAATACTGAACTCAAGTCCCACCTCTTCCAGAAAGGCCTCCCTGATCACCTCAGCCCACAGAGCGCTTTTTCTTCTCTGACTGGTATAGCCTTGACTGTCTTTGTTATATATTTTACTAATTCTTTGTTTACTTCATGTATTTCTTCCCAATTGTTTCCTTTGTATTGATGTTACCTCTCCAAGTAGATTGTATCCACAGTATTTTCTGCTTTTGATCTGGTCTAACTCTTCTGTCTCACTTTGGAATAAAAATGAGTTTGCACTTATTCAATGATACAAATGATGCAGCAGGACACAGGAAACAGTTTTGTGGTCCAAGGACAACAAGCAGCTCTTCTTTTAATTCCGATTCCTAGATACTCCTTCCACAGGTTCAGAATGAATAGCTTGGGGTGGACCTCTGGAATCTGCATTTGAAAGAAGACCCTTCTGATACACAAAGTTTGAGAACCAATGATTTAGGGAGACTCATCTTCATCATGGCTCAGTCACTAGCCAGCTTTGAATGACTCACTTGTCCTCTCTGGCCTTTTGTTTCCTTGTTTTAAGATGAAGAGGTCAGGAAATGTGACCTTTTTAAAAATTTTTAAAAATCAGCAAGTTTTTATTCTGTGAAATCCTGGAAGGTAAATTCCTTGGCGATATATCTTAGTATCTCAATTACAACATATTCAAGTGTAGTGCCTTAAATGTAGGAGGTGCTAAATAAAAACCTATGAGTGACTGAATGGAGTGAGTGGTGGGAGGCAGGAGAGTGGAATCTTCTGACAATTCAGAGACAGCAGCGTAGTGGACCAGAATACAGGCCTGGGTTAGAATCCCAGTCTCTGCCAAGTCATGTGATCTCTCCAACTCTCCATTTTCTCATCTGTAAATTGGAGGTGTTAATAGTACCTACTGTGTATGGCTGTTAGAAGATGAAATGAGATAATGTCTACAAAAAGCTTAATACAGTGTCTGGCACATAGTAAACACTTAGTACCTTTGTTTTTAATTATGTCATCCCAATGAGGAGCAAATGATTAATTTTCAGTGAGGCAGAACGTGAACTTAAACCATATCCTAGACTCCTCAGGTCTCCCTCTTTCCCACTGACCACAAATCAAAGGGGAAGAAAATCAATGTTTTGGGAACTCCACAGAGGCCCTGACTCTGAGGGCAGGGTCTGGAAGCCTGGCTCTTCTGACAGCCACAACTGTGAGGACCTGAGTTAGAACTTGGGAATGATTGCCTGGGATTTCAGCACATGCTATACCTTATCTGTGGGCTGGGAAAACCAAAGTGTCAAAGCATCATGATGTTTATCATCAGTGATATGGAGAGAGTATGGAATTTGGAGTGAGAATGTTTGTGTTCAAGTCTTAGTTTTTACAGGAAGACTTCCTTGACCTTGCTGTATCCCACCTCCTTATATGGGTCAGGTACCTCTTCTCTTTGTGCTCACAGTGTCTACTATTTCCCATATCATTCTATTTACTTTTGTTGTCACTACCTCCCGACTGTCCTCCGCAGTAGGCTGAGCTCCTTGAGAGTGAGGATAATGTCTTGACTATCTCTGTGTCCTGGACAAAGAGCTTATTGCCTGAGTGGAGGAGATGTGTAGGAAATGTTTATAGAGCTCAACTCAAGTGAGGAGCTGATGTATTGTTGAGTTTTGCCATTGATTAGACTTGAGCAAATTGATTAACCTCTTTAAGCCTATAAGAGGAGGATGGATAAACAATTTTCAGTTCAGTTCAGTTTAGTTGCTCAGTCGTGTCTGACTCTTTGCAACCCCATGGTCTGGAGAAGGAAATGGAATCCCACTCCAGTACTCTTGCCTGGAAAATTTCATGGATGGAGGAGCCTGGTAGGCTACAGTCCATGGAATCGCAAAGAGTCGGACACGACTGAGCAACTTCACTGACACTGGACTGCAGCACCCCAGGCTTCCCTGTCCATCACCAGCTCCTATAGATTGCTCAAACTCATGTCCGTCAAGTCTGTGATGCCATTCAACCATCTCATCCTCTGTCGGCCCCTTCTCCTCCTGCCTTCAATCTTTCCCAGCATCAGGGTCTTTTCCAATAAGTCAGTTCTTTGCATTAGGTGGCCAAAGTATTGGAGCTTCAGCTTCAGCCTCAGTCCTTCCAATGAATATTCAGGACTGATTTCCTTTAGGATTGACTGGTTGTATCTCCTTGCAGTCCAAGGGACTCTCAAGAGTCTTCTCCAACACCACAGTTCAAAAGGATCAATTCTTCAGTGCTCAGCTTTCTTTATGGTCCAACCTTCACATCCATACATGATTACTGGAAAAACCATAGCTTTGACTAGGTGGACCTTTGTCAGCAAAGTAATGTCTCTGCGTTTTAATATGCTCTCTGTGTTTGTCATAGCTTTTCTTCCAAGTACCAAGGTTACTGTGTGGCCCAACACTCTGTAACCTGTAGTTACAGCCTTTGAGGCCTCTTACCCACCCCTTCCCTCCCAGTCCTGCTGACCTTTACCTAAAACTATTTACATCCTTTTAGGCCTCTACTTCCTGTCCTCTAGTTTATTTTGTCACCAAATCAGGAAGAAGATTCCATGCTAATGTGTTAACGGGTGTTAACTGGATGATATATTTACATTTCAACAGGGAGCTTTCCCTGCTTCAGAAAGAATGAGTAATGGTGGATTCCAGGTACTCAGGCACAGGAGGGCTGGGTTTTTTGTTGTTATTAGGGGGCCCCTTAAGACATTTCTCAGACTGCCCTGGTAGGGGCCACCTACTTTCCTTCTACACAGGGCTTGCTCTGCAACACATATTGTGGTTTGCCTGCAGAAAATGCCTAAAGCCTTTAGGACCATGTTGGGAGCTTCTCTCTTGTGAGGGCTCCAAAAGCATAAAGAACCAATTTCTAACAATTTACCTGCTCCTTCCCTGAGTTTTGAGTCACACCAACTCAAGAGGCCTGATGAGCTCTGTTCCAGTCTTGGAGATCAGGCCTGGGACCCAGAAAAGCCATTAGTCTGGAAAGATTATTTCTGTTAATCCCCCTAAGCAGCTCCTAAGGCTTTTCACATGCTCAGAGAATAGCCTGGGGGCCTTTGCTGGGGTCCAGTTCTAAACTCCTTTGGAGAGAGGTGTAATTACTGGTTAAAAGTTCCTCTGGTGCTATTAATGTCTAACAGAAATAAGTTTTATGCCTGAAATACCAATGCCAAGGATCTCATGAGTGTTGAGGACCAAGGGGTAAAGGTGAGGGGTTTACTGGCTGCGGCTAGTTTGTAGGAATGGGCAGGGCAAAGGGGCAGGGGAAAGTTCCTTTGTGGGTTATGGGCATAAGTGTGTATTATGACTGTGTATGTGCTGTGAAATGATCTGCAAATTTGCCCTTTGGTTTTTTTCAGGATTCTCTAATATAAGAGTTTGCTATGAAAAGAAAGGGTTCATCCTTGCCACCTTATATGTAAGTAAAGTCACTGTCTAATCTTCTTGGATCATTGTTCCTGATTGTGTTGAGGTCTGAAAATACCCAGGGCAAGATAGGTTGCCACTCTGGATATCAACGTTCTCTGTTCAGAATGTGGGGACCTTGGATATATTTTGGGAAAATGAACCAGGAGACACTGGATCAGAGGATCTGACTTTGCCAGGGGCTGATTGTCTTGTGGCTTGGTGGGTTATTGTAGGGCTTGCCTTCCATTTTTACTGGTCTGCTTCCTGTTCACTTCTCCTCTTGCTCAATTACTCAGAGGAAGAGTAAAAAGGAAAAGAGGTGAACATCACCTCCCTTCAGTTGGAAAATGTCTCGTTTCCCAGTTTTTGTAGGGTCAGAGTTCACCAGGTTGCCCCACACTTCAGCCCCTTCCAGAAGGGCTGATGAAGCTTCCACCCATATTTATAATGGAATTGTACCTTCTCTCTGTGGTAGACTCAGGTGGATGTATTCTCTGAGTGGGGCAGGCTTAATATGTAAATGTGGATACTAATGTTTTTGATGGGCCCAGAGGGGATTGACAGGTGATTTGCTTTCAGTGCAGTGGGATTGTAGGTTAATTCCTTGTTGTGCCAAAGACATCAGAACAGGAGCTCAGAGCTCTGTTGGCAGCTGGGGTGGAGGTCGGGAGCAAGCTAAGATGAACAGGATTTGTTGATGAGAGTAGTAGTTGCCAAGTGGGAATCTGAAGATCAACATTCACACCCCATGTGACTTGAACAGTGTTTTAAAACATTTGAATTGTTTCCCCCATTTAAAAATTCAAAAACTTGAAAATATTAAGATCACATAATACTGGGCAAGTTGCCTGCTTAACAGTAATCAGTTGTAACAAGTAATGGCTGCCATATTTGGGCAGGATCTGTGTTTTCCAGTTTGCCATAATCCACCATTTCCTTATTGGTTGCATCATACCCTGTGTGATTCTCTCACTTAGACTACCTTTCTGGCTCCTATAGACCAGTTTTTGATCCATGAACTTTCAACACTCATCATGGTGGAACAGGCCTTTGGGGGAGATTCTGCTGCAGGGGGTGGGAGATCAGATGAGTAGCAGGGCTGTAAAATAATCAGAAAGCCTGAGAGAGGCAGCCGGAGGTCATGATTTGGCATTCTGTAAGGCAGAGGGATCACAGTAATAGGGACCCCAGAATGTAGCATCTTGTAAAGACCTGGGTTGGAAGCATTGAGGGAAGGGATATTCTGAAAGTAGGAGGATAGAGCCAGACTGTCTGAGGTCAGTTGACTCCACTATAATCCTATGTAAACTATTGATGAGTTTCCTTTGTTCTAAGGATAAAGACAAACAGTCTTACCATGGTCAGCAAGGTGCTGCATGGTTTGGCCTGATGATGTTGACCTTTATCTTGAGCCCCATACTTCTAGAAAACCCCTTATCCTTTTGCAACTCTTTTGTGTTCTAAGAAATGGCTAACTGCAAAGGACCACTCCACCCTCATAAATAATGAGACCTTCCTTTACCCTTTCTAAATGACTCAGCTAAGATCCACCTCAAGTTTTCTCCCTCTCTTTTGATATAATCTTAGTTCATGAACATTATTCCCATTGGAATAACCTAAATAAAATCATCACCTTAATCATCTGTTGCATTTTGTCTTTCATGGTTTTGGTGCCATGACTTGAATGGGATTGGACCTCACCTTCAGATCCATATTTACTCCACCCAGGTAATAAGACCTCTCAGAACTGCTTATGCTCTTCTGACTGGTGGCCAGGGGATGCAACAGTGACTCCAGCTCCAGATTCTGGGTTTCAGACTCTTGTCTACTGTTAGCACGCTAAGGATTTGATTTTGGTTATTTTTGAGTGTTTGCATGATTTCTAGTGTTGCCTTCTTTTGGTTTCATGGTCTGACCATTCAGTGATCTCTGTAGTGGATTACAGCTCTCGACTTATGATGGGGTTGTGGTGGTGGTTTAGTCACTAAGTCGTGCCCGACTCTTGCGACCCCATGGACTGTAGCCTGCCAGGCTCCTTTGTCCATGGGATTCTCCAGGGAAGAATACTGGAGTGGGTTGCCATTTCCTTCTCCAGGGGATCTTCCTGACCCAGGGTTCGAACCCGGGTCTCCTGCATTGCAGGCAAACTCTTTACGGACTGAGCTACAAGGGAAGCCCTTGTAGAATGATGGGGTTGCATTCTGATAAATCCATCATAAGTTGAAAATATTACAAGTCTAATATACATTTAATACACCTAACATTCCGAACATCATAATTTAGACAACCTTAAAAACATGCTCAAAACACGGTTACTTTCAGGAAAATCATCTAATATATCTGTAAAGCCTATACTTTATAATAAAGCCTATACTTTATAATGAAGTGTAGTTTATTGTAATTTATTGAATACTGTAATGAAAATGAAAAACTTAATGCTTATAAGTGTATCAGTTGTTTACCCTCATGATTGTGTGGCTGACTGTGAGCTGTGGCTCCCTGCTGCTACCCAGCATCATGAAAGGGTATTGTACCACATATTGCTAACCCAGGAAAAGACAAAATATCAAAATTTGAAGTATGGATTCTTCTGAATGCATATTGCTTTCATACCAAAATAAAGCCAAAAAAAAAAAAAAAAGTTAAGGCAAACCATCATAAGTCTAGGGCAGTTTGTAATGGTTTATAGAGATCTTGTTTCTGTTGGGTGAAAGATGATAGCATCTAGTTGGTCTTTCCTATTTTAAACTCAAATCAATTAAGAATTCCATGCCCATCAGGAGGAGAAGAGCTGTTTAATATGGATCAGTGAGTTTTGTAATCTGTGTTTATACTTGATCAATGGCTAAAATTTTAGAATTAAACCTATAGATTGTCTTTCTATTTATGTCTGTATGTTTATATGTAAATCAAAAAGTCTGTGTCTTTCATTATGTGACCATGTAATATTTTTCTACTTCTGGATGGTATTACCAAATTAGATTGTAAGATCTCTTTTGCTGTTCAGTCACTCAGTTGTGTCTGACTCTTTGCAACCCCGTGGACTGCAGCATACCAGGCTTCCCTGTCTCCCACTGTCTCTTGGAGTTTGCTCACACTCATGTCTATTGAGTTGATGATGCCACCCAACTATCTCATCCTCTGTCATCCCCTTCCCCTCCTGCCCTCAATCTTTCCCAGCATTAGGGTCTTTTCCAATGAATCAGCTCTTCATATCAGGTGGTCAAAGTATTGGAGCTTCAGCATCAGTCCTTCCAATGAATATTCAGGGTTGATTTCCTTTAGGATTTGCTTGTTTGATCTCCTTGCTGTTCAAGGGCCTCACAAGAGTCTTCTCCAGCACCACAGTTAGAAATCATTAATTCTTCGGTTCTCAGCCTTCTTTATGGTCCAACTCTCACATCTGTACATGACTATTGGAAAAACCATAGCTTTGACTTTATGGACATTTGTCAGCAAAGTGATGTTTCTGCTTTTGAATACACTATGTTTGTCATAGCTTTTCTTCCAAGGAGCGAGTGTCTTTTAATTTCATGGCTGCAATCACCATATGTGATTTTGGGGCCAAGAAAATAAAGTCTGTCACTCTTTCAATTTTTCCCCCATCTATTTGCCATGAAGTGATGGGACTGGATGCCATGATCTTAGTTTTTTGAATGTTGAGTTTTAAGCCAGCTTTTTCGCTCTCCTCTTTCACCTTTATCAAGAGGCTCTTTAGTTCCTCTTCACTTTCTGCCATAAGAGTGGTGTCATCTGCATATCTGAGCTTATTGATATTTCTCCAGGCAATCTTGATTCCAACTTGAGCTTCATCCAGCCTGACATTTCGCATTATGTACTCTGCATAGAAGTTAAATAAGCAGTGTGACAATATACAGCCCTAATGTACTCCTTTCCCAATTTTGAACTAGTTTGTTGTTCCATGTCTGGTTCTGACTGTTGCTTCTTGACCTGCATGCAGGTTTCTCAGGAGGCAAGTAAAGTGGTCTGGTATTCCCATCTCTTTAAGACTTTTCCACAGTTTGTTGTGATCCACACAATCAAAGGCTTAGTGTAGTCAATGAAGTAGAAGTAGATATTTTCTTGTAATTCCCTCGTTATTTCTACAGTCCAATGGATGGCGGCAATTTGATCTCTGATTCCTCCACCTCTTCCAAATCCAGCCTGTACATCTGGAAGTTCTCCGTTCACGTACTCCTGAAGCCTCACTTGAAGGAACTGTATTCTGATTGGCTTAGAGATAAATTAGTGCTTGTATAAATTGACATCATGCGAAATGCCAGGCTGGATGAAACATAAGCTGAAATAAGGTTTGCCAGGAAAAATATCAATAAGTTCAGATATGCAG
This sequence comes from Okapia johnstoni, assembly GCA_024291935.2. Lineage (NCBI taxonomy): Eukaryota > Metazoa > Chordata > Mammalia > Artiodactyla > Giraffidae > Okapia > Okapia johnstoni. The sequence goes on along the minus strand of CM044305.1, from coordinate 53,955,366 downwards.
ATGACACAACCCTAATAGCAGAAAGTGAAGAGGAACTAAAGAGCCTTTTGATGAAGGTGAACGGGGAGAGTGAAAAAGCTGGCTTAAAACTCCATATTCAAAAAATTAAGATCATGGCATCCGGTCCCATTACTTCATGGCAAATAGATGGGGAAAAAATAGAAACAGTGACTGGGCTCCAAAATCACTACGGACGGTGACAGAAGCCATGAAATTAAAAGATACTTGCTCCTTGGAAGAAAAGCTATGACAAATCTAGACAGTATATTCAAAAGCAGAGACATTACTTTGCTCTCAAAGGTCCATCTAGTCAAGGCTATGGTTTTTCCAGTAGTCATGTATGGATGTGAGAGTTGGACCATAAAGAAGGCTGAGCACCAAGGAACTGATGCTTTTGAACTGTGGTGTTGGAGAAGACTTGGACAACAAGGAGATCAAACCAGTCAGTCCTAAAGGAAATCAACCCTGAATATTCATTGGAAAGACTGATGCTGAAGCTGATGCTTCAATATTTTGGCCACCTGATGTGAAGAACTGACTCACTGGAAAAGACCCTAATGCTGGGAATGATTGAGGGCATGAAGAGAAGGGGATGACAAAGGAGGAGATGGTTGGATGGCATCATCAACTCAATGGACATGAGTTTGATCAAACTCCAGGAGATAGTGGAGGACAGAGAAGCCTGGAGTGCTGTAGTCCATGAGGTCACAAACAGTCGGACATGACTGAGTGACTGAATAACAGCAACAACATAAATGGAATGTTCCTAGAATTCCCAGAAATTAAGGAAATTGTGTTGGACGTTTTCAATATGCTAAACAAAATTGTTCTCACAGAAGCTAATTCAAATATTCTAATAATTCAAGTTCATATAATTTAGATAAATATAGCAAATGAGAATAGTTTAATATTTTTGATTTAATAAAATCAGCTATGCTTTTTCTAATTTATCAGTATTGAATATGCTATAAGTATGCATTTTTAGTCTACTTGGGTATGTTCTTACTAAATTTGTATGAATTTACTGATCAAAAAGCTAGTATGGCTTCTACCAAGTGTTTAAGATTATGAAGAATGTAAATTTGTGTTTAACCAAATCACATCATTATTCTGACAAATTCTATTTCAAAAATAACTGTGTTTTGTAGCATATTAGCTTGAAGATAATTTATAAAATATTTAAGAAACTTAAAATATTAAGGAAAAAACTTGAAATGATACTAAATTGAGTTGACTAATGAATATTCATTAGATACCTTAGATAACTTCTAAGATCGAATACTGAAACATTAATTACTAAGTACAATTTTAAGATTATATACCTTTTTTTCCTTATTTTTACTGCTACAGAGAGGCTATATATACTTGGGCCTATTAATAAATGTGTTCGTTTTTGCTACTTTGGAAAGTTGTAATGGGGTTATATACAGATATAGAAAGTTGTAGAATATTCGTGGAAAGGAAATTTATTTTGTTGAGTTCAAAGCTGGCTGAGGTTGGATGCGCTTATTTATAAGAGTTTCAAAAAGAGCTTTAGTGTTAAATATCTTTCTGATACAAAACTAGAACTGGATTTTCTTTCTGTTAAAACATCAAATTTTTGTTGCATTATTGGTCTGCTCTTAATAAGAGGTTGTAAAAGATTATTCTTTACTTTCTATGTATTCTGCTTAGAAGATAAAGATTCTGTGTCTTACTAGAGTAACCTTCTCTGGTTTATGTTGACTTTTTGATGTCCTTGATTATCTAAGAAAATAAAGTATTTCCCTTCTTAGGAAGGAGCTATGGTTCTTTACAATCATGTTATATCTTATGTTTACTTTTCAGATCTTTTATTGTCAGTTTGGTAAAATAGGCATCCAAGTACTGTTTTTCAGTAACTCAGGATCCTATCTTAAGTGTTCAAATATCCTGACAACTGTTGATATTTTGGATTCCCAGAGTCTAATCCTAAATGATATCTTTTGCACCTACAATTGTCTTTCAGATTTCCCAGAGGGCCCCTGGGGGAAAAGATTTTGTTCTTTTATGTTATAAAATAGAATTGCTAGAAGTAATTTGGTTTCTTTGATATAGTACTATTGATGAGTTGCATGAGGAGAGTGGTTAAATCAGAGGAGATCCTCAACCTTTCCTAGGTTAAAGTGGTATGCTGCTGCTGCTGCTGCTAAGTCGCTTCAGTCGTGTCCAACTCTGTGCGACCCCATAGACAGCAGCCCACCAGGCTCCATCGTCCCCGGGATTCTCCAGGCAAGAATACTGAAGTAGGTTGCCATTTCCTTCTCCAGTGCATGAAAGGGAAAAGTGAAAGTGAAGTCGCTCAGTCGTGTCCGACTCTTAGCGACCCCATGGACTGTAGCCTACCAGGCTCCTCCATCCATGGGATTTTACAGGCAAGAGTACTGGAGTGGGGTGCCAATGCCTTCTCCGTAAAGTGGTATAGGTAAGTGTTATTAATTTAAGTATTTCAGAAATTGTATGCTGTATAGGAAGTTCCTAGAGAATCATCAACACCCTTGCTATCCATGAAGTGTTTCTATTTGTCAGAGTCCTAGTGTTGCTTTGCCTGATAATAGAAATTAAAAGTATAGTATTACCAGTAATAATTTCAGTTTTTTAAAAAAATGTTAGTTTGGTTGCAACTTTGCTTATTTTAGTCTAGCATCTTCTAAGCCAGATTATTTTATTTTTGGCTGCACTGTGTGGCATGCAGGATCTTAGTTCCCAGACCGCAGATCAAGCCTGTGCCCTCTGCAGTGGAAGTGAAGCATCTTAACCACTGGACTGCTAGAGAAGTCCCTAAGCCAGTGATTTTTAATGGGGATTCAAATCACTTAGCCATGGAGTTTTATTAATATAAGCATGTTTAGGACCTACTCAGTGTGTGTGTTGAGTCACTTCAGTTGTGTCCAACTGTTTGTGACCATATAGACTGTAGCCCACCAGGCTCCTCTGTCCATGGGATTCTCCAGACAAGAATACTGGAGTGGGTTGTCATGCCCTCTTCCAGGGAATCTTCGTGACCCAGGGATTGAACCTACATCTCCTGCATTGGCAGGTGGATTCTTTACCATCTTAGCCACCTGGAAAGTCCAGGACCTACTCTAGATTTGTAGAAACTCTTTATTTGATATTCTTCATATATTATTGATGTATTCCAACAATAGCCTTAACATATTCATGTGTGTTACATTAGGATTACTGTGTTACATCTGAAGAAATTTTTCCTTGTAAAGATTATATTAATCCATTTTTTATAAATTAGATGTAACATCACTCTTATTTGAAAATGGTATTAATCATTATGTTTATAGATATTTTGTTTAAAAGCTTTTTGGAGGATTGATTTTATTGTCTTGTTTTGCATACCACAGAAACAACCACATTTCCTTGTCAGTTATTTTATTTTTGTACTGAACCCTCATCAGATCTTTCACTTTTGAAAATGATCAGTAGTATATTAACCACAACCATTGTTAAGTCTTTTGTAATATGCAGATACTTTATAAAAATGTTTCAGTTTGATGCTTTTCTGAAAGCATTTGCAATCAGATACAGGCCACAGTGCTTCATCTTTGACAAAGGATTGTCTCAAAGTTCCTTTGAAAAGGACTATGCCAGGTACTATTGAATACAGAGTTCTTATAGCATCATTTAAACAACTTTGAGACTTACCAATACACTGAGTTTGAATTTTTAGAACTCCAGTCAAGAAACAGATGGCTCCATGAGGTTACTAACACAAAGTCTTGAGTCAGTGATCTCATGGAACAAGAACTAATACATAGACCTGAATGAACAGATGAGGGATGATTGTGTTTTTCTCTTTCGGCCATGCCATGAGGCTTGTGGGATCTCAGTTCCCCTCCATAAACAGGAAATATTTATAAGGATATCTTTTTCTTCCTTGGAAACCCCTCCAGAAATCTTGCCCTTTTTTGAATACTTTACTTTCGGTAAAATCTGGTGGCGAAGTTCTTGATTTGGCCTCCTAGATGCAGGACTTTTAAAATACCAATCTGAGATTCTTCATGAAAACTTTACTAGCAAAGCCAGTTTAAGAAGGCCTAAATAGTTATTCTTTTTTTTTTTTTTTTGAGATTATCTTTCATGCAAAGTAGGGAGAAGTACTAAGGTAGAGGTAAATTTTTGTGTGGCCTACAATAGGAAACTATATCAGATCCTTCTGGATTATCAATTGCTGGTCCTATTCTTTGTCTTTGAGTTACTTTGCCTCTCTTTGTAAATTGTAAGCAATTGATGAGTATGCAAACTCGGTCTTGTCTGGTGGAGATTTAATAGACTTTTCCTCAGTGATGGAAAACCTGTTTTGATACCTATTTGCAAACTGCACTGGATCCTGTTAATTGTCAACCCTTACCAAATTTTCAATTCTAGCTTCCTTCAATATTTGACTATAACTCTCCAAATTGGTAGCTTCTCTGGTAGCTCAGATGGTAAAGTGTCTGCCTGCAATGCGGGAGACCTGGGTTCGATCCCTGGGTTGAGAAGATCTCCTGGAGAAGGAAATGGCAACACACTCCAGTATTCTTGCCTGGAAAATTCCGTGGACAGAGGAGCCTGGTAGGCTACAGTCCATGGGGTTGCAAAGAGCTGGACACGACTGAATGACTTCACTTTCACTGTTCTCCAAATTAACATTGTAATTTTTCTTCCTCCACTTGACTTGGTGCACTGAGAACAAAAATCTGACTGTTTAGACTCTATTGAAACTATAGCTTGTCCTGCAGCTTGTCCTTAAGATCTGAAGTAGCTCTTCAAGCCAAAACCTAGTAACTTGATACAAACTTGGAAGAACATATCACTGCAGCAGATAATATATGGGTCCATTTTCTCCCTGGACAAGCCACTACTTGGACTATTAAAGAAGTTGAATGAAATGTTTGAGTCATGTACACTCTTATATGAGAAGTAATTAAGATTGTGGGTAACATTACCAAGAATAGCAACATCCTACCTTCAAAAAAGTCGATGAATGGTACCGTATAACTGAAATCTTTCTACACCAGCTTCTTGGAATCTACTGGACTGGTTATCCTAAGAGTTCAACTACTGACTCTTTACCTTTATATAACCTTTTTTGTTACTATTTCTCTTTGTTTCATTTTACATATCCCTCTTTAAGGATGCCTTATTTTCAGGATCCTAAAACAAGTGATCTTTGGCATCACTCTTCAACAGATGGTTGAACAATTTTGCATAAAAATGCTAACAAGAGTCCTTGAGAGGCTATTTCTTAGGCCCTGCTTTACCCCATTCAGGGGGTTTGCGATTGTCTCAGAGTTGTTCAGTAATGAATGATATTTATTTACTTATTAAAAAACAGGGAAATGATGATGTTGAGTTTTATCTGAGCCCTGTGCTCCTGGAAAGCAATGATGGATAAGAACTCTTCTATACTTTTAAGATCCACCAATACCCTTCCTCATTGACTCTACTCTTTTATAAAAAAAAAACAACAACCTTGTTTCCTTCCTTTTTGAGGTGTTCCTCGTTTATGAATATGCTCTTTACTGCAGTAGCCTGAATAAAATAATCTTGTCTAGTGCATTTTGCCTTTTATATTTTGCCATTTGTTGCTTTCTTTATGTTTGATCTCTTGGTTGGGAAGATCCCCTGGAGGAGGGCATGGCAACCCACCCCAGTATTCTTGCCTGGAGAATCCTAAGGAGAGAGGAGTCTGATGGGCTACAGCCCATAGGGCCACAAAGAGTTGGACATAACTGAAGTGACTCAGCATGCATGCACCCACCTTTCTTTCTAGCCTTATCACCTAACTCTCCCTTGTTCACTACACTCAAACCACACTGGCCTTTTTGTCTCTAGAACAGGCCTAATGTCTCTCTGACTTAGAGCCTGTGAACATGCTGTTTTCTATACTGGAATATTCTTTTTCACCCCTCTCTCTCTCTCATCCAGCTCAGCTCAAATGTTAGTTCCTCAGGTAGGTCAGAATGTCCTCACCCCATTATTCTTTCCCATAATACATTTGATATTCATTATTTGTGGGTTCTGTATTTGTGAATTAGCTTACTTAATAAATTTGTTTCTAAACTCAAAATCAATACTCATGGTGGGGTTCCTGTTCAAAGTGGTGATGTAGGATGATCTTGAATTAACTTCCTCCTGCACTGAGTCTACAGCTACATATAGAAAATTTCCTCTTAAAAATCCTAAAGTCTGGCTAAATGATGATTATACATTGGGCAAGCTAGAAGGAAACAACATCAAAGTCAGTAGGAGAGGCTTTAATAAAACCTCACCATAAACCCCAGTTCTGGCCCAGTGATGCATAACTGAGAGAGAACTCCACATTAATTTCATGGCTGCAGTCACCATCTGCAGTTATTTTAGAGCCCCCCAAAATAAAGTCTGCCACTGTTTCCACTGTTTCCCCATCTATTTATGGTGCTCCAATTTTTGTGGCTGTAACCAGGGGATGCTTCTTGATCACCAGGCTTTGAAGGCCAGGGTAACTTGTATTCCTGGTCATATGGGACTGTAATAGTCAGTATCACCCAGAAAGCAGTTTCCACCATTGACTGGTGCCCCAGTTTTTTCACTCCTGACAGAGGACACCTATACATCATCTTGCTCTGGTGGCCAGTGGGGCCACTTGTGGGTCCCTCAGGACTGTAACCAAGGGAGAAAGAATTCTTAAAGAGCTACCATCCTCAGACACAGCAAGAGGCAACGGACCTAAGAGCTCCACATTTCTGTGAAAGCATATTAGCTAATCATCATTACTGTGGCCCGGGGGGCAGGGTTCTAGTTAAATATGTCTCTAGGTACTGACTATAATTCTTCCCAGAGACCTCAGAGGGTAGATGCTATCTTTACCCTAACCGTCTGGTATGCTCCACAGAGCCAGCATCTCCTGGAGGGGAGTTTTACATGCATCTAATGCCAGGGTTTTGTGGCTGATGCCCAGGGGACATACATTGATCACCTGGCTTGGGAAGCCAGAGGGGTTTGTGTTCTTGATAGAACTGTGACAATCAGAGGTATGGTTCTTGGCAGACTACCTCCCTTAGGGCACTGCACAGACCGTGGACTAAGGCATGCCCTCTCCCACAGTCTTTCTGTGAAGGAGGCCACTTTGCTCATCTTGGAGCTTTGAACTGATGGCAGTCTTCTGGTTTTGCACACGTTTAGTGGCCTATGGAGCTTTTCTCAAGGAACATAGGGCTGTGGACTCCAATCTTTGTGCTCTCCCTCTATCTCACTCCAGCTTGCCAGTATCTCCCAAAAAAGAACTTATACTTGTTTGGAGACCCTAGTTTTGTGACTGCCACCCAGGAGACATCTTCAAGATCACTTGGTTCTGGCAGCTAGTGTGGCTTAGGTTTGTGGTCCCCCAGGACTGTATGGATTTGCATACTTTTAAAAGCTGCTGCCTTAGCATCTGGCTTCCAGTTAGCTTGGATTGGGTGCTGAGATCTTCCCTTTGGGACACTGACAGATTTTGGCACATCCTCAACTACTGGGAGCTATTAAAAATATAATAGAATGTCTGGACAAGCCCAGAAGTTTGACAGAAGACAAAAGAATTGGGCAGGGCTGAATGAAGTTTCATCTTCTACATGAGAACACTCCTTCAAGACTGGCAGAGGTGGTTGTTTCATCTACTGCACAGAAACCAACACAGAGAGTCAAGCAAAATGAAGAAACAGAGCAATATGTTCCAAATGAAAGAATATGATAAAAATCTCAGGAAAAAATCAATAAACTGGAAATAAATAGTTTACCTGATAAAAAATTCAAAGTAATGGTAATAAAGATGTCCACTGAACTGGGGAGAAGAATTAATGAAACCAATGAGAACTTCAACAAAGAGATGGAAAATATAAGAAAGTATCAAATAAAAGTCACAGAACTGAAGAATACAATGAGTGAATTAAAAAGTACGGTAGTGGGGTTCAAGAACACAATAGATGAAGCAAAAGAAAGGATCACTCAACTCAAAGACGAAGCAGTAGAACTCACCCAATCAGAGCAGCAAAAAGACAAAAAAGAATGGAAAAAAGTGAAGATAGCTTTAAAAACATATGACAAGATCAGACAAACACTTGAATTATAGGGTTCCCAGAAGAGAAGAGAGAAAGGGGCAAAAATATTATTTGAAGAAACTGAATGCTTTCCTAACTTGGGGAAGAGAAACATATATCCAGATCCAGGAAGTTCAGAGAATTCCAAAAAAGATGAATCCAAAGAGACCCACACCAAGACATATTATAATTGAAATGTCAACTATTAAAGATGAGGAAAAATATTAAAAGCATCAAGAGAAAAACAATTTGTTACATGCAATGGAACCCTAATAAGACTACCAGAAGATTTTTTTCAGCACAAACTTTGCAGGCCAGAAGGGAGTGGCACAATATATTCAGAGTGCTGGAAAAAAAAAGCCTTCCAACCAAGATCACTGTGTCTGGCAAAATTATCATTCAGAATCGAAGAGGAAATAGAGTTTCCAAGAAAAGCAAAAGCTAAAGAAGCTTATTACCACTAAAATGTTGAAGGGACTTCTTTAAGCTGAAAAGAAAGGGTGCTAATTATGTTAACAAGAACACAAAATGAAAGAATGAATTTCACTGGAAAAGTGAATACATAGTAAAGGTAGCAGATTAATCAATTATAAAACTAGTGTGAAGGTTAGAAGACAAAAGTAGTAAAAATATTATTGTGCTTCACAGATTTTTTTTTTTTTACAAATTGAAGAATAGCAGGAACTCTATGTCAAGCAAGTCTATCGGCACAATTTTTCCAACAGCATTTACTCACTTTGTGTCTCTCTATCACGTTTTGGTAATTCCTGCAATATTTGAAAATTTTCATTACTGTTGTTTGTTATGGTGCTCTGTGATCAGTGATCTTTGGTGTTACAATTGTAATTGTTTCGGGGAGCTATGAACCACATGTGTAAGACCTTAATCAATAAATGCTGTGCTGTGTGGGTTCTGACTGATCCACCGACTGGCCTTTCCCCTGTGTCTCTCCCTCTTCTCAGGTCGCCCTATCCACTAACACAGCAACATTGAAATCAGGACATTTAGTAATCCTACAATGGCCTCTAAGTCTTCAAGTGAAAGGAAGACTCGTGTCTCACTTTAAATAAAAAGCTAGAGAAGATTAAGCTTAATGAGGAAAACATTGAAAGCCAAGATAGGCTGAAAGTAGGCCTCTTATGCCAAACAGCTAGCCAGGTTATGAATTCAAATGCAAAGTTCTTGAAGGAAATTAAAAGTGCTACTCCACTGAACACATGAATGATAAGAAAGTGAAACAGGCTTATTTATTGCTGATATGGAGAACGTTGTAGTGGTCTGGTTAGAAGATCAAACCAGCCACAATATTCTCTTAAGCTAAAGCCTAATCCAGAGCATGGCCCTAACTCTCTTCAATTGTAAGTGTGAGAGAGACAAGAAAGCTGCAGCAGGAAAGTTTGGAGCTAGCAGAGGTTGGTTCAGAGATTTAAGGAAAGAAGCCATCTGCATAACAGGACAGGACAAGGTGAAGCAGCAAGTGGTAGAAACTGCAGCAAGTCATCCAGAGGATCTAGCTAAGATAATTCATTAAGGTGGCTGCACTAAACAACAGGCTTTCAATGGAGATAAAACAGCCTTATATTGGAAGAAGATGCCATCTAGGGCTTTCATCATCAGAGAGGAGAAAGTCCATGTCTGGCTTCAAAGCCTCAAAGGACAGGTTGACTCTTGTTGGGGGGCTAATGCATCTGGTGACTCTAAATTGAAGCTATTGCTCACGTACCATTCTGAAAATCCTAGAGCCCTTAAGAATTATGCTAAATATACTCTGCCTGTGCTTTATACATGGATCAACAAAGACTGGATGACAGCTCATCTGTTTATAGCATGGTTTACTGAGTCTTTTAAGCTTACTTTGAGACTTACTGACTAGAAAAAAGATTCCTTTAAAAATATTACTGCTCATTGACAATACCGCTGGTCACTCAAGTGCTCTGATGGAGATGTACCATGAGATTATATTTACAGGCCTGCTAACACAACATCCATTCTGCAGGCCATGGACCAAGGAGTCATTTTGACTTTCAAGTCTTATTGTTTAAGAAGTACATTTTGTAATGTTATAGATGACATAGAGATTCCCCTGATGGGTCTGGACAGTCAGTTGAAAACCACCTGGAAAGGATTCACCATTCTAGGTACCATTAAGAACATTTGTGACTCATGGGAAGAGTCCAAAGTATGAACATTAACAGGAGTTGGGAAGAAGTTGATTCCAACCCTCATGGATGCCTTTGAAAGGTTCAAGACTTCAGTGGGGAAAATCACTGCTGTTGTGGTGGAAATATTATAGCAAGAGAACTAGAATTAGAATTGGAGCCTGAAAATGTGACTGAATTGCTGCAATCTCATGATAAAATTTTAATGGATGATGGATTGCTTCTTGTGGATGAGCAGAGAGTGGTTTCTTGAGATGAAATCTGCTCCTGGTGATGATGCTGTGAAGATTGTGGTGGAAATGACAACAAGGGATTTAAAACATTTAGTAAACTTCGTTGATAAAGCAGTGGCAGGGTTTCAGAGTTTTTACTCCAATTTTGAAAAAAGTTCTATTATGGGTAAAATGCTATCAAAGAGCATTGCATGACACACGGAAATCTTTCATGAAAGGAAGAGCCTTTATAGATGTAGCAAACTTCATTGTTGTCTTATTTTAAGAAATTTCCACGGACTTCCCTGGTGGTCCAGGGGTTAAGGCTCCAAGTTTCTACAGCATGGGGCATGGGTTCCATCCCTGGTTGGGGAAGATTCACATGCTATGTGGTACAGACAAAAAAAAAAAGGGGGGGAAAAGAAAAAAAAATTGCCACAGCGACCCCAATCATCAGCAACCACCACCCTGATCAGTCAGCAGCCATCAACATGGAGGCAAGACCTCCACCAGTAAAATGATTACAATTTGCTTCAGTGAGATGATGTAAGCATTTTTTAAAGTAATAATGTATTTTTAAATTAAGGTATGTACATTTTTTAGACACAGTGCTATCGTACACTTAACAGACTACTGTATAGTGTAAACGCAACTTTTTTATGCACTGGAAAGCCAAAAATTCATGTGACTTACTTTATTATGATATTCAATTTATTGCAGTGGTCTGGAATCCTAAAATATCTCTGAGGTGTCCCTATACTTAATAATACTGTCTTGTATACTTGAAATTTGCTATAAGAGTAGATCTTAAGTGTTCTCACCACACACAAAAAATAATGGTAGCTATGTGAGGTGATGGATACGTTAACTTAATTGTGGTAATAATTTCATACTGTATATTAAATCATCACATCACATACCTTCAAAATGACATTGTACAACACAATATATCAATTTTTATTTGAGAATCATACTTCACTAAAGCTGACAATAAAGTCTTTTAGAACATTGCAAAAAGAAAGAAAGAAACTACATTGCCACATCTCAGAAAACCCCTCAATTCTGGGCAAATCAGAATGGTTGGCCAATTTAAGTTTGCATTTACTTTCAGTTCAGTTCAGTTGCTCAGTTGTGTCCACCTCTTTGTGTCCCCATGGACTGTAGCATGCCAGACTTCCCTGTCCATCACCAACTGCCAGAGTTTATTCAAACTCATGTCCATGGAGTTGGTGACCATCTCATCCTTTGTCATTCACCTTACCTCTCAGATAAATAAATTTGGGCTACTAGTCCCCAGAGCCAATAGGGATCCTCCAGTCAAGATCCTCAAAACCATTCTGGGGACACCATTTCCTCATCCATTATCAATATTAATACATCTTAACTATTTCTGGGATGTATTGCTTTTATATCTAAGTAGTCTGTCTCTCTCTCACATACACACCACTCAAAAAACTCCTCTATCTCTCACAAGTACTCAGTTCATGGAATAAGAAGCAATGTTTGACTTATCTGCTCTGGGTCTGTTCTCATCACTTCAGATCTAGGATTCATGGCCCTCATGACTTCTGGGAAAGAGTTTTTGTTGTTGTAATTTTAAAAACTGAGATAAAACTTGCCATTTAAAAGTGATTTTAGTGTTATTTTTTTTTAGTATATTCACAGTGTTTTACAACCATCATCTCTTTTTATTCCAGACCACTTCCATTACCCCTCAGATATACTTTGTGTGTGGGAAGAGATCCTTAAAGCCCCCTACCACTATTGAATAAACTTGTTTTCAAATGTGATAATAATGATAAAAATAATAGATCTTACATTTTCAATTGTTTATTAAATGGAAATGGGATATACCTATCCTACATGCTGTATCCCATTTGCAACCAAAGACATCACATCTGAGGTTAGATTACTAAAAATAACACTTTCCTATATTACATAATATAAGTAATAGTGTTACCTGCTTCCATTTATATGCTGCTTTACAGCCCAGAAGGAGTTCTCACATATTCTCTTTCCATCATATAACTCTCAGACTCATGGAAGGTCTCACAGCTGGTCAAGAGCAGAGCCAGAGCCAAACCTTTGACTTGACTCCTAGTCAAATTCTCTTCCCTGAATTTATGCTGCTTCTCTGGCTGGGCTGATGGTTGACCTAACCAGTGTTTATAGAGTCAATCTTCATTTTGATATAAAGCTGATTGGCTTTTGATAGGACTCTAACTCCTGAACTTAGTTTTATTTGCCTGCTCAAATTCCAATCAGGCAGAGAGGCAACAGAGGATGAACCCAAAAAAGAGTTATGACCCAAACTGATGGCCCAACTTGGCACCTGAGGACAAGGTGAAAATATACCCAGGAGAATAGATAACACTGGAAGAGCTCTAGCCTCACCAACCATACATTTCTCCTCTTTAGAGGTCACCCAGACTAAAATAGACTCCTTTATATCTCCCTCTTGATCTTGGGATTTCCTATTCTCTCCTAGAGGTGCTAGGTAGAAACCAGACCACGTAGTAATAACATTGGCTCCTCATATCTGTACCAGTCTTTATGTGGCTTTTTAATTCTCTCAACAACCATGTGAGGCAGATTAACATCATCCCCATTAAAAATATTTTATTGAAGTATAGTTGATTTACGAAGTTGTGTTAATTTCTGCTGTACAGCAAAGTGACTCAGTTATACATATACATATATGTATATATACACATATATATTCCATTTCATACTCTTTTACATTATGCTTTATCCCAGGATATTTATTTTTAATTAATTAATTTTGATTGGAGGATAGTTTACAATATTGTGATGGTTTTTGCCATACATCGACATGAGTCAGTCATGGATGCACATGTGTCCCCCCATACTGAACCCCCCTCCCTAATTCAATCCCACACCTCCCTCCCAACCCCATCCCTCTGGGTTGTCACAGAGCAGCAGCTTTGAGTGCCCTGCTTTGTGCATTGAACTTGCCCTGGTCATCTGTTTTACATATGGTAATGTACATGTTTCAATGCTATTCTCTCAAATCTTCCCACCCTCGCCTTCTCCCACAGAGTCCAAGTCTGTTCTTTACATTGGTATCTCTTTTGCTGCCTTGCATATAGGATCCTCATTACCATCTTTCTAAATTTCATATATATGTGTTAATGTATAGTATTGGTGTTTCTCTTTCTGACTTACTTCACTCAGTATAATAAGCTCCAGTTTCATCCACCTCATTAGAACTGACTCAAATGCATCCCTTTTATTGCTGAGTAATAGTCCATTGTTTATATCTACCACAATTTCCTTATCCATTCGTCTGCCGATGGACATCTAGGTTGCTTCCATGTCCTAGCTATTGTAAACAGTGCTGCAGTGAACATTGGGGTATATATGTCTCTTTCAATTCTGGTTTCCTCAGTGTGTATGCCCAGCAGTGGGATTGCTGGGTCATATGGCAGTTCTAGTCCCAGTGTTTTAATGAATCTTCACATTGTTCTCCATTGTGGCTGTACCAGTTTGCATTCCCACCAACAGTGTAAGAGGCTTCCCTTTTCTCCACACCCTCTCCAGCATCTATTGTTTGTAGACTTTTTGATGGCAGCAATTCTGACGGACGTGAAATGATACCTCATTGTGGTTTTGATTTGCATTTCTCTAATAATGAGTGATGTTGAGCATCTTTTCATGTTTGCTAGCCATCTGTATGTCTTCTTTGGAGAAATGTCTGTTTAGTTCTTTTGCCTGGTTTTTGATTGGGTTGTTTGCTTTTCTGGTATTGAGCTGCATGAGCTGCTTTATATTTTGGAGATTAATTCTTTGTCATTTGCTTCATTTGCTATTATTTTCTCCCGTTCTGAGGCCTGTCTTTTCACTTTGCTTATTGTTTCCTTATAGTGCAAAAGGTTTTAAGTTTAATTAAGTCCATTTGTTTATTTTTGTTTTCATTTCCATTACTCTGGGAGGTGGGTCATAGAGGATCTTGCTGTGATTTATGTCAGAGAGTGTTCTGCCTAAGTTTTCTAAGAGTTTCATAGTGTCTGGTCTTACATTTAGATCTTTAATCCATTTTGAGTTTTTGTGTATGGTATCACAGGGTATTTTATATAGTTCCCTGTTGTTTCTCCACCATGCACATACACACACACACACACACAAATATAAAACTATTAGTAGATGCAAATTATTATATATGTAGTTTGCATCTGCTAATCCCAAACTCTCAATCCTTCTTTCCCTAACTCCCACCCCCCACTACTGCTTGGCAACCACAAGTGTGTTTCTCTGTGTCTGTGCATCTGTTTCTGTTTTGTAGAAATCATCCCCATTTAACATATAAGGGCAATCAAGATTCAGAGGAGTGACCAGAAATGTTTTTGTCCCAGAGTTAGGTGGAAGAGCCGAGTCAAAGACAGATGCCTTGACAGGGACACATGTTGAATATCCAGCTCCCATCCTGTTAAAACTTGACTAGATGGTTGGTCTCCTGGTACAGTCTTGTGATAGTTAGCTATGGGATCCCTGGGCCCAGGAATTTATATCTTTTTGTGCTCCCAGCCCCTAATTCCAAGGCACCCAGTGCCTTGATATTGCCTGTCCAATCCACACCTCCCCACCCCATAAATTAAGTCTTTCCCAGAAAGTTTTACATAGAGAAATAAAATTATTAAAAACAGTCTAAGCAGCATTTTCAGCCTCCCACTCCACCTTTGAGTATACCTGCCACCTGCCATTCTATCTGGGGTCTTGACAATCATAGTTCTTTCTGCTGGTTTATAAAGGGTCAGGGATCCCCTCCAAGTTTCAAAGTCCTTACAAGAAGAGGCAGTCAGACTTGAAACCGATAACTGGTTCTGTTTAGTTCATGACCAGAGGCCTGGCTCCAGCTCTGGCTTTTGGCTGGCCTCTGTGAACAGAAAGAAGGAAACTCGTTTTTCATCCTCTCTTTCCAAAGTCCCATCTAACTGTCTGCATTCAAATTCCATGACGGAGTTAGGCGTTTTAGGCGGCAGCAGGTGGAAAGTGTTTCATTCCTGATGGGAATTCCTGGGCCCAAATCCCAACCCCTCCTCCCTTCTCATAGAAACTCACAGGCCCTTGTTCTCTGAATGCCAGACCTTCTCCTAAGCAATGGAAACAGAATCCTAGCTTGGCCTGACCCCAGCAACATCTCCCTTAAGTGCTGACTGCTTACCTGAAATAGCAACGAGGGTCTCCAAGAACTGATTGAGCTTAGTTGTGTGGGTGCAGTGATAAGTGCCTTGGGCTGGAGATAAGCACTCCTAGGTTCACCTCTATCTCAGATCACTCCTTGTGGGGTCTGAGTTTTCTCATCTAGAAATCAAAGGTAATAGTGGCTTCCCAGCCTGCCTCTACAGGCAGGAAATGAAAAATCCTATTAAAAATTACAGAAAGTATGGAATAAATTTGTTAAGCCCACAATCCGTTAGCCTCAGTCCCAAAGCACACTCAATCCTTGATTAGGGAACAACAGTGCTCCAAGGACAATGGAACAGTTAAAACATGCAGTGCCTTTCCAGAACCCTCCCCTCTGTCCCCTGAGTCTGAAGGTTATTTAAATCGAGGCTATTGCAGGTGCCATGTGAAGACAATGTGTGTGTAGAGTGCTTCCCAAGTCGACACGAGAAAGGTCTGGGCATGAGGCCATATGTGTATGAGCAAGCATTGGAGTAGGGGAATTGGGATGCCAAGAAGCATAATGACTAATGTGCCTAAAGCATATGAGTCACATCCATGTACAAAGCACAGAAGTGCCCATTCTCACCCAGCCCTCTTTTCTGCCTGTTTTTAACTAACTCCTCCAACAAGACATGCTTTGCTGAGGCTTATGCAGGAAAAGGATCCCTCCTCATTGTGATTCTGGCTTGGCTCCAGTCTATGAAGACAGCCAAGGATCCCAGGTTCTGCCCTCCAGGAGCTCATACCTGTAATGAGGGAAAAAGACACTCATAGACTTGAAGACATGTCTCACTGTTTAAGACATGTTTGATTTGAGATATCTAAGGGACATCTAGATGGAGGGTTCACCAGCCAATTGAACATCTGAAGCTCCAAGAAAAGGTAAAGTCTGGAGCTAGAGATTTGAGACTCAACTTTAAAGAGATGATTGCCAAAGCCAAGGGAGTAAATAGGATCTGTCAGAGATCCGAGGGATACCTTTTAGAGCAAGAATGGAAGAGGGTCAAGGTTGGACTCCTGGGCCCAGTTATTTTGAGAAATGGGAGGAAGAAGTAAAATAGTTCAACCAAGGAGACTGAGAAAGAGCGGTTAGAAAGTAGAAGGGAAACTAGGAGAATGTCATCATGAAAATCAAGGGAAGACAGTTCTTAGAAAGAAGGGAAGCACAGAGAAAAGTGGTCAAGGAAATGAACACAGAATACAAGTTATTTGATTTGGTAAGCTTTGGAAGAATTAAGCCTTGAGGGAAAAATCTAGACAGCAGAGAACTAATATCTGAGAGCTAGGGTTACCAGAGCTGGTATCCAGGTCTGAAAGATTTGTGGACCAATGATAGGATGGTGGGAACAGCCAGATTCTTACATGGATAGCAACATCAAGCAGAGGACTTTCAAGGGGAGAGAGAGCTGAACTTTTTGTCCTTTCTCTCATTTTCTTATCAAAGTCACCTTAAACTCCTTGGTATCCTTCCTGTCTTCTTCTGAGCTTATCCCACTTCCTGCCCTGTTTTATCCTGTTTCCAATAACACAGCAAACACTTCCCTTCCGATACCACCTGGAATCTGCCTGCATTTTCCAGCTATTTCACGTTTACTCCCCAAAGCAATGGTTTCAATTCTTGTCCACTTTTCTTAACTCACTGACCTTCACCTATTCTTTCTTGGCAGATAATTTCACCTGCTATAACTACAAGGTAGTCTTATCAGGCCCAAACTCCTTCTGCTCTATGTCAGATATCTTAAACCCTTCTCACTCTCCTCTTTCCTCCTGTCTTTGAGAACGTCAGTGTCCCAATCCATGCCTTCAATTCAGCTCCTCTTAGTTTCCCTCCAAAGTTCTGCTCTCATTCTATCGCTTCTCAGACTGATTTAGATATGTGTATCTTGTCTCCTCAACAAGACCCTGAGCTCCTTGTGGCAGAGACTGTGTTACATTGTTCCATAGTTTCCATAGCAAAGCTTATAAAGAGCAAATGATTTGAGATAGAAACATGATTTCAAGTATTTGATACATTAATAAGTCTTTGGAAAACCAGCTTCTGAGTAGCAGTTTAGCATAGTTGTTAAGAGCGTATACTTTGGAGCCAGATTATTTGAATTAGAATCCTGGCTGTATCATTACTAACTGTGTGATCTTGGACAATTCACTTTTTTTTGAATTTCCAAACATATACAAAAGTTGAAAGAATTTTACAGTGAATACCCATATATCTACCACTAGATTCTATCATTAACATTTGCTATACTTGTTTAATCTCTCTCCCACACACCCTTATTATCCATCCCTCTATCCATCAGATCATCCTTTTGTTCTTGTTGTTGTATCTCATAGTATGTTGCAGGCAATAGCATACTTACTCCTAAACACTTTAGTATGCATGTTATTAACTGTTCAAAATAATTTGCATTTGACTTCTCTGTGCCACTTTCATTATCTATGAAAAACACGGATAATAATAGTAGCTACCTCAAAAGCTTTGGGGGAGGGTTAATACATGTAAACACTTAGAGTAGTGCCTGCATATAGAAAGTAGTCAAAAAAGTTATTACTGTTTTACTTTAACAAATTCCACCTATTCAATTGCTCGTAAGAGGAGCAGGCCAGTGTGCCAGTATTGCAGCTCCTCCTTTCTCTCTTACTGCCACATACAAACAAATTCATCAATTGTCTTCTGGGTCTTCTGAAGACACCAATAGGAGTTTATCCTTTTTGACCAAAGAGACAGCTTTCTTCAACTTTCACACCCCTAGGCACTCAGTTGCAATGACCTGAAGCCCTAGAGCTTCCTGCTTGCCTGTGTGACTCCTTTCTTATCTGTTTTGCTGCATCCTAGTTAGGGTCACTTGGACAGAACACTAAGGACTAGAGGAGTCTTTGTCAAAGGAAGTATATTTCTTTTACACCATACTGCCCTTGATTTTGTTTAAAATCACAGTCCAATCTAACTTGAAAATCACAGGTAGGGGAAAAACCAGCTGGAATATTTGCCCTGTAAGCCAAATAAATAATTTAGGGTAGCAAGGAGGGACTGGCACAGATTATTACCAAAGGCATTCCCCCCCTCTCCAAGATGAGCTATGTTGCTGAAGATACTTGCCTAACAATCCAATCTCACTCCTTGTTATTATATATAACTGAGTGAGATTAGTCTTAGCCCAAAGGAACACAATTCACCCAGTTCCCTGAATAATTTTCTCTCTAGGCCCCATTGCCACACTTCTTGACCAAGTTGTATGTGGCAAGCAGAATTCTAAGATGGTCCCTAAGATTCCTGGCTCCTGGTGTACACATCTTCTCCCACTCATTCAATCAAACACTAATTTAGGTGTTGCTGTGAAGAGATTTTGCAGATGCAATGAAGGTCCCTTATCAGTTGACTTTATTTTAGGGAGATTATCCTGAGTGGGCCTGACCTAATCAAGCCAGCACTTAAACTATGTCAGAGGCATTCAAATCAGTATAGATTCTCCTATTTGTCTGAGAGAGGCAAGCAGCTATGTTGTGAAGTGCCTGTGGAAGAGGCCACATGGCAAAGACCTGGGGGGCAACTTATAGGAACTAAGAGTCATCACTAACTGATAGCCAGAAGGAAAACAGAGACCTCAATCCTATAACTACAAGGAAAAAATTTCTGCCCCAAATTAGTGAGCTTAGAAGTGGACCCCAGGCCTCAAATAAAATTGCAGCCTTGTGGACACCTTGATGTCAGCCTGGTGAGATCCTGAACAGAGGACCCAGCTAATCTGTACGTGGACCCTAACCATGGAAGCTGTGGGATAATAAGTTTGTATTGTTTTAAGTCACTGAATTTGTGGTAATTTTTTTACAAGGCAATGGGAAACTAATACAGTGTGGAAAATTCTTTTTTTCCCTTAGTTCAGTGAAGACAAGTTTGGAATTTGTCAGAAAGAGTTTTTACCAGGAAACCAAGTGCAAACAAAACAAGCACCAACACAGGCCCAGCTGATTCTATATAACATTGAACTCTGATCCCCAAATAACTCAGACGGGCTGGCCTGTCTGACATAGCAAATGGGACATAACATCCCAGTCTCTTCTTCTTATACCTCAGCGCTACTTCTGGGGGTGAAGGAGTCAGTGCAAAAGCAAGTTGCTGAGACATAGAACCTAAAGTTATGGGCCATATTTTTTGCTTCCAAAGTCTCCCTAGCCTTCTTCGACAGAAAGGCCTTTTCTGTTTCTGTCCTGAAGATTAGTCTTTGGGGTTACATACCCTTCTGCAGCAAACTTGCAGTCACTTCTCCAGCCAATCAGAGAGAATTTCAGGATTCTGACCGCTGGAAATCTTACCTTCTATCTTGATCTGGTCTGCCCTCTGGTCTGTGGACCATTGACTGAAGTTTATTCACCAGCCAGTTTGTAGATTTATGCTCTTTAGTGAAGTGAAAACAACTGCCAGTTGAAGCTTTGAAGCTACCTCCTTCCTTGATTATCAGATCAAATGTGCCTCCAGAAGCTGCTTTATCTCTTGGAATAAAGTGACATTTTTAAACTCCAGTCTATGAAAAAAATTCCTGAAAATTCCCTATATCATGCTCATAGATACAATTCCAGTTTGTACAATACTTTCCAGGATAAATAGCAATGTACAATCACCAACTATTAGAGACAGAAGGGACCTTAGAGATCATATCATTTTGTGGTATTCAATCATGACTTATTAAGAGAGTGCACTAGAAAGTTCATTTGGTACAGATCCTGTGTCCCACACCTAGATATCAGCATTCAGAACACCTAGGGTACAGTTCAAGACTCTGTACTTTCAAAAAATGTCTCCAGATGATTCTGATACTCAACTAGCTTTGGAAATCAATCCTTCTATTTTATTCCTTCCGGGTATGTGGCTTTCTTCTCCTATACCACTGTGAATTATATAGCACTGTTGAGGGCTGCCGGCTCTACCCTTGGCTCCATTCACTGTCATCTTACTTTTTGAAGCCATGAATGGTAAAAGCAATGGTTAGCAATATGATTTTAGGAAGAAGAAAAATATTTAATCCTCACAAATCTTCTGTGGTGTGGGAGTATTATTGTCTCCACTTTATAGATGAGAAAACTGAGGATTTGGTAACTTGTTCAGGGTCACATAACTACTAACTTATGGACCCAGCAATGGAAAGCAAGCCTCCTAAGTCTAGACTTTTCCTTGCTACGTCCTTGATGACTTTATTAGCCAAGTGATGGTGACTTCCCAGTGAGGCTGGGGAAGGGCTGGAGTAGAAGGGAATATCAGGCAGGGACTAGGGACCAAGGCAAGAGAACCTAGAGAAGTGATCCTCAACGTGGGGCATTTTTTGTCCCCCAGGGGACATTGCGCAATGTCTGGAGACATTTTAAATTGTCACAACAGGGGCAGAGTCTGCAACTGGGTAGGGAGTGCTATTGGCATTTAATGAGTAGAGGCCAGGGATGCTCCTAGACATCCTGTAATCACAGGACAGGAACTCCTCCCCTGCCAACATACACACACCAAAGAATTATGTGGCCCAAAATGTTGAGTGCTAAGGTTATAAAACCTTGACGTAGAGTGTAAGAAAATTATTGAAGATGGGAGATTATGCTTATTTTAGCTAAAAAAAATAGGGAATATTGTAGAAATGAGGTAGAAAATAAGGCCAGGGCCCAGACACCACAACGTCCAGCCCCTGCCCAAAGGGATCTCACAGAGTAGTGGAGGCCTTTTGCTCAAGAGCCCAAGGTGATATACCAATTCTTTCTTTGTCTGGAATTTTTGAAAGAACTCTTTAGAACCACAGTTCCCATCAACTTTTAGAACTGTTTACACTACTATGAGTGAGAATTCAGTTCAGTTCAGTCACTCAGTCGTGTCCAACTCTTTGCAACCCCATGGAGTGAAGCACCCCAGGCTTCCCTGTTCATCATCAACTCCCAGAGCTTGATCAAACTCATGTCCATTGAGTCAGTGATGCCATTCAACCATCTCATCCTCTGTTGTCCCCTTTTCCTCCCACCTTCAATCTTTCGCAGCATCAGGGTCTTTTCAAATGAGTCAGTTCTTTGCATCAGGTGGCCAAAGGATTGGAGCATCAGCTTCAGCATCAGTCCTTCCAATGAATATTCAGGACTGATTTCCTTTGGGATGGACTCGTTGGATCTCCTTTCAGTCCAAGGGACTCTCAAGAGTCTTCTTCAACAACATAGTTCAAAAGTATCAATTCTTTGGCGCTCAGCTTTCTTTATGGTCCAACTCTCAGATCCATACATGACTACTGGAAAAACCATAGCATTGACTAGATAGACCTACGTTGGCAAGTAATATCTCTGATTTTTAATATGCTGTCTAGGTTTGTCATAATTTTTCTTCCAAGCAGCAAGTGTATTTAATTTCATGGCTGCAGTCACCATCTGCAGTGATTTTGGAACCCAAGTAAACATAGTTTTTCACTGTTTCCATTTTTTCCCCATCTATTTGCCATGAAGTGATGGGACCAGGTGCCATGATCTTAGTTTTCTGAATGTTGAGCTTTAAGCCAACTTTTTCACTCTCTTCTTTCACTTTCATCAAGAGGCTCTTTAGTTCTTCTTCTCTTTTTGCCATAAGGGTGGTGTCATCTGCATCTCTGAGGTTATTGATGTTTCTCCCGGCAATCTTGATTCCAGCTTGTCCTTCATCCAGTTTGGCATTTCGCATGATGTACTCTGCATATAAGTTAAATAAGCAAGGTGACAATATACAGCCTTGATGGACTCCTTTCCCAATTTGGAACGAGTCTGTTGTTCCATGTCCAGTTCTAACTGTTGCTTTTTGACCTGCATACAGATTTCTCAGGAGGCAGTTAAGGTGGTCTGGTGTTCCCACCTCATTAAGAATTTTCCACAGCTTGTTATCCACGGAGTCAAAGGCTTAGGTGTAGTCAATGAAGCAGAAGTAGATGTTTCTCTGGAACTCTCTTGCTTTTTTGATGATCCAGTGGATGTTGCCAATTTGATCTCTGGTTCCTCTGCCTTTTCTAAAACCAGCTTGAGGCTGATTCATGTCAATGTATGGCAAAAACCACTAAAATATTGTAAAGTAATTAGCCCCCAAGTAAAATAAATAAATTATATTAAAAAAAAAACAAAACCAGCTTGAACATCTGGAAGTTCATGGTTCACATATTGCTGAAGCCTGGCTTGGAGGATTTTGAGCGTTACTTTGCCAGCGTGTGAGATGAGTCCAATTGTGTGGTAGTTTGAGCATTCTTTGGCATTGCCTTTCTTAGGGATTGGAATGAAAACTGACCTTTTCCAGTCCTGTGGCCACTGCTGAGTTTTCCAAATTTGCTGGCATATTGAGTGCAGCACTTTCACAGCATCATCCTTTAAGATTTGAAATAGCTCAGGTGGAATTCCATCACCTCCACTAGCTTTGTTCATAATGATGCTTCCTAAGGCCCACTTGACTTTACACTCCAGGATTTCTGGCTCTAGGTGAGTGATCACACCTTCTTGGTCATCTGGGTCATTAAGATTTTTTTGTGTGTGTAGTTCTTCTGTGTATTCTTGCCACCTCTTAATATCTTCTGCTTCTGTTAAGTCCTTACTGTTTCTGTCCTTTATTGAGCTCATATTTGCATGAAATGTTCCCTTGTCCTTTATTGAGCTCATATTTGCATGAAATGTTCCCTTGGTATCTCTAATTTTCTTGAAGAGATTTCCAGTCTTTCCCATCCTATTGTTTTCCTCTATTTCTTTGCGTTGATCACTTAGGAAGGCTTTCTTATCTCTCCTCGATATTCTTTGGAACTATACTTTCAGATGGATATTTCTTTCCTTTTCTCCTTTGCCTTTTTCTTCTCTTTTTTCTCAGCTATTAGTGGGGCCTCCTTAGGCAATCATTTTGCCTTTTTGCATTTCTACTTCTTAGGGATGGTTTTGATCATCACCTCCTGTACAATGTTACGTACCTCTGTCCATAGTTCTTCAGGCACTCTATCTATCAGATCTAGTCCCTGATTGCTATTTGTCACTTCCACTGTACAATCATAAGAGATTTGATTTAGGTCATGCCTGAGTGGTCTAGTGGTTTTCCCTACTTTCTTTAAGTCTGAATTTTGCAATACGGAGTTCATGATCTGAGCAACAGTTAGCTCCTGGTCTTGTTTCTGTTGACTGTATAGAGCTTCTTCATTTTTGGCTGCAAAGAATATAATCAAATTTCTATATTGACCATCTGGTGATGTCCATGTGTAGAGTCACCCCTTGTGTTGTTTTAAGAGGGTGTTTGCTATGACCTGTGTGTTCTCTTGGCAAAGTTCTGTTAGCCTTCCCATGCTTCATTTTGTACTCCATGGCCAAACTTGCCTGTTACTCCAGATATCTCTTGACTTTCTACTTTTGCATTTCAGTCCCCTATGATGAAAAGGACATTTTCTTTGGTGTTAGTTCTAGAAGGTCTTGTAGGTCTTCATAGAACCATTCAGCTTCAGCTTCTTTGGCATTAGTGATTGGAGCATAGACCTGAATTATTGTAATATTGAATGGTTTGCCTTGGAAATGAACAGAGATCATTGTCATTTCGGGATTGCACCCAAGTACTGCATTTCAGACTCTTTGACTATGATGGCTACTCCATTTCTTCTAAGGGATTCTTGCCCACAGTAGTAGATATAATGGTCATCTGAATTAAATTTGCCATTCTGGTTCATTTTAGTTCACTGATTCCTAAAATGTTAATGTTCACTGTTGCCGTCTCCTGTTTGACCACTTTCAATTTACCTTGATTCATGGACCTAACATTCCAGGTTCCTATGCAATATTGTTCTTTACAGCATCAGACTTTACTTCCATTACCAGCAACATCCACAACTGGACGTTATTCTCGCTTTGGCTCAACCTCTTAATTCTTTCTGGAGCTATTTCTCCACTCTTCTCTAGTAACATATTGGGCACCTACTGACCTGGGGAGTTCATCTTTCAGTGTCCTATCTTTTTGCATTTTCATACTGTTCATGGGGTTCTCAAGGCAAGAATACTGAAGTAGTTTACCATTCCCTTCTCCAGTGGGCCATGTTTTTTCCGTACTCTCCACCATGACCTGTCTGTCTTGGGTGGCCCTACACACCATGGCTAATAACTTCACTGAGTTAGACAAGGCTCTGATCCAAGTGATCAGCTTGGTTAGTTTTCTGTAATTGTGGTTGCCATTCTGTCTGCCCTTTAATGGATAAGGATAAGAGGCTTGTGGAAGCTTCCTGATGTTGAATGAGAGTAACTTATGAATGAGAGTGACTTTTGAGTTATGAGTGAGAGTAACCTTACCATAACAAAGGAGAGAAGATTCAGCAGAAAGGGACATGGAGAAATAAAGTAGAGAAACAAAAACAGGGACATGGGTAGCACGCAGAAAGAACAAGCCTCAGAATGCACACAGGAAATAGCCAAAAGGGATTCTACTTGGATGCTCAGAAATAGTAATGTAACTGGGAAAAATTAATCTAAAAAAGCCAAATGTTTCTGAAATAGGAGGAAGCTGAAGAACACCAGGGTTGAGAGTTATCTGGCCTTGCTAACTGATGAGCCAGGGGTTGACCTTAACCTTTGGTGAGTTGCAGAGGTCATTCTGGTGATGCCTGGACTGTTCCAAGGTCCAACTGCGGCACATAGAAATCTAGCTCTCTATCCAGGGTTCTAGTCACTAGGAAAAATACCCTGACTTTTGGCAGACTGGCAGTGGGAGACCTAGAGAAGATCTTGAAATATGATCCTGGAGAATCAGCCAGGATGATCGGAGAAGATAGGTGAAAGAAACTAAATCTGGACTGGGGCAACCATGAGGACAGAAATGATAGCAACCTGCATGCATTTGGACTGTGTAAACACAACTAAATGGAATGGACAGCAGTGGGGGGTAAGAGGATCATGAGCAAGAAGGTACTGAATCTCAGAGGGGAAAGGGCCAAAAAGGGATTTCAGGACACTAAAGACCGTCTCTACCTGCATTCCAAATGTGTTTGGGCTGATCTGGGTGCCAAAAACAACTCTTGCTTGGTCAATGGAGAAGGTAAATCCCAGGTCATGATCATATATCCATCAGCCCCTACCACCAAAACTTTCTTTACCCAGAGTTATCTCTAGAATATAGTAAACTCTCAGGGCAATATAGTTCTCTAGGGAAAGAGAAGTCCCTTCCAGGTAAGGTGGGCAGAGAAGGCTTCACAAAAGCTGCTATCTTGACTTCATTTTTGAACAGATCTTTACTAAAGGTCAAAACATACAGAAGATTGTGCCAGGAAATGTTGAGAATACAGAGGAAATGCTGGACACTGTCCCTGTCTTCCAATAGCATATAAAATCCTTTAGGAAGACATGTCAACAGAGCCATACAATGTTAGTTGCATCACTGTTTATCACTGATAAAGGCAGTCAGTATATGCAAAGAAGTCCTATGATGCCTGGAAAGTCTGACAGTTGACTTCAAAGAGGGCACTGAGAACTAATGTCCAGTGAGACTTCTTGGAGGAACAGGATCTTGAATGATAGGTTAGATTTAATGAGGCTAAAAGAAAAAAAGGAAGATTAGTCCAGAGGAGCAAAACAACTGAGACATAGTTTGGGTGTAAAACAAGATCTCATTAAGGAATGAAAGTGGAAGTACCTTTCCTGATGACCCTCAAATCATTCTCCACAGGTGACCATAGAATGGGTTACTTACCATTTCTCTTTTTAATTAATTAATTTTTTATTTGAAGGATGATTGCTTTATAGAATTTTGTTGTTTTCTGTCAAACCTCAACATGAGTCAGCCATAGGTGTACATAAGGTCTGCCTACACATAAGATCAGCTTTCAAACACTCCTTACTAAGTTGGATAAAGCCTTTCTTAACTTGTCCTTGTGCTTATTTTGACTTCCTTTCCACAATGGCCCAATTGGCTGCCTCAAGATGGCTTTCTGATAGGTGGATTATGTTCTATCATCCATTGTCTGGGATTACTAAATGAATACATATCTGTCTAGCCGTGTTATGTCAGGACACCTAGAAAGGCCTGAGTGATTCAATTTCAATACACATGATATGGAGATGCATTCCAGCCTTCTGCATGGGGAGTGTTAACAGACCTAACCCCCCAAAAGAGTTGTGACTGAATCGGAGAGCCAATTTAAGACCTCTCATGGAAAGAGGGAAGGAAACCCCATGCCCCTTCTAAATCTGTCTGCTATTTGTAGCCACCAGATTATGGGAACTGCTTTTGACTGTTTTCACTATCAGCACAATGAAAGGATGTTAAACTACTTAGAGGAAGGCGGCATTTTGCTTTGACACCTGAAACATCTTACTCTCCATGGAAAATCCTTCAATTATGCATTGAGTATAGTTAACACTATAGGACAAAAGTTACTATAATAGAAAATGGGAAGAAATCAATGGTCCCTCCTACCACAGTCTGCAACCTTTCTCTGTAATGATCTGCTTGGCTCCCTGCCCAGGTATTCCTCTGTGCCACATAACTACAGGCACTTTATTCATTCATTCATTCATTCATTCATTCATTTAATTTTCCATTCAACAATTTTTACCAAGCACCAGCTATGTACTAGGCACTGGGGTAACAGGTACTGGGGGATCTAACCAAATGAAAAAAAATCCTAGTCCCTGTTCCCCTGAAGCTTGCAGTCTGCTGGAGGAGACAGACATTTAAAAGTTACGCAAATAAACATATACTTATAATGTGTGATCAGTGCTGTAAGGAAAAGACCAAAGTATGGTTGATTCTCATTATTCACAGTAGTTACACTCTATAAAGTTGCTGCTAACACTAAATTAGTGAATCCTGAATCACTGCTGCCAGTGAAATACAGACTTAAGTTCCTGTGATCAGTTGATCAGTATATAGCTTTGTTTTGTGTGTGCCTCTGTTTAAAGATAATTTATTTAGTACAAACTGTTGGTTCATTAATAAACTCATACCAGCATCATTGTAACTCAAGCCTGAATGAAGCTGATCAAACACACATAATTTTTCTGTAAGATACCACAGTCTTGTGCTTAGGAACACTAGACAGCACTTCAGCACTATGCATGAAGGACATTTTAAATAGCAAAATCACACACACACACACACACACACACACACACACAAGCACATAAGGGGGAGAAAATATGGCAGTAAATATTGGGTTGGCTGAAAAGTTCATTTGGGTTTTTTCATAAGATGATTGCAAAATGGACTGTTGTTTACATTATGAGAGCTGAAACAAGAAGACAGAGTATTGTCCTGTTCAACCTCAACTGGGAACACATACCTTGGACAATTCAGAATTTTCACTGCCCTGTGCCTGTTATTGAATGATTTCCAAAGTCTCATGAATATTTTAAAAATTTTAAATTCCATGCATCTCACCCACCTATGGCTGATTCATGTTGAGGTTTGACAGAAAACAGCAAAATTCTGTAAACCAATTATCCTTCAATAAAAAATTTTAGATTCAATTTACTTATATTTTAAAAAATTCACCCATTTCTCCTACCCTCACCCCACATCTTGCAATCACCATCTGTTTTCTGTATCTATGAGATGTTTTTAAGATTCCACATGTAAGAGAGATCATATGTTATGTGTCTTTCCTTGTCTGACTTATCTCAGTTAGCATAATGCACTCAAGGTCCATCCATATTGTAGAAAATGGCAAGATTTTATTCTTTCTTATGGTTGAATAATATTCTGTTCTATATAAAGACACACACTTTCTTTATCCATTCATCCATTGATGGACACTTAGATTGTTTCCATATCTTGGCTATTGTAAATACTGCTGCTATGAACAAGGGGGTGCAAATATCTTTTATTATTATATTTTTAAAGTCAATTGCCTTTATTATGTGACTGTGGAATATCAACTCTACTGCCTCAAATAAAGAACCAATAATTACTTTTATAACACTAAAGTCATTTGTAAACACAATATCTTTCTTGCACTTATGACTAATCCATCATAAACAAATCCCAATCTTAAAAACTAGAATAAGTTTTAAAACTAGAATAAGTGCAGTTACACTGATTACAGATATGAAAGTAAGGAGCTCATTGGCTATGCTACACCAAATGGATGAAAAGTAAAATTGATTTTATACTGGAGGTCTATGTAAATAAATTAAAAAATCCTTTTTTCCTTGTATGTATGCTTAGATTACTTGTACAAATCACTGACTGCTCCATTTCATTCACTTCAATGGGTGAACTCTTTAGAAAAAGAATGAAAAATGATTTG
Organism: Okapia johnstoni; assembly: GCA_024291935.2. Taxonomy (NCBI): domain Eukaryota; kingdom Metazoa; phylum Chordata; class Mammalia; order Artiodactyla; family Giraffidae; genus Okapia; species Okapia johnstoni. The sequence goes on along the minus strand of CM044305.1, from coordinate 53,926,507 downwards.
ATAATCAACTCCCAAATTTTATGCTTTTTTTTTTTCTGTTTCCATCAATTTCCTGATATGGTTGGCATAAGCAGGAAAATCTTCTCAGTAAATTGAGCAATAGAAGACTCAAGTAAAGCCTCAAAGTTCTTGAAGCACTCTGACAAGTCACGTATATCCCATGTTGCTTTTGGTTTATCACCTCTTCTTTGCTGCAAATCCCCAGGCAAGTTTCTTTTTTCACGAAACCTATGAATTTTCAGCATGCTTTTTGGCTTTTACAAAGTTGTGGCAGGCAATTGCTTTGGCAATTTTTACACCAAGCTTTAGAGTAGCTAGCTGGTTGTTGAGTTTCTCGGCCTTCTCAATGTTCCACGCTTCCACAGCCTGGCCTATCCTCTTTTCAAGGCCCAAATTTTCAACTTTTTCCCTTTTAACAGTGGAGGTCAAACCTCTCATTGACTCCAAAATACTAAGTTCCTTCCACTGCGTTTCACTTGAAGACTGTTCATTACGAGATTCTTCTTCATTCTTTAATTTGCTTTTTCTGGAGTGTTTTCTTTTTTTCTTTCCTGATCTTGAAGTTGAGGTTTTCTGTTCAGAATGCATTTTTATGCAATTCTTGAAAATTATTCCACTATTTAAGGGAATTCCAGAGGGACACTCTTCATATGCATTTACATTTGCCTCTGCTTCAGTGTTTGGTCCATCTGTAGGAATATCTGAGATCTCTGTCTTTGTAAAGATTTCATCTTCTTTACCCACTTATAAGTTAAGTTCAGAGCTCTCTTATATGATCTCATCATCAGAATTCAACTCAACATCACTTTCACTTAGGCCAGGACGTAGCAGCCCACTCTATATCTTAAGACCTTGCAGATATCTTTTAAATTAGTGTTTACAAATAAATATCCAAACTGAAATTGCTGGATCATATGGTAGCTCTATTTTTAATATTTTGAGAAAACTCCATACTGTTTTTTTGTAGTGGTTGCACCAATTTACATTCCCACCAGCAAGTGCACAAGGGTTTCCTTTTATCCAGATCCTTGCTAACATTGCTATTTCTTCTTTTTGATAATAGTCATTCCAAAAGGTATGAGGTGATATCTCACTGTGATTTTGATTCACATTTCCTTGATCATTAATTATGTAGAGCATCTTTTCATGAACTTGTTGGCCATCTGTTTGCTTTTTTTGTAAAAATGCCTACTTAAACCTTCTATTTCTTAATCAGTTTTTTAAAATATTAAGTTGTGTGAGTTTTAAAATGTGTTTTGGAGATTAGCCCCCTTATCAGATATATGATTTGCAATTATTTTCTACCATTCAGTAGGCTGCCTTTTCATTTTGTTGATGGTCTCCCTTGCTATTCAGAAGACTTTTAGTCTGTAAGCCATGTGGTACAGCCAAAAAAAAATTACTCAAAATGCTAACTATCATCTTGCTAAAGTGTGTTGTAATCTTTTTGCTGGTTGGGGAGCTTTCCTCCATGTTGATGGTTAATGATTGATCAGGGTGCTGGTTGGGGCTGATGGCTGATGGTTGGGGTGCCTGTGGCAATTTCTTAAAATAAGACAACAATAAACTTTGCTGTATCAGTTGACTCTTCCTTTCATGAAAGATTTCTGTGTGTCATGTAATGCTGTTTGATAGCATTTTACCCATAGTAGAACTTCTTTCAAAATTAGACTCAATTCTCTCAAACCCTGCCTTGGATTTGTCAACTAAGTTTATGTAATTTTCTAAATCATCTGTTGTCATTTTCACAATCTTCACCAGGAACAGATTTCATCTCAAGAAACCACTTTCTGGTCACCCATGAGAAGCAACTCCTCATCTATTCAAGTTTAATCATGAGATTGCGGCAATTCAGTCACATCCTCAGGCTCCACTTCTTTTTAATTTTTTTTTAATTGGGGGAAAGTTGCTTTACAATATTGTATTTGTTTCTGCCATACAACAATGCAAATCAGCAAGAAATATACTTACATCACCTCCCTCTTGCAGGCTCCATTTCTAATTCTAGTTCTCTTGCTAGTTCCACCGCAGTTGATGTGACTTCCTCCACTGAAGACTTGAACCCTCAAAGTCGTCCATGAAGGTTGGAATCAACTTCTTCCCAACTCCTGTTAATGTTGATATTTTTATGTCTTCCCATGACTCATGAATGTTCTTAATGGTACCTAGAATAGTGAATCCTTTCCAGGAAGTTTTCAATTGACTCTGCCCAGATCCTTCAGCGGGATCACTATCTATGGCATCTATAGCCTTACAAAATGTACTTCTCAAATAATAAGACTTGAAAGTTGAAATGACTCCTTAATCCACGGGTTACAGAATGGATGTTGTGTTAGCAATTTAAGAAAAAAACATTTATTGTTTGTAGATATTTTGATGATGAACATTCTGACTGGTATGAGGTGATATCTCATTGTAGTTTTGATTCGCATTTCTCTAATAATGAGTAACATTGAGCATCTTTTCATGTGTTTGTTAGCCATCTGTATGTCTTCTTTGTAGAAATGTCTGTTTAGGAATTTTTCCACTTTCTTGATTGGGTTGTTTGTTTTTTTGATATTGACTTGTATGAGCTGCTTGTATATTTTGGAAATAAATCCTTTGTCAGTTGTTTCATTTGCTATTACCTTTTCCCATTCTGAGGACTGCCTTTTCACCATGTTTATAGTTTCCTTTGCTGTGCAAAAGATTTTAGGTGTAATTAGGTCCCATTAGTTTATTTTGGTTTTTATTTCCATTACTCTAGGAGGTGGGTCATAGAGGATCTTGTGATTTATGTTATAGAGCATTCTGCCTGTGTTTTCCTCTAAGAGTTTTATAGATTCTGGTCTTACATTTAGGTCTTTAATCCATTTTGAGTTTATCTTTGTGTATGGTGTTAGGAAGTGTTCTCATTTCATTCTGTTACATGTAGCTGTCCATTTTTCCAAGCACCACTTATTGAAGAGGCTGTCTTTGCCCCATTATATATTGTTGCCTCCTTTGTCAAAAATAAGGTAGCAATAGGTGTGTGGGTTTATCTCTGGGCTTTCTATCTTGTTCCATTGGTCTATATTTCTGTTTTTGAAACAGACATTTCTCCAAAGAAGACATACAGATGCCTAACAAATACATGAAAAGATGTTCAACATCGCTCATTATTAGAGAAATGCAAATCAAAACCACAATGAGATATCACCTCACACTGGGCAGAATGGCCATTCTCAAAAAGTCTACAAACAATAAATGCTGGAGAGGATGTGGAGAAAAGGGAACCCTCTTGCATTGTTGGTAGGAATGTAAATTGATACAGCCAGTATGGAAGACAGTATGCAGATTCCTTTAAAAAAACTAGGAGTAAAACCACCGTTGGACCCAGCAATCCCACTACTAGACATATACCCTGAGGAAGCCAAAATTGAAAAAGACACATGTACCCCAAAGCTCATTGCAGCACTATTTACAATAGCTAGAACATGGAAGCAACCTAGATGCCTAACGACAGATGAATGGATAAAGAGTCCTGATGAGGTTCTAAAGGTGGATGAATCTGGAGCCTATTATACAGAGTGAAATAAGTCATAAAGAGGAAAACAAATACCATTTACTAGCACATATATATGGAATCTAGAAAGGTGGTACTGATAAAATTATTTGCAGGGCAGCAATGGAGACACAGACATAGAGAATAGACTTATGGACATGGGAGAGTGGGGAAGAAGGAGAAGGTGGGATGTATATAGAGAGTAACACGGAAAATTACATTAACATATGTAAAATAGCAAATGGGAATTTTCTGTATGACTCAGGGAACTCAAACCTGGGCTCTGTAACAACCTAGAGGGGTGGGATGCTGAGGGAGGTTGGAAGGAGGTTTAAGAGGGAGGGGACATATGCATACCTATGGTCAATTCTTGTTGGTGTTTTGAGAAACTGACACAATTCTGTAAAGCAATTATCCTTTAATTAAAAAATAAAAATGCAAAAAAATTTAAAGTAAAAACAACATTAATCTCATTGTACCTTTCCACCCGAGCTCTTGGGTGGCCAAGAATAGTAATATTTTGAAATTACTGTCAATGTGCTTAATCATTTCTATCTTTTGATTTAAAATGAGTAACGTGTGGAGATTTACTCCACCAGGGAGCTTCCCTGGTGGCTCAGATTGTAAAGAATCTGCCTGCAATGCGGGAGACCTGGGTTTGATCCCTGAATCGGGAAGATCCCCTGGAGAGAAAAGTGTGACTCTTCCTTTTCCTTGAAAACTTAGAAACCATTGTAAGGTTATTAATTGGCTTAATTTCAAATTTTTGTCTCTCAGGGAATAGAGAGGTCTGAGTAGAGTGAGAGAGATGAAGGAATGGCTGGTTGGTTGAGCAGTCAGAACACACACAACATTTATTGATTATTAACTTCACCATCTTATATGGGCATGGTCTGTGGTGCTCCAAAGCAATTACAATAGTAACATCAAAGATCACTGATCAGATCACCATGATCAATATAATAATAATGAAAAAGTTTGAAATATCAAGAGAATTATTTTGATAATATGACAGACATGAAATGAGCAAATGCTTTTGGAGAAATAGTGCCAATATACTTGCTTGGATGCAGGGTTGCCATATTTTTCACAATTAGTGAAAAACGCAGTATCTGTGAAGCACAGTAAAGCAAAGGACAATAAAACAAGATATGCCTGTAAAATCACCATGCTCTACGTTAGATCCTCAGCACTTATTCACTTTACAACAGAAAGTTTTCACTCTTTGACCAACAATCCAAGTGTCCATGAATTCATGAATGAGTAAGGAAAATGTAGTATAACTATAAAATTGAATTTTATTCAGCTATGAGAAAGAAAGAAATTCTTCCATTTGTGACAAACAAATGGACCTGGAAGACATTATATGTGAAGTAAACCAGACATGGAAAAATGAATACTATATCACTTATATGTGGGATCTAAAAAAGTCAAACTCACAGAACCAAAGACTACAATGGTGGTTACCAGGCAGGGGCTGAAGGTGGGGGAAATGGCAGATGGGAGACTTTCAATGTTAAAAGTAAGAATGTCTTGGGTCTAGTTGTCCTAAACCAAGTTGCCCTAAAACTAGCATCCTTCTTAGCAGATAGGGTGACAGGGCCTGAGGAATGCTTTATAACACTTTGGTTAGATGAAAGTCATATGTTATCCCTAATTGGGATAGTAGAAAACCATTCAGAAAGGAAGCCAGAAGGAAAGAATTATGAGGTTTATTGGGCAATTAAAGCCATTGTCACGATGCCAGTGAATGAGAAACTGTCAGGGATAACAAGGAATGTCTTTTAGTATAAACATGGACCTTATAAGTGATAATCCATGAAAGAAATTTTTTGAAGCAATGGCAGTTTTGCTTCAGAGCATAAGGAATGCTCATATAAACTAGGAAATGGGGTAGGATTGGGTTCCTGGCTCTCTTAGTGTAGAACTAGATTGGTGACTCACTCCATTTTGAGGCTGATAGAGGTTATCACACCTAGATTTGAAATGACCAATTGTAGTTAAATTTCCTTTGTGACCTGTATTCAAAATAAGGCACTAATTTAGTTGTTTACTGAACACCTATAATAAACTTGGCCATATGCTAGAGTGTGTTAGGGATAAAATGATAAACAACATTGACGTGACCCTTATGATTATGGTAGGTAATTATTTAAATGCTATAAGAGAAGTATGGGGCCTCAGAGAGAATATATGAGAGACACCCAATATGCATTATGAATCTGGGAAAGCTTTCCAGGGGAAATGAGGTCTAAGCATAGGCCTGGAGAATAAATAAGGGTTAGCTAGGTGATCAGATGCATGACAGGCATCCCAGGCACAGGAAACAGTTTGAGCAAAAACAAGGAAGAGAAGACATGCATTTGGAGAATTATGGTATGATCCAGTATAACTAGAGTAGGCTATAATTCTCCAAGTGTGATCCACAAATTATTTGCATCAGAGTTACGTGGGCTGCTTCTTAAAAAAATGAAGGGTCCTTGTCGGGGGGAGCTGGATGAATTGAGAGATTGGGAGTGGCACACATGCAGTATTGAGACTATGTATGAAATAGATAACTAATGAGAACCTACTGTATGGTTCAAGGAACTATACTCGGTGCTCTGTGGTGACCCTAAATGGGAAGGAAATCCAAAAAAGAGGGAATATATTTAAACATATAGCTGATTTGCTTTGCCATACAACAGAAATTAACACATTGTAAAACAACTGTACTCCAATAAAAATTAATAAAAAAAATGAGTTCCAGATTTACTGTATCTCTGTGGTAGCATCGGTAAATCTGGATTTCAGTTTGTTTTCTTTGTGATTATGATGCACTATTATGTTCTATTAGTCTATACAGTAAACATCCATATATTCATGTATCAAGAAAAATAATATGAGTGTGAACTTGTGTGTGTGTGTGTGTGTGTATGTGTGTATTTAGGAGTTAACTCTTCAATCTTTCTCATAATTTGAAAGACTTCTCTTCCTAAGGCCAAAGTCTCTAGGGCTCAGCTACCCTAGGTCTCTCTGCTAGACTGAGGTGATCAATATCTGGGTACACTTATAATCCATTTCGGGCAGACTGATTGGGAAGCTCTGCTGTTGACTATGAAAAGGAGTACAGATTTTGTCTAATAGGCAATGATCCACTGAAAGGTTTTAGGAAGAAAGTGACTTGAACTGATGTGTTGTTTAGAAAAATTATTCAGTTTACAAGAGACTGAATTAGAGTAGGGGCAAGATTGAAGATGGGGAGATTTGTTAGGAGAATATCGCAATAGTAAATCCTTCAATTCATCTGGCTTGATAAATAAAAATACATTGTTTTATTCAAGAGTTCAAGGTTAGCAACACTTTCCTCATCCCTCTATTTTCTCTATGCCTGATAAAATGAGTCACTGTCCTGAATATCAGGAGCTGCAAGGAGAAGATTTTGTTTCATATTTGAATTTAATTGATTATGATGGCAAACATTCATCCTCACACCTAAAGTTTCTTAAATTGGAAATATGAGAAACTGAAGGTAATGGAGGTTTTCCCTTATGATTGGCTCTGGGTTCTGTCCATGGGACCCTCTTCATTTAATGGGACAGGTAAGATCAGAATCCCTGAGATAGAACACAAAATCAGAATTCAGAAAAATGCCAATTGGTGCATAAACCTGAATAAGCAGAAGTTCCAGAGCACAAGAGATAGCTGGCAATGGGGAAAAGTACCCAAGATAAATGAGACATATTCTGGCTGACCCCTCTCCTGCTCTGCCAGTTCCCTTGAGATCTGTGGACAGTGGTTCCTTGCTTCTGTGGATGGTAATTGAGACTAAGGTAATCTCAAGGTTACAAAGGGATCAGCAGAGGGTAGTGGTGTATGAGCCTAGGGATTTGAAAAGTTACTTGTCTATGAAGCATTTCTCATTTGGAGAGGGACTGATTCATTTGGGGAGGAATCTGGCTCCTGGAGATGTGTGGTGTGGTTTGACCTCCTGGAGCCTGCATGGCCTGCTCAGGGGCAGTCTTCTCACCCTAATTACGACTTTTGCTGCAGGTAAAAGAAACAGCTCCTGCTATCCAGAGTAAATTAGTCACAAAGAAACCTGCTCCTTGTTCTGTCTCCTGGCTTCCCATAAATGACTGAAGCCCAGTCTTGGAGTTGGTATGTACTTTAAATTATTTCAAGAGCTGGCATTGCTTGCCTCGTAGTAAAAGTGTCATGAAATTACTGTAAGGTTGCATGACTTTGGGCCATAAATCTTATTCACTTCGGCTACATCTCATATCTTAATTCACTGGAGTATAAAATGTCACTTACACTGGTTCATAGTTCACTTAATCATAATTAAATGACCTCAGAGAGCACTAATTTGTTGAGGCTCTGGCTTTGATGTGACACAAATAACAAAGTTGGTTTGCGATGTGGACAGGTTCTGCCATACTTTTACACTGGCCACAGACCTTGTGGAGTATATAATGTTGGCTTTTTGGTGTGGGAATGTACTTTGGTTACATGGAACATCTGGGCTATGGATGTGGTTGAGGGGACCAGCTAAATTGTCCCCTCTGGAATTTTGTGGAACCACCTTCAGGCCCCTCTAGGACTTCCCTTGTTTCCTTTCAGGTCTTCATAGGATGAGTGTTTACTCAGTGTTGAGCCTAGATAAGAGATGATGAGGCACTTCTTTTTAAGCTTCTCATCCTTGTGTTATTTATTCTCTTTCTAAAATGACGAAGGGATCAGTGGCTCAAAGGATTTCAGACTTTACCTCCAGGTGTAAGTCTCCCTAAGCTCATGTCCCTAATCTTGATGTGTTTTTTGGGATCTAGATCCTCAAGACCAACAGCTCTGGGTGCCATTACTATTTGGACACTCCATTTAACTTGGCACAACTTTGTTGTATTCCCATCAAAATTGATTCCTCTCATCACCTCCGTCATCATCAGTGGCGCTTACCATCCTTGTGACCTCCCAAGTTCTATCCCCTGAAGCATGTGTTAAGTAGAATAGTTCCTCCAAACCCCTGTAGATGTTTGTTCCCTAATCTCAGAAGCTTTGAATATGTTAAGATACATGAAAAAGAATTAAGGTTGCTGGAGTTAAGGAATTAAGATTGCTATTCAGCTGGCCTTTAGATGGAGAGAATCTTCTGGATTATCTGGTGGGCCCAATGTAATCACAAGGGTCCTTAAAAGTAGAAGAGGAAGGCAAGGGGAGAGTTACAGGCAAGTGGGACTAGAGGTTCAGAGAGAAGCAATGCTGCTGGCTTTGAAGGTGGAGGAAGAGGGTCATAAGGCAAGGAATGTGGGTGGCTTCTAAAAACTGGAAAGGGCAAGGGAAAGAATTCTCACCTAGAACCTCCAAAAAAGAAAGGCAGCCGGTTTATATCTTGATTTTAACCCAGTGAGACCCACATCAGAATTTTGACCTACACAACTGTAAGATAGTAAATATATGTTGTTTTAATCCACCAAGTTTGTGGTCATTTCTTATAGCAGCAATAACACAAAGCCAATTTTGACTTTTTTTTTTCATTGTATCTAACTAAATGATACATCTTGTGAATCTCTTTTCAGCCACATCTCTCAGATTCTTATCACAACTTATCTTGATATTTTCCACTTGCTATACAACTTGGTTTGCTTCATGGACTCCAAGATTCTTTGCTCCAAATGATCCTATATATTGATACTAGAAGAATTATTGTCCAATATGATTTTCATCATATCATTCTTACTCAAGAATAAGTTATGGCCTTATATTGCCTCAATTCCAAAATTCTTATTCTGGTCTCCAAGGCTTCACTGTTAGAATATGGAATTTATAGGAAATCACCTTGCTATCTATAAGTCATTTATATAAATGTAAGGAATTGCTGTTAAAAATATTACTTGCTAATGAGGCCAATATCTTGCTTTCTTCCTTGTTCATTGAAGTTAGTTTCACACAGGGAAGACGTCTAAGACACAACTCTGTGCTTACATCCACCATACTATTGTTTTGTAAGTGCTATCAATAGCTCAGTTTTTTAAAAGCTTTTTTTTTTTAAAGGAAAGCTTCCTGTTTCAGTTATCTATTACTACACAGTGCCCCAAAACTTGGTGGTTTTAAAAAACAGCAATTTATTCTACTAATGATATTGTGGGTTGTCTGGGTGGTTCTTTTCCAGTGATATTTGTTGGAATCGTTCTTATGTCTGAGTTCAGCTGGTGTTCAAGTTGGGAGGTTCTCCTTCGCGTCTTTTCTCTCTTTGTGTGATGTCTTATCTTTTAAGGCCTTCCCGTGCCCCCTGCAGTGGAAACTCAAGGTATTAACCACTGGACCACTGGGGAAGTCCCTCAGGGCCTTTCTAAATAGCCTCTTTCTTTCTCCAGTATGATTAGCCCAGGCTTTGTTATAGGCTGGGCTCCAGAAAGGAGCATTCCAAGAAGACAAGCCTCTATTTGTATCATGCTTGCTAATATTCTATTGGCCAAAACAAATCATGTAGTTAAGCCCAGAGTTAATACTGAGAACTACCCAAGGGCATGAACACTGGGAAGAGTGGTTCATTGGGAGTTAGCTATCAATACAAGTCTACAACAGTTCTCACTCTCTCTTTTTAAATATCTGTTTCTTTTTTTTTTTTTTTTGGTCCTGTGGCTTGCAGGCTCTTGGTTCCCTGACCAGGGATTGAACCTAGGCCATGGCAGTGAAAGCAGTCAGGGAATTCCCCTACATTTGTCCTCTTCTTTTTAACCAATAGACAATTTTGAGAACAGATTTAGGTTTATAGAAAAGTTGAGCCTATAGTGTGGAGAGTTCCTGCTTATCCCTCCCCAACAGTTTCTCTTTTTCTTATTTTTTTTGACAAATAAAATTGTATATATTTAAGGTATGCAATGTGATGTTTTGATATGTGTATACATCATGAGATGATTATGGCAATCAGATTAATTAGTACATGCATCACCTCCCATTGTTACAATTTTGTGTGTTTATCATGGGAACACTTGAGATCTACTCTTTTAGCAATTTTATGTGTATAACACTGTTTTACTAGCTATAATTAATTACCATGCTGTACATTAGGTCTCCAGCACTTACTCATCTTATAATTGAAAGTTTGTGCCCTTTAATCACTATCTCCTCTTTCTCCCCACATCTGAGACTCTGGTAATCACCCTTCTGCTATATGTCACTGTAAGTATGACTTTTTTTTAAAAGATTCTACATGTAAGTGAAATCATGTGGTGTTGGTCTCCCTGTGTCTGGCATATTTCACCTAGCATAATGTCCCCTAAGTTTATCTATGTTGTCACATGGATTTCCTTCTTTTTAAAGGTTTAGTAGTGTTGCATTAGTGTGGTCACTTGTTACAATTGATGAACCAATATTGATACATTATTATCAACTGAAATCCATAGTTTACATTAAATTCACACTTTGTGTTATATAGAGTTCCATGGGTTTTGACAAATGCACAATGTTGTGTATCCAACATTACAATATCATACAAAATAATTTCATTGCCCTAAAAATCCCCTGTGTTCCACCTATTCATCCCTCCCTCCACCCCCCAATCCCTGGCAACCACTGATCTTTTTACCATCTCCATAGTTTTTCTTTTTCCAGTATGTTATATTGAAATAATACAGTAAGTAGCCTTTCCAGGTGGGCTTCTTTCACTTAGAAAGATGTATTTAAGTTCCCTTTCCTTTTTGTTGGCATTTGATATCACAAGCAGGCCAGAGGTAGACCAGCCTATAGCCTTGGGGCCTTCTCCCACTTGGGATTTCTGCTAGGTATTGTTTTTGAAAAACATTTGAATAGCTTTTCATGAGGAACCCAGACAGGATAGGAAAATAAGCAAACAATTGTGTCAGCCACTGGATGTGCCTGCCTAAATTCTGAATAACAGCTGTGGCAGATTGTTAAAGTAATTGTCCCTAATGAGTCATGTCTCCTGTGATCTATGCACTTTTATGGTTCTTTCTCATATTGATGCTTGGCTAAGTAACTTGCTTTGGCCACTGGAATATTAGCAAATGTGACACAAACAGAAGCTTGAAAAATCTTTGTGATGTGTGGTTGTCTCTCTTGCTCAGGGAACTCTTTTACCACCATAAGAAAAAGACCAGACTTTAAGGATGAGAGATTTTGAGGATGAGTGACCACATTGAGAACCCCAGCTCACAGGCAGTACCCACTGCCACGCATACGAAGTGCGTCTTAGACTATCCAACCCCAGCTATCGGATAGCTATAGTCACATGAGTGGCCAAGAGAATCCAGCAGAAACATCACCCTGCTAAGTTCAGCCCCAATTTCTGATTCCCAACATTTGTGGACACAATTAAATGGTTGCTTTTTGTTGCTAAGTTTTGAGGTGGCTTGTTACATAGCAATAAATATTTGCTACAATAGCTATCTAAATTTGAGTTATCTGTTATGGGTCATTGGCTAAAACTGGTTTGCCTGTAAATGTCCTGCCAGAACCTGTCCGAGTAATCAGAGAATCACTGTTAAACACTGAAGGAACCCAAAATTTATTTGTAGCTATTGTGTTTCTGCTTCCACATCATAGCATAGTGGTTAAAAGAACATACCTTGGAGTCAGACTTCATGGGTTTTTATTGCAGCTCCCGTACTTACTAGCTGTGTGACCTTGGACAAGTTATTTAACTTCATTGTGCTTCAGTTTCCTCATCTGTAAAATGAACTTTATCACCTATCTCTTAAGGTTGAGATGATTAAAATTATATGATTCACATAAAGCACTTATAATAGTGCCTAGCACTTATTCTCAATCAATATTGACTTTTTTTTTAAATTATGTAATATAGACAGGGTTTCAAAGCCTAAAGGCAGGTTCATGCTGGACCAGGCCTCTCTTAGAGAGAACTTTTAAAAATGGGATAAGTGTTTATTAAGACCCTACCATGGGCAAAATCCTCTGCTAAGGGTTTAAAAACAGAGCTTTTGTAGGGAGCATGGCCACCTGATATTTTATTTCTGTGCCAAGGCCCCTGTTCAATTAGTTGGTGGATGCGTCATTATAGATTGCTTTCTGTGGGTCTGCTGTGGACAATATGGAAAAACACTACACACTATGCTTTCTCTCAAGGAGTTTTCGGGATAAATTAAATAACTGATAAAGATGAAATTACAGGATATGATAGAAGACAGTTTTATGCCAAGTGCCAAGTGACAGTAATGTGTTGCAGAATTTCAGAGAAAGGAGAGATTTTGTGAGGATTAAAAGTATAAGGAAAGGCAGGCTCTCCTAGAAGAACTAATGCTCTGAGAGCCAGGCCTTGAAAGGATTTATTAGATAGAAAGAAGAAAGGAAGCCATTCCAGGCAGGCTGTAAAATCTAAGCAGAGCAGGAGGCTGATGTAGCTAAGTGAATTCAGGTAACTGTGAAGGGACCACTAAGGGATATACCCGCAACTTGCAGTGTTTGAGGTTTCCCCATATTTACCCTCCTCTTGCTCTTCTCTTCTCCTTCTGTTACTTGCTACTTCTAGCAGACACAAGCGGTTTTCCCTCCAAAACCTCTGCCTAGTATGATAGCACATTGGGAATTTATTTAGCCTGGCAGGTAGAAAGATTATTCAACCCAAGCCCAGGCTCCCTAAAAGGCTGTTATAAAGTTTCTGTCTGGCCAGAAAAGTTCTGTGCATATTCAAGCATGTATTTACTGTATATTGTATAAAATGAAATGTCCTAGGGAAGAAGAAAAGCGTGGCATTCTGTAAGAAGTTGGTGGCAGAAGTCAAATTCTAAAGCTGATAAGAAATGCTGGGATCTTTCAAAGATGATTTTGAGCAGCCTAAAGGCAAACTAAGCTTTTGTACAGACATGTGTTCTAAAGAACAGGGACATTAGATAGGAGGGAAAACAGGTGGAGAGATCTGACAAGAAAGCACAATCATGGGGCTTCATTTGTAGACATTTGGTGGCATCTAGCCTAGGTAAGCATGTGGAATTGTGATGTGGAAATTTTTCTTTCTATACCTGACATGAAAACAGTGTGGAAAGCAGATGAAACTAACTTACATGGAATTGAAAGCAGTTTTTTCCTCAGTACAAAAAAGATGCAAGGACCAGTTTGTAGGAGGTGAGAATTTGGGGATGAGGGGGGTTTTTGAGCTAGCTAAATCCAGGCCCAGGAGGGCTCTTCTTTGCTGCTTCTTTCCTTAGTTATTTCTTCCACTCACCTGACTTTTTATCTGTTGCAATTATTCTAAGAATATGAAGCAGCCCAAGATAAATTTAAACAGTTCACAAAATGAGCAAAATGGTTCTATCTTTCCTTTATACTTGCAAGAATGTTCTAACTTTGCTCAGATCCATATACAGTGAGTCCTTTTTTTCCCCAAAAATGGAGTGCTATTGTTCTATCAGAACCACCTTTGTCCTTTTTGGGCAATCCCTGTATTCAACCTTGCTACTGCTGAGGACTTTTAGATGTTTGCCAGCAGGCCCCTCTCATCAGTCAGGAGGTATGAGCTAGTTCTTAGTCAACCATCCTTGGTCTTCTTGATTTCTGAACTCATAATGGAACTTTAGCAACTCCATGAATGCACTTAGTGGCTGTAAAGGTAAAGTCCACCTAAGCCTGATATGTGTGTTTCAATCACCTTTGGTCGGGAAATATCTCCTTCTGAGAATTTGTGCCTGAAATGCGCAACACATGACAGATGCAAGGTCCAGTATTCTTCGCATGGAGAATCCATGGAACAGAGGCTAGCACTCGTCGTGAAGACTATAGGTCCATTCTGGTCAAAAAAACGTGAGTAAGTCACCTCACTGTCACTTTACCATGAGAGAAAGAAGGGCTAGCCATGTCACGCAAATGGCAGATTTATGACTAATTAAATCATTTCTTTTACGTATTTCTATGGTCTTCCCTTCCTCCTTATGTATATGACCTGAGGATAGCCTCCAGAGATCTTTAAATTGGTTCTCACATCCTCTTTCAGTGTACAAGCTCCTTGCAGAGGACAGCCCCTAGAATGCCCACCTTCCTATGCCTCCGAATTTTAGTCTTGCTGATTCTCAATATTTCATCTTTTACACCATGTTATATGACGAAGCAGCAGGCCCATCGCTTCAGGGACTATTCCTTGAGGGCTTGTAACGTCTCCGTCTCCTCCCACCCCCCATCATCGGCTATATAGGCTATTGGAAGCCAAGGTCACAAGCCTTAGATGTTCTTTTATTTACCCTAAACTGAAAGCCTAGAGGGTCTTCTTCCCCCCCTGCATCCCCATTTGAGGGCTTTCTATCCTGTGGGTCCAAATAATGCGCATAGAAAAGAATCAATTTTCGATTTCCTTTCCTATTCCCTCTGTTCTCCCTATTCCTTTCCTTCTCAGTTCTACAAGACTTATCTTTATCCTATGGGGTGGGAAGTTTCCTTATGTTATAACTTGCAATCTCAAGTCTATGATTTATTTTATGGTGAGTCCTCCAAATGTTTTGGTTAATTTGAATGTTAAAAACTCCAGCTTTTTACAGTTCTGAGAAGTAACCATTTTTTTTTCTCGCCTTTCTCTTTCTCCGATTTAAGTCACCAACTGTTGAAATCTAGCAAGATTTGTTGTCTCTCTAAATGGACTTTTTTTCCAAAATCCAAGTTGGAAATAACTTAAAGTTGAGCATATGTACTTCATTTATTTCCGGCCGTACCACCCTGTCTGGCAATCCAGAAGAAGAAATCTATAGGTTACCTCTAGTTAACTGTTACTTACTAGAATCTGGGCATGACCATAAAGAAGATCTAGGCCCAGTGGTCCCTCAATTAACATTTCACATTTGTCCTGACTAGGAAATACATTTGACAAATCACTATCGTGGAGACATTTGGAGGAGAAGACAATGGAATGTCCGGGTGGCTGTTCAGTATACTCTTGCCCTGGAAAAATTCCCATGGACGGATGGAGCCTGTATGGCTACAAGTCCATGAGGGAATCGCGATAGAGAGTCGGACACGACACTGATAGCGACTTCACTTTCACATTTCCCTTTCATGCACTGTGAGCTAGAGGAAATGGCAACCCACTCCAGTGTTCTTGCCTGGAGGAATTCCAGGAGAGCGGCGAAGCCTGGTGGGCCATGTGCCATCCATAGGGTCCGCACAATGAGTTCGTACACGACTGAGCAAAGACTTACGCTAGCAGCAAGTAGAGATTCTCAGGAGACATTTTGATGAGTCTACAAATTGAGGTTGGTGGCTACTGCCAGCATCCTAGTGGGTAGACACCAGAGATGCTCCTCTAAACATCCCAAGCAATGTGAAGGAATTTTCCCCTCTAAAAGAGGCAAAAATGCTTAGTTCATTGATACTGTAAATTTTCATTAACTTTTTAATCAAATGGGACAAGTTTTCCTAAAAAGGAATAAAATGAAAACTACACAATTGCTAAATCATGTCTTTCCCAATTTGATCAGAACACCATCAGGTCAAATCCAGGATGAAAATTTTTGATACTCATAAGATCTATGTATGTATAGAATAATATTTACTTCTCGTCTTTAAATCTGATTGTCTGCTGTTTTCTGTTACTTTAAAAATTGTCCGTCAGTCCAAAGCTTACGTAAGTATCTTCCATATTATTCTCCACAATATTCTAGTATTCCACCTTTTGGTTTATATTATATTTCATAACCAGATCTGAAAATCAAATCTTAATTGTCATTGTTTGCAGGTTTTGAAAGGTGCATATCCTATTGTTTTCTTTCAAAAGATATAATAAAAACATTTCCACAAGGGGGGAATAAAAAAAAAGCTTAGGTTGAGAAACCTCGTCTTTAGGACCAACGAAACGGAAAACCTATTGAGTGATATTTTTAGATGATTTCCTTGCTGCCTGCTTTACTGCTGAAATGTCTAACCTTACTAAAGAAGGACAAGTTTGTGGAGATCGAGAGTCTTTGTGCTGTAAACAAATAAATGCGCAGTATGGACTCAGGGTTGAGATCTAATCAAGTTGATAGATAGCAGTGTTTTATAATATTTTTTTTTTTCCTTCCTTTTTTTGTTTTGAGGTTTTCAATTAATTTTTTTTTTTTGATTTTAGTTTGGGGAGCTAATTACTTTAACAATATATGTAGTGTGTGTTTGCTTGTTGCCATCTACTCAATCTGACGACTCGAATGTGTTAGCCCATGGATGTTCACATGTGCTTCCCCCCAACCAAACCCGTCCTCTACCACCTCCCTCCCCCTCACCATCCTCCGCAGTGCTCATCCCAACGCTCCATCCCTTGAGGCAGTCCGTGCCCATTGCATAAGAACATGGAATTCTCTTTAAATATAGGGTACACCAATGTTACCATCGTTTCAAATTCTCCATATACATGTTCATTAGTATACTTCTGTATTGGGTGCTTTTTTCTCAATTTCATATACATGGCTCACTTCACTCACTCTGTATAATGGGCTCCAGTTTTCATCCATCTCAATAGAACGGATTCAAATGTATTCTTTTTAATGGCTGAGTAATATTCCATTGTGTTATATGTACCACAGCTTCCTTATCCATTCGTCTGCCGATGGACAATCTAGGTTGCTTCCATGTCCTGGCTATTGTAAACAGTGCTGCGATGAACATTGGGGTACACGCGTCTCTTTCAATTCTGGTTTCCTCGGTTGTATATGCCTAGCAGTGGGATTGCTGGGTCAGATATGGCAGTTCTATTCCCAGTTTTTTAAGGAATCTCCACACTGTTCTCCGATAAGTGGCTGTACTAGTTTGCATTCCACCAACAGTGTAAAGAGGGTTCCCTTTTCTCCACACCCTCTCCAGCATTTATTGCTTGTTAGACTTTTGGATAGCGGCCATTCTGACTGGTGTGTAATGGTACCTCATTGTGGTTTTTGATTTGCATTTCTCTAATAATGAGTGATGTTGAGCATCTTTTCATGTGTTTGTTAGCCATCTGTATGTCTTTTCGGGAGAAATGTCTGTTTAGTTCTTTGGCCCATTTTTTGATTGGGTCGTTTATTTTTCTGGGAATTCAGCTGCAGGAGTTGCTTGTATATTTTTGAGATTAATTGTTTGTCTGTTGCTTCGTTTTGCTATTATTTTCTCCCATTCTGAAGGCTTGTCTTTTCACCTTGACTTATATAGTTTCCTTTGTTTAGTGCAAAAGCTTTTAATTTTGATTAGGTACCCATTTGTTTATTTTTTTGCTTTTATTTCCAATATTCTGGGGGGTGGGTCATGGAGGATCCTGCTCGGTGATTTATGTCGGAGAGTGTTTTGCCTATGTTTTCCTCTAGGAGTTTTATAGTTTCTGGTCTTACATTTAGATCTTTAATCCATTTTGAGTTTATTTTTTGTGTATGGTGTTAGGAAGTGTTCTAGTTTCATTCTTTTACAAGTGGTTGACCAGTGTTTCCCAGCACCCACTTGTTAAAGAGGTTGTCCTTTTCTCCATTGTATACTCTTGCCTCCTTTGTCGAAGATAAGGTGCCCATAGGTGCGTGGGGTTTATCTCTGGGCTTTCTATTTTGTTCCATTGATCTATATTTCTATCCTTGTGCCAGTACCACACTGTCTTGATGACTGTGGCTTTGTAGTAGAGCTTGAAGTCAGGCAGGTTGATTCCTCCAGTTCCATTCTTCTTTCTCAAGATTGCTTTGGCTATTCGAGGTTTCTTATACTTCCATACAAAATTGTGAAATGATTTGTTCTAGTTCTGTGAAAAAATATCATTGGTAGTTTTGATAGGGATTGCATTGAATCTGTAGATTGCTTTTGGGTAGTATACTCATTTTCACTATATTAATTCTTCCAATCCATGAAACACGGTATATTTCTCCATCTGTTTGTGTCCTCTTTGATTTCTTTCATCAGTGTTTTATAGTTTTCTATATATAAGTCTTTTGTTTCTTTTAGGTAGAAATATTCCTAAGTATTTTATTCTTTTTGTTGCAATGGTGAATGGTATTGTTTCCTTAATTTCTCTTTCTGTTTTCTCTCATTATTGGTGTATAGGAATGCAAGGGATTTCTGTGTGTTAATTTTGTATCCTGCAACATTACTATATTCATTGATTAGCTCTAGTAGTTTTCTGGTAGAATCTTTAGGGTTTTCTATGTAGAGGATTGTCATGTCATCTGCAAACAGTGAGAGTTTTACTTCTTCTTTTCCTATCTGTATTCCTTTTATTTCTTTTTTTTCCGCTCTGATTGCTGTGGCCAAAACTTCCAAAACTATGTTTGAATAGTAGTGGTGAAAGTGGGCATCCTTGCCTTGTTCCTGACTTTAGGGGAAATGCTTTCAGTTTTTCACCATTGAGGATAATGTTTGCTGTGGGTTTGTCATATATAGCTTTTATTATGTTGAGGTATGTTCCTTCTATTCCTGCTTTCTGGAGAGTTTTTATCATAAATGGATGTTGAATTTTGTCAAAGGCTTTTTCTGCATCTATTGAGATAATCATATTGTTCTTATCTTTCAATTTGTTAATTGTGGTGAATTACATTGATTTGATTTGCGGATGTTAATAGAAACCTTGCATTCCTGGGATAAAGCCCACTTGGTCATGATATATGATCTTTTTAATATGATGTTGGGATTCTGTTTGCTAGAATTTTATTAAGGATTTTTGCATCTATGTTCATCAGTGATATTGGCCTGTAGTTTTCTTTTTTTGTGACATCTTTGTCTGGTTTTGGAATTAGGGTGATGGTGGCCTCATAGAATGAGTTTGGAAGTTTACCATTCTTCTGCAATTCTCTGGAAGAGTTTGAGGTAGGATAGGTGTTAGCTCTTCTCTACAATTTTTGGTAGAATTCCTAGCTGTGAAGCCGTCTGGTCCTGGGCTTTTGTTTGCTGGAAGATTTCTGATTACAGTTTCGATTTCCGTGCTTGTGATGGGTCTGTTAAGATCTTCTATTTCTTCCTGGTTCAATTTTGGAAAGTTATACTTTTCTAAGAATTTGTCCATTTCTTCCAAGTTGTCCATTTTATTGGCATATAGCTGTTGGTAGTAGTCTCTTATGATCCTTTGTATTTCTGTGTAGTCTGTTTGTGATCTCTCCATTTTCATTTCTAATTTTGTTGATCTGATTCTTCTCCCTTTGTTTCTTGATGAGTCTGGCTAATGGCTTGTCAATTTTGTTTATCTTCTCGAAAAACCAACTTTTAGTTTTGTTGATTTTTGCTATGGTCTCTTTTGTTTCTTTTGCATTTATTTCTGCCCTAATTTTTAAGATTTCTTTCCTTCTACTAACCCTGGGGTTCTTCATTTCTTCCTTCTCTAGTTGCTTTAGGTGTAGAGTTAGTTTATTTATTTGAGTTTTTTCTTGTTTCTTGAGGTTACACCTGTATTGCTATGAACCTTCCCCTTAGCATTGCTTTTACAGTGTCCCATAGGTTTTGGGTTGTTGTGTTTTCATTTTCATTCGTTTCTATGCATATTTTGATTTCTTTTTTGATTTCTTCTGTGATTTGTTGGTTATTCAGAAGCGTGTTGTTTAGCCTCCATATGTTGGAATTTTTAATAGTTTTTTTCCTGTAATTGAGGTCTAATCTTACTGCATTGTGGTCAGAGAAGATGGCTGGGATGATTTCAATTTTTTGGAATTTACCAAGGCTAGATTTATGGCCCAGGATGTGATCTATCCTGGAGAAAGTTCCATGTGCACTTGAGAAAAAGGTGAAATTGCTTGTTTTGGGGTGGAAAGTCCTGAAAATATCGATTAAATCTAATTTGTCTATAGTATCATTTAAAATTTTGTGTTTCCTTGTTAATTTTCTGTTTTGTTGATCTATCGATAGGTGTGAGTGGAGTGTTAAAGTCTCCCACTATTATTGTGTTATTGTTAACTTCCCCTTTCATACTTGTTAGTATTTGCCTTATATATTGTGGTGCTCCTATGTTGGGTGCATATATATTTATAATTGTTACATCTTCTTCTTGGATTGACCCTTTGATCATTATGTAGTGTCCTTCTTTGTCCCTTTTCACAGCCTTTATTTTAAAGTCTGTTTTATCTGAAATGAGTATTGCGACTCCTGCTTTCTTTTGGTCTCCATTTGCATGAAATATATTTTTCCATCCCTTCACTTTCAGTCTGTATGTGTGTCCCTAGTTTTGAGGTGGGTCTCTTGTAGACAGCATATGTAGGGGTCTTGTTTTTGTATCCACTCAGCCACTCTTTGTCTTTTGGTTGGGGCATTCAACCCATTTACATTTAAGGTAATTATTGATAAGTATGGTCCCGTTGCCATTTACTTTGTAGTTTTAAGTTCGTGTTTAAACATCCTTTCTGTGTTTCCTGTTTAGAGAAGATCCTTTAGCATTTGTTGGAGAGCTGGTTTGGTGGTGCTGAATTCCCTCAGTTCTTGAGTAGCAGTGTTTTTAAACCTCATTCTGCACTGTAGCCTTTAACCTTATGAACCTTTTTGAGTGATTAGTCAGTATTTAAACTTTTCAGTTTAACAAATATTACCTCACAAGTATTGCCTGTGTTCTAGATTATATCCACCAATGCCATCTGCCTGAAAGATTTCTCATGAAGTCACATGCTGGCAACACTGTCCACTTATTGGGAGCCTTCTAAATGGTGAGCATAAAGCCTAGAAAGAACTAATCAACCTTGACAGTGTTGAACTTGGTAAATTCAAACGTATAATATGAGGGGAAAATGTTATGGCTAAGATGACCACATAATGTATCTCCCAAACTGTAACACATTTGAGAGTAAATGAGGTTGTTATTAAATAATGATATGAGGACAATAGGCATAAACTGAGATGATCAGGAGCAAATCTTAGTCATAACCTTCTTAAAGTTACTGTCAAAAATATCTGTTTAATTCCTCATAAAGTATTAGCTGCTAACAGCTTACAGTAATATCTCCTTCTAGAGGCAGCTGTGTTTTCAGATGGAGCTTTAAGACACTTTAAGAGTTTCAGATCTAAAATAACACAGTTTTGATGATACTAGGGTTGACTAGCCATGGGGAAATTCGGAACAGGAAATACTTTTCTTCTTGTTGTTGTTCAGTCACTCAGTGTCTGACTTTTTGTGACTTCATGGACTGCGGCACGCCAGGCTTCCCTGTCCTTCACTATCTCCTGGAGGTTGCTCAAATTCATGTCCGTTCAGTCGATGATGCCATCCAACCATCTCATCCTCTGTTGCCCCTTTCTCCTCATGCCTTCAATCTTTCCCAGCATCAGGGTCTTTTCCAATGAGTCGACTCTTTGCATCAGGTGGCGGCCAAAGTATTGGAGCTTCAGCTTCAGCATCAATCCTTTCAATGAAATTCAGGGTTGATTTCCTTTAGAATAGACAGGTTTGATCTCCTTGCGGTCCAAGGAAATCTCAAGAGTCTTCTCTAGCACCACAGTTTGAAAGCATCAATTCTTCACTACCCAGCCTTCTTTATAGTCCACTCTCACATCCACACACGGCTACTGGAAAAACCAAAGCTTTGGCTAGATGGACCTTTGTCGACAAGGTGATGTCTCTGCTTTTTAATACGCTGTCTAGGTTGGTCATAGCTTTTCTTCCAAGAAGCAAACATCTTTTAATTTCATGGCTTCAATCACTGTCCACAGTGATTTTTGAGCCTGAGAAAATAAAGTCTGTCATTGTTTCCATTTTTCCCCATCTATTTGCCGTTAGATGATGAGACTAGATGCCATGATCTTAGTTTCTGAATGTCATGTTTTAAGCCAGCTTTTTCACTATCCTCTTTCACTTTCATCAAGAGGCTCTGTAATTCCTCTTCACTTTCTGCCATTGAATGGTGTCATCTGCATATCTGAGGTTACTCATGTTTCCCCTGGCAACCTTGATTCCAGCTTCTGATTTATCCAACCTGGCATTTCACATGATGTACTCTGCATAGAAGTTAAATCAGCAGGGTGACAATATGCAGCCTTGATGTACACCTTCCCAATTTTAAACCAGTCCATTGTTCCATGTCCGGTTCTAATCATTGCTTTTTGACCTGGATACAGGTTTCTCAGGAAGCAGGTAAGGTGATCTGGCATTCCCATCTCTTTAAAAATTTTCCACCATTTGTTGTGATCCACACAAAAGCTTCACATAGTCAACGAAGGAGAAGTAGATGTTTTTCTAAAATTCTCCTGTTTTTTCTGTGATCCAATGAATGTTATCAATTTGATTTCTGATTCCTCTGCCTTTTCTAAATCCAGCTGGTACATTTGGAAGTTCTTGGTTCACGTACTATTGAAGCCTGGCTTGAAAGATTTTGAGCATTACCTTGTTAACATGTGATATGAGCCCAATTGTGCAGTAGTTTGAACATTCTTTGCTTTGCCCTATTTGGGATTTGAATGAAAACTGACCTTTTCCAGTCCTGTGGCCACTGTTGAGTTTGCCAAATTTGCTGGCATATTTGGTACAGTACTTTAACAGCATCATCTTTTAGGATTTGAAATAGCTCAGCTGGAATTCCATCACCTCCACTAGAATTGTTTGTAGTAATACCTCCTGACACACACTTAATTTCACACTCAAGGATGTATGGCTCTAGGTGAGTGACCACACACCATTGTAGTTATCTTTTTTGTATAGCTGTTCTGTTCTTGCCGCCTCTTTTTAATCTCTTCTGCTTCTGTTAGGTCCTTACTGTGTCTGTCTTTTTATTGCCCATCTTTGCATGAAGTGTTCCCTTGATATTTCTGTTTTTCCTGAAGAGATCTCTAATCTTTCCCACTCTGTTGTTTCCTCTATTTCTTTGCATTGTTCACTTAAGAAGGCTTTCTTATATGTCCTTGCGTTTTATTGGAACTCTGCATGCAGTTGGGTATATCTTTCCTTTTCTCCTTTGCCTTTCACTTCTCTTCTTTCCTCATCTATTTGTAAAATCTCCTCAGACAACTATTTTGCCTTTTTGCATTTCTTTTTCTTGGGGATGGTTTTGGTCACTGCCTCCTGTATAATGTAACAAACCTCTGTCCATGGTTCTTCAAACACTCTGTCTATCAGATGTAATCCCTAGAATCTATTTGTCACTTCCACTGTATAATCATAAAGTATTTGATTTAGAGCATACCTGGTCTAGTGATTTTACATACTTTTTTCAAGTTAAGTCTGAATTTTGCAATAAGGAGCTTTTTTCGAGCCACCAAAAACAGTGGATCCCACCAAAAAAGATACCTCACGTCCAAGGGCAAAGGAGAAGTTCCAGCAAGATGGTAAGAGGGGCAAAATCATGTTTATAATCAAACTCCATACCCACCAGAGATGCTCGGAGGGCTCAAACAAACGTTGTGTGCACCAGGACCCAGAGACCCCACAGAGACTGAGCCAGAACTGTGTTTGAGTGTCTCCTGCGGAGGTATGGGTCAGTATTGGACTGCTGCAGAGGCAGAAGCTCTGGAGCAGTAGACCTGGGTGTGGCATAAGCCCTCTTGGAGGAAGCCACCATTAAACCCATCATAGAGCTGCCAGAATTTACACAAGACTGGGGAAACAGACTTTCAGAGGGCACAAACAAAATCT
Organism: Okapia johnstoni; assembly: GCA_024291935.2. Classification (NCBI taxonomy): domain Eukaryota; kingdom Metazoa; phylum Chordata; class Mammalia; order Artiodactyla; family Giraffidae; genus Okapia; species Okapia johnstoni. The sequence continues at coordinate 53,902,526 of CM044305.1, read as the reverse complement.
TTTGTGCACCAGGACCGAGGAAAAAGGAGCAGTGACCCCACAAGAGACTGACCCAGACTTGCCTGTGAGTGTCCAGGAGTCTCCAGCGGAGGCATGAGTCAGCAGTGGCCTGCTGCAGGGTTGGGGGCACACAGCAGTGCATGTATGGGACCTTTTGAAGGAGATTGCCATTATCTTCATTGCCTCCATCATAGTTTGGCCTCAGGTCAAACAACAGGGAAGGAACACAGCCCTTCCCATCAAAAGAAAATTGGATTAAGTTTTACTGAGCATGGTCCTGCCCATCAGAACAAGACCCAGTTTTCCCCTCAGTCAGTCTCTCCCATCAGGAAGCTTCCATAAGCCTCTTATCCTTCTCCATCTGAGGGCAGACAGACTGAAAACCACAATCACAGAAAACTAACCAATCTGATCATATGGACCACAGCCTTGTCTAACTCAATGAAACTATGAGCCATGCCGTGTAGGGGCACCCAAGATGGACAGGTCATGGTGGAGAGTTCTGGCAAAATGTGGTCCACTGGAGAAGGGAATGGAAAACCACTTCAGTATTCTTGCCTTGAGAACCCCATGAACAGTATGAAAAGGCAAAACGATAGGACACTGAAAGATGAACTCCTGAGGTTGGTAGGTGCCCAATATGCTACTGGATATCAGTGGAGAAATAACTCCAGAGAGAGTGAAGAGATGGAGCCAAAGCAAAAACAACACCCAGTTGTGGATGTGCCTGATGAAGGAAGTAAAGCCTGATGCTGTAAAGAGCAACATTGCATAGAAACTTGGAGCGTTAAGTCCATGAATCAAGGCAAATTGAAAGTGGTCAAACAGGAGATGGCAAGAGTGAACATCTACATTTTAGAAATCAGCAAACTAAAATGGACTGGAATGGGTGAGTTTAACTCAGATGACCATTATATATCTACTACTGTGGGCAGGAATCCCTTAGAAGAAGTGGAGTAGCCATCATAGTCAACAAAGGAGTCCGAAATGCAGTATTTGGATGCAATCTCAAAAATGACAGAATGATCTCTGTTCGTTTCCAAGGCAAGCCATTCAATATCACAGTAATCCAAATCTATGCCCCGATCAGTAATGGTGAGGAAGCTGAAGTTGAATAGTTCTATGAAGACCTACAAGACCTTCTAGAACTAACATCCAAAAAAGATGTCCTTTTCATTATAGGACACTGGAATGCAAAAGTAGGAAGTCAAGAAATACCTGGAGTAACAGGCAAATTTGGCCTTGGAGTACAAAATGAAGCACATCAAAGGCTAACAGAGTTTTGCAAAGAGAACACACTGGTCATAGCAAACACCGTCTTCCAACAACACAAGAGAAGATTCTACACATGAACAGCAGCAGATGGTCAATACCAAAATCAAACTGATTATATTCTTTGCAGCCAAAGATGGAGAAGCTATATACAGTCAGCAAAAACAAGACTGGGAACTGACTGTGGCTCAGATCATGAACTCCTTATTGCCAAATTCAGACTTAAATTGAAGAAAGTAGGGAAAATCACTAGACCATTCAGGTATGACATAAATCACATCCCTTACGATTATGCAGTGGAAGTGAGAAATAGATTCAAGGGATTAGATCCAATAGACAGAGTGTCTGAAGAACTATGGACAGAGGTTTGTGACATTGTACTGGAGGCAGGAATCAAGATCATCCTAAAGAAAAAGAAATGCCAAAAGGCAAAATGGTTGTCTGAGGAGGCCTTACAAATAGCTGAGGAAAGAAGAGAAGTGAAAGGCAAAGGAGAAAAGGAAAGATATACCCAACTGAATGCAGAGTTCCAATAAAAAGCAAGGAGAGATAAGAAAGCCTTCTTAAGTAAACAATACAAAGGAATAGAGGAGAACAACAGAATGGGAAAGATTAGAGACCTCTTCAAGAAAATTAGAGATAGCAAGGAAACGTTTCATGCAAAGATGGTCACAATAATGGACAGAAACGGTATGGACCTAACAGAAGCAGAAGATATTAAGAAGAGGTGGCAAGACTACACATAAAAACTATACAAAAAAGATCTTCATGACCCAGATAACCACAATGGTGTGATCACTCACCTAGAGCTAGACATCCTGCAATGTGAAGTCAAGTGGGCCTTAGGAAGTATCACTATGTACAAAGTTAGTGGAGGTGATGGAATTTCAGTTGAGCTATTTAAAATCCTAAAAGATGATGCTGTGAAAGTGCTGCACTCAATATACCAGCAAATTTGGAAAACTCAACAGTGGACATAGGACTGGAAAAGGTCAGTTTTCATTTCAATCTCAAAGGAAGGCAATGCCAAAAATTGCTCAAACTACCGCACAATTGCACTCATCTCACACGCTAGTAAAGTAATGCTCAAAATTCTCCAAGCCAGGCTTCAGCAATGAAGCCTGAAGTTGACGTGAACCGTGAACTTCCAGATGTTCAAGCTGGTTTTAGAAAAGGCAGAGGAAACAGAGATCAAATTGCCAGCCTCCATTTGGATCATCAAAAAAGCAAGAGAGTTCCAGAAATACATCCACTTCTGCTTTATTGACTATGCCTAAGCCTTTGACTGTGTGGATCACAACAAACTATGGAAAATTCTTTTTTTTTTTTTCTTTTTTTTAAATTAGTTTATTTATCTATTTTTAAAACTTCACAATATTGTATTTGTTTTCCCATACGTTGACATGAATCCAACATGGGTGTACATGTTTTCCCCTTCCAGAACCCCCCTTCCACCTCCCTCCCCATCCCATCCCTCTGGGTCATGCCTGTGCACCAGCCCCGAGTACACTGTATCATGCATCGAACCTGGGCTGGTGATTCGGTTCACATATGATAATTTATATGCTTCAATGCCATTCTCCCATATCATCCTGCCCTCGCCCTCTCCCATAGAGTCCATAATACTGTTCTGTATATCTGTGTCTCCTTTGCTGTCTTGCATACAGGGTTATCTTTACCGATTTACTAAATTCCATATATATGTGTTAGTATACTGTATTGGTGTTTTTCTTTCTGGCTTACTTCACTCTGTATAATAGGCTCCAGTTTCATCCACCTCATTAGAACTGATTCGAATGTATTCTTTTTAATGGCTGAGTAATATTCCATTGTGTATATGTACCACAGCTTCCTTATCCATTCGTCTGCTGATGGGCATCTAGGCTGTTTCCGTGTCCTGGCTATTATAAACAGTGCTGTGATGAACATTGGGGTACACGTGTCTCTTTCAATTCTGGTTTCCTCAGCGTGTATGCCCAGCGGTGGGATTGCTGGGTCATATGGCAGTTCTATTTCCAGTTTTTTGAGGAATCTCCACACTGTTCTCCCAAACTATGGAAAATTCTTAAAGAGATGGGAATATCAGATCACCTTTCCTGCCTCCTGAGAAATCTGTATGCAGGTCAAGAAGCTACAGTTAGAATTGGACATGAAACAACAGACTGGTTCCAAATTGGGAAAGGAGTATGTCAAGGCTGTATATTGTCACCCTGCTTATTTAACTTATATGCAGAGTACATCATGAGAAACGCTGGGCTGGAGGAAGCACAAGCTGGAATCAAGATTGCCGGGAGAAATATCAATAACCTCAGGCATGCAGATGACACCATACTTATAGCAGAAAGAGAAGAAGAACTAAAGAGCCTTTCGATGAAAGTGACAGAGGAGAGCAAAAAAGTTGGTTTAAAACTCAACATTCAGAAAACTAAGATCATGGCATCTGGTCCCATCACTTCATGGTAAATAGATGTGGAAACAATGGAAACAGTGACAGACTTTATTTTGGGGAGCTCCAAAATCACTGCCTATGGCTACTGCAGCCATGAAATTAAAAGACGGTTACTCGTTGACAGGAATGTTATGACCTATCTAGATAGCATATTAAAAAGCAGAGACATTACTTTGCCAACAAAGGTCTGTCTAGTCAAGGCTATGGTTTTTCCAGTAGTCATGTATGGATGTGAGAGTTGGACTATAAAGAAGGCTGATCGCCAAATATTTGATGGTTTTGGAGTATGGTGTTGGAATATGGTGTTGGAGAAAACACTTGAGAGTCCCTTGGACTGCAGGGAGATCCAACCACTCAATCCTAAAGAAAGTCAGTCCTGAATATTCACTTGAAGGACTGATGCTGAAGCTGAAACTGCAATCCTTTGGCCACCTGATGCAAAGAACTGACTCACTGGAAGAGACCCTGATGCTGGGAAAGATTGAAGGCTGGAGGGGAAGGGGCCGACAGAGGATGAGATGGTTGGATGACATCACTGACTCCATTAATTGAGTTTGTGTAAGCTCCGGGAGTTGGTGATGGACAAGGAAGCCTATCGTGCTGCAGTCAATGGGCTCTCAAAGAGTCAGACACGACTGAACAACTGAACTGAACTGATCTGAGCCACAGTCAGCTCCTAGTCTTGTTTTTGCTGATTATATATAGTTTTTCATTTTTTGCTAAGCTAGAAAGAAAACCACCAAATCAGTATACTAACATATATATATGGTATTTAGTCATTCGGTAAAGGTAACCCCGTATGCGAGACATCAAAAGAGACACAGATAAATAGAACAGTATTATGGACTCTATGGGAGAGGGCGAGGGTGGGATGATATGAGAGAATGACATGGAAGCATGTAAATCATCATATGTGAAATGAATCGTCAGTCCAGGTTCAATGCATGATACAGGGTGCTTGGGGCTGGTGCACCGGGATGACCCGGAGGGATGGGATGGGTAGGGAGGTGGAAGGGGGGTTCTGGAAGGGGAAAACATGTACACCCATGGTGGACTCATGTCAATGTATGGCAAAACAAATACAATATTGTAAAGTTAAAAAATAGAAAATAAACTAATTAAAAAAACATTTGAGAAAAACTAGATATTCAATAAAAGGAGATAGATGAAATAAAAAAAAAGTATAATCAATCTGGTTTCGGTATTGACCATCTGGTGATGTCCATGTGTAGAGTTGTTTCTTGTGTTGTTGGAAGAGGACTTTTGCTAGGACCAGCGCGTACTCTTGGCAAAACTCTGTTAGTGTTTTCCCTGCTTTATTTTTTTTCCAAGGCCAAATTTGCCTGTTAGTCCAGGTATTTCTTGACTTCCTACTTTTGCTTTCCAGTCCGCTATGATGAAAAGGACATCTTTTTGTGTTACCTCCAGAAGGTTCTGTAGGTGTTTTATAGAATCATTCAATTTCAGCTTCTTTGACATTAGTGATTGCAGCATAGACTTGAATTACTGTGATATTGAATGGTTTGTCTTGGAAACGATCCAAGATAATTCTGTCATTTTTGAGATTGCACCCAAGTACTGTATTTCAGACTCTTGCTGAATATGAGGGCTACTCAATTTCTTCTAAGGGATTCTTCCCCACAGTAGTAGATTTAATGGTCATCTGAATTAAATTCGTCCATTCCCTTTCCATTTCAGTTCACCAATTTCTAAAATATCGATATTAATTTTTGCCATCTCATGTTTGACCATGTCCAATTTACCTTGAGTTATGGACTTTATTTAACTTATATGCTTATTTAACTTATGTGCAGAGTACATCATGAGAAACGCTGGGCTGGAAGAAGCACAAGCTGGAATCAAGATTTCTGGGAGAAATATCAATAACCTCAGATATGCAGATGACACCACCCTTATGGCAGAAAGTGAAGAAGAACTAAAGAGCCTCTTGATGAAAGTGACAGAGGAGAGTGAAAAAGTTGGCTTAAAGCTCAACGTTCAGAAAACTAAGATCATGGCATCTGGTCCCATCACCTCATGGGAAATAGATGGGAAAACAGTGGAAACAGTGTCAGACTTTATTTTTTTGGGCTCCAGAATCACTGCTGATGGTGATTGCAGCCATGAAATTAAAAGACGCTTACTCCTTGGAAGGAAGGTTATGGCCAACCTAGATAGCATATTTAAAAGCAGAGACATTACTTTGCCAACAAAAGGTCCGTCTAGTCAAGGCTATGGTTTTTTTCCAGTGGTCATGTATGGATGTGAGAGTTGGATGGTGAAGAAAGCTGAGTGCCGAAGAATTTGATGCTTTTGAACTGTGGTGTTGGAGAAGACTCTTGAGAGTCCCTTGGACTGCAAGGAGATCCAATCAATCCATCCTAAATGAGATCAATCCTGAGTGTTCATTGGAAGGTCTGATGTTGAAGCTGAAACTCCAATACTTTGGCCACCTCATGTGAAGAGTTGACTCATTGGAAAAGACCCTAATGCTGGGTAGGATTGGGGGCGGGAGGAAAAGGGGACGACAGAGGATGAGATGGTTGGATGGCATCACCGACTCGATGGACATGGGTTTGGGTAGACTCCGGGAGTTGGTGATGGACAGAGAGGCCTGGCGTGCTGCAATGCATGGGGTCGCAAAAAGTCGGACATGACTGAGTGACTGAACTGAACTGATAGACTTTATATTCCAGGTTCCTATGCAGTTTTGTTCTCTACAGCTTCGGACTTTATTTTCACCACCAGACACATCCACAACTAGGCGTTGTTTCTGCTTTGGCTCATCCTCTTCATTGTTTCTGGAGGTATTTCTCCACTCTTCCCCAGTAGTATATTGGAAACCTACCGACCTGGGGGGGGGGGGGGCTCATCTTTCAGTGTCATATCTTCTTGCTTTTTCATAATGTTCATGATGTTCTCAAGGCAAGAATGCTGCTGTGGTTTGCCATTGCCTTCTCCAGTGGACCACATTTCATCTGAACTCTCCACCATGACCCATATCCTTGGGTGGCCCTATATGACTGGCTCATGGTTTCATTGAGTTACACAAGGCTCTGATCCATGTGATCATTGTTGTTAGTTTTCTGTGATTGTGTTTTTCATTCTGGAGGCCATGGGGTTGAAGTTCTTGCTTCTCCTGTCTGCCCTCTCATGGATAAGAATAAGAGGCTTGTGCAAGCTTCCTCATAGAAGGGACTGGTTATTAGGAAAACTGGGCCTTGCTCTAGCAGGCAGGGCCATGCTTAGTAAATCTTTAATCTAATTTTCTCCTAGTAGGTGGTACTGTGCTCCCTCCCTGTAGTTTGGCCTGAGGCAGCTGAGTCCTGGAGTCTGCAGTCTCTATGGTAGAGCTATAGGCTCTATGGTAGGGCTAATGGTGACCTCCTCCAAGAGGACTTATGTCAACATAAGTCAGCACCTCCCAAGACTGCTGCTATCAGTGCCCCTGATCCCATGGCAGACCACTGTCAAGCCACACCTCTGTCAGAGACTTCTAAACATTCACAGGCAAGTCTGGCTCTGTCTCTTGTGGGATCACTGCTCCTTTCCCCTGGGTCCTGGCACACGCTAGGTTTTGTTTGTATCCTCCAAGTGTCTCTGGCCAGTATGAAGTTTGATTTTAACATGACTGCACTTATTCTACCATCTTGTTGTGGTTTCTTCTTTGTCCTTGGATGTGGGGTATTTGTTTTTGGTGGGTTCCAATATCCTCCTTTCAGCAGACAGTTGTGATTTTGGTGTTCTCACAGGAGAAGATGAGTGCATGTCCTTCTACTCCACCATCTCTCTTCAAATTGTATTAGGCAGGTGGTGACTTTTTCTGCTGATCTTTTGGGGGAAGTCAGGAGTTCTTGGCTCCTATGAAACTCTTCTTTGATGATAAGTCTCTTCTTTACAAGTGAATCATTCAAAGTGACCATATAATTGAAACAGGCAAGTCACCTTGACTAATTAGTCCCAGAATATGGCCAAACTTGCAAAGTAGTAAGTAGTTGGCATTTGGTTCTCAGAGCTAATTTAACACCAGCAGATGGTGCTAAAATGTAGCTTCTCCCTCTTAAAATAAATATCCACGTTTTCCTTAAAATCAGATACTAGTTAAATGTAGGAATATTAATTGCTCTGGAAAGTTCAGATGAGAGTTATATTTGTCATCATTTAACTTCCTTGAGTAGAGCTTCACTTGAAACCTAGGTGCATCTTCCACTCATACATCCAGACTTCTTTCAAGCTAAATCAGTTTTCTTCCAGTTGGAATCTCATTCATAAGAATGTAACTAAACTACAGAAGATTTTAATCTCATGCTCCAGTTGGCAGGCAAAACGCAACCAATGATCTAACTATGTAGCTCAGTGACAGATGATTATTTGCTTCTTCTTGGGGGGTTTTTAGTACTTCTTGGGTTTTCTTCCCAGCAGAGAAACAATCTCCAAAGAAAAAAAATAGTTCTTGGTTTATGACTCTTTCTTCATAGACATATAGAACATTAGAGCTTGTAGGACACTTATCAAGTATGCAAATCAGTAGCTTTCTATTTTTAGCATTAGAATAGTTTTTCTGTTTCAAATGGAATCCTTTGTGGAAGCCTGATATATAAAACTGATAGAAGCTGAATTACTCTGTTGAAATGTGTGTTAGAAAGGTTTAGATCTCTGCCCTTTTGGCATCTCTCTGTCTTTCTCATCAATGAAGTTTCCCTTGAGCCATAAGCCCAAACCATGCCCTTGAGTCTGAACCCTGGAATCTCTTGTGGATTGGTGTAGATGTGCTCACAGGTCTTATAACAATATTTGATATTCCAATGAAGTTCATTCAGTTCATTCCCCTGGGAGAAGTGTAACCTCTCCACTTCTGCCAAAGATACCCTTGGGGAAATACCTCATGACCCTCTGATACATCCCACAGCTGAGTATTTGTGGTACACTCTTGGTTTGGCTCAAGTAAATTTGTGAAATCTTCCACTTAGCTTGAACACATTCTAATCCTACCTTTCCATGACTCCTTCTCCCCTAGGTACTTAAGAATTTTATGCTAGGGAGGAAAAGGTCTGTTGATTTTATTCAGGCCAAGTTGCTCCCTTCAAGTGTTCTATCTTTAACAAAATTGAACCTCTTGTTCCTTTTACATAATGCAAGTTCTCCATCCTTTGAAGAGAGAGGCCACTCCTCATGGGCCCTACATCTTGGATAAGGAAAGGAGACCAAGACAGAGATCTAGAGAGTTGTGGTTTCTCAGTGAAGAAGGAACCTGAAATTTTGAATTGCGGAACTCTTTTGCCAGAGGTTAGTGGTGAAACAGACTTCCCAGTTGGCTCAGTGGGTAAAGAACCTGCCTACAATGCAGGAGACACAGGATGCCTAGGTTTGATCCCCAGGTCAGGAAGATTCCCTGAAGGAGGGTATGGCAACCCACTCCAGTATTCTTGCCTGGAGAATCCCATGGACAGAGGAGACTGGCAGGCTACAGTCCATGAGGTCGCAAAGAGTCGTACAGTACTGAAGTGACTGAGCACTAAGGGGGAAACAGGCTTTAAACCAGTATGCATTGTTCAAGACATATACATGCCATGGCAGGCATTATACTTTAAAAACCTGTGTCAGGTTCTCACATATGCTGCCAGGTGATTTAAGGCCTCAGGTAACTCCTACAATGTGAATAGTACTGTTTGGAGTTGTGCAACCCCAAGGTATTGAAGATGATCTTAATTAAACTTTATAGTCCCAACTTCTGGGAGAGTGCCTTCTAACATGGATGTGTTTGTGTGAACAAATCATGAGTATTAAAAGCAAAAAGATCCTTAGAGATTACCTAGGATTACCTACAGATTATCTAGGATTACTAGATTACCTAGTTCAACCCTGTGGTTTTAAAATGTATGGATTTGAGAGGGATGGATTTTAAGATGAACTTTAAAAGCCCAAATAATAGAAAAGAATTTCTTTTTCTTTTTAATATTTATTTATTCAGCTGCACCAGGTCTTAGCTGCAGCATGTGGGATCTAGTTCCTTGACCAGGGGTCGAACCCAGGTCCTCCGAATTGGGAGCGGGAAACTTAGCCACTGGACCACCAGGAAAGTCTCAGAAAGGGATTTCGTAAGGTCACATACATGGTGACAGAATTTGGACCAGAAACCAGCGTACATGCTTCTCTTCTACATATGTAAGAACCATGAGGCCAGCTCCCTTGTGGGAAAAGGAGTTCCATGAATGGAACTGAAGCATTTGCATTCTTTGCCCATCTTTTGAAGGGTAAAGAGCAAGATGAGGGGATTGCTAGAGGAACTGGTGTACCCAAAGGGTCTGGGAAACATTGTCTGGTTTTGTTACATCAATCCAGGAAGACCTAGGCTGCTGGAGCCTTTGCTAAGAATAAGATGAAAGGAAAAAAATAGGCTTAAAAGTTTAATAGGAAGAATGTGAACATTGAAAAAAATGTACCACATTGCTCAGCAAATTTGAAAGCTGCCCTCATTGCTGGTAGAAAAAAACCCAAGCACTGGCAGATGTTCTTCTCACAGTCAGACTTGAGCACCTGCAATAAACTTAATATACTGAAATAATGCAATTAAGCAGACTCCTCATGCCCAGCTTCCTGTCTCACTCACCTTAACAAACATAATTTGGGTGACATAGTGAAAAACAACCTTCTTCTTATGAGTGAATGTAGATTACAAGGAAAATGATCACATGGCTTAGCTTTGGCACGCAAAAAGAAAGCACTAACTTTGGCCCTTATGAAAATGTGTTCTGAAAATGACTAGTGCTTACACAACTGATCGGGGTTGTTCAATATAGTGTGTGTGTGTGTGTGTGTGTGTGTGTGTGTGTGTGTGTGTGCATGCTTGCATATATCGAACCATACATGTCACTGCTCAGCGTCCCCTTAATTCTAGGTCATAGAATTATAGATGTCAACTCTCAAAGCAGCCTTAATTATCCCAAGCCCATTGTTCTACAGATGATAAACACTGAGAATGAGAACTGGACAGTGACTTGTCCAATGTCATGCAATGCATCAATGACAAAAATCTGGACTAGAACAGAAGTCTCCTGACTGCCAGTTCTATACTTTCCCCTCCCCCTCTTACTTAGCACTGTGCTGATATGATTGTGACACTCCTCTCAGGAGCCATCATAGTCAACTTTTGTTATTTCTCTATAAAATTTATCTCTTTGTTTTCTTTTTCTTTTTTTTAAATTAGTTTATTTTCTATTTTTTAACTTTACAATATTGTATTTGTTTTGCCATACACTGACATGAATCCTTTCTTTAAACAGTGATTTTTGCCTGTTGTCCTGGAAACAGTGTCTTGAAATCCCCGTCCCACATCAACAGGGATTGTCTGAAGCCTGAATTCTGGCCTGTATTAAGTAGAAAAAAACTCTACTGCTCTGGAAACAAATCCCTGATGAGGCAGAAAGAGGTGATCAGGAAAGGAGTGTGCATTTAGTCACAAGAGACTCGATGATGAGTAGCCCCAAATTTGAAGGCATATAATCATTTGAATTATATTACAGTGGCAGAAAGTGAGTTAGGTGTGACCATTGTGATTGATTCAACAACTATTAAGTATCAACTTTAAATCAGGTACTTTGGTATAGTGGAAGAACACAACCTTTAGCATCTGAGTGTACAATTCAAATTCTACTTGGACCACTTGCTAGTGGGATCTCAGCCAAGATATCACAACTCCCTGAGACTTTGTTTCATCATTTACTAAATAGGAATAGTAACAGTATATACTTTCTAGGGTTGTTGAGAGAGGACTGTAGATAAAATAGTATATGCTAAGTACCTATACAGTTTTTGGTATATAGTGAATGTGGAATAAAAGTTCTTTTCTTTTTTTTGCTGAACATGATAACAGATAATTTTAATAGTTTCATGAAAACTGAATAAAATATTCCCTCCATCTCCAACAGCAGGATTTGAAAAGATCAGAGCACTTCAATTATCTTGACTGAAAGAAATTGTCTATTGATATATCAGGCCTAATCAATGCAAGAGGTGATGATCAGAGGCTAGGTTCAACCTTTTTGGATCTGTCTTACCACAGGCTTGTTTGTTTTCTATTTCATTCTAATTCATTACATTTGAGAGCCTTGTTCAGTTTAAATAGCATCATAAAATCTTTCCTCTTGGGTGTTAAATTGGCTCTCCTCAGGAAGCTTTTGTGTTTGGAGTGTATATTAAGGGTGTAACATAAAAACGCAATGCTGTGCATACTCATACAAAAGAGAAGGTCACAGGACCTTGCTCCCAAATGCCAAATTCTTCTAAATACCAGCATAAAATACCAGTGTTTAAGGGGAAGGCTGCCTCACAAAACACAGCACAGGCAGTTGTACTGCTTGCCCCTGTGGCTTCCATGGCAGCTGTTCAGGTCAGAGCTGCTCTCTCTACTTGTATTGCCAGCATTCCTAGAGCCAGAATGCTGGGTCCAACCAACAGCTTTTACTTTTTAAAAAATTTATTTATGTTTAATTGGAGGCTAATTACTTTACAACATTGTAGTGGGTTTTGCCATACATTGACATGAATCAGCCATGGGTGTACATGTTCTTCCCATCCTGAACCCCCTCCCACCTCCCTCCCCATCCCATCCCTCAGGGTCATCCCAGTGCACCAGCCCTGAGCACCTTGTCTCATGCATAGAACCTGGACTGGCGATCTGTTTCACATATGACAATATACATGTTTCAATGCTATTCTCTCAAATCATCCCACCCACACCTTCTCCCACAGAGTCCAAAAGACTGTTCTATACAACTGTGTCTCTTTTGCTGTCTCACATATATGATCATTGCTACCATCTTTCTAAATTCCATATATATGCATTAGTATTCTGTATTGGTGTTTTTCATTCTGACTTACTTCACTCTGTATAAGAGGCTCCAGTTTTATCCACCTCATTAGAACTGATTCAAATGTATTCTTTTTAATGGCTGAGTAATATTCCATTGTGTATACGTACCACAGTTTCTTATCCATTCATCTGCTGATGGGCATCTAGGTTGCTTCCATGTCCTGGCTATTATCAACAGTGCTGCGATGAACATTGGGGTACACGTGTCTCTTTCAGTTCTGGTTTCCTTGGTGTGTATGCCCAGCAGTGGGATTGCTGGGTCATATGGCAGTTCCATTTCCAGTTTTTTAAGGAATCTCCACACTGTTCTCCATAGTGGCTGTACTAGTTTGCATTCCCACCAACAGTATAAGAGGGTTCCCTTTTCTTTACACCCTCTCCAGCATTTATTGCTTGTAGACTTTTGGATCACAGCCATTCTGACGTGCATGAAGTGGTACCTCATTGTGGTTTTGATTTGCATTTCTCGGATAATGAGTGATGTTGAGCAGCTTTTCATGTGTTTGTTAGCCATCTGTATGTCTTCTTTGGAGAACTGTCTGTTTAGTTCTTTTGCCTGGTTTTTGATTGGGTGGTTTATTTTCCTGGAATTAAGCTGCAGGTGTTGCTTGTATATTTTTGAGATTAACTCTTTGTCCATTGCTTCGTTTGCTATTATTTTCTCCCATTCTAAAGGCTGCCTTTTCACCTTGCCTATAGTTTCCTTTGTTGTGCAAAAACTTTTAAGTTTAACTAGGTCCCATTTGTTTATTTTTGCTTTTATTTCCAATACTCTGGGAGGTGGGTCATAGGGGATCCTGCTGTGATTTATGTCAGAGAGAGTTTTGCCTATGTTTTCCTCTAGGAGTTTTATAGTTTCTGGTCTTACATTTAGATCTTTAATCCATTTTGAGTTTATTTTTGTGTATGGTGTTAGAAAGTGTTCTAGTTCCAGTCTTTTACAAGTGGATGACCAGTTATCCTAGCACCACTTGTTAAAGAGAATGTCTTTTATCCATTGTATATTCTTCCCACTTTTGTCGAAGATAAGGTGTCCATTGGTGTGTGAATTTATCCCTGGGCTTTCTGTTTTGTTCCATTGTTCTATATTTCTGTCTTTGTGCCAGTACCATACTGTCTTGATGACTGTGGCTTTGTAATAGAGCCTGAAGTCAGGTAGGTCGATTCCACCAGTTCCATTCTTCTCTCTCAAGATTGCTTTGGCTATTCGAAGTTTTTTGTATTTCCATACAAATTGTGAAATTATTTGTACTAGTTCTGTGAAAAATACCGTTGGTAGCTTGATAGGGATTGCATTGAATCTATAGATTGCTTTGGGTAGTATACTCATTTTCACTATAGTGATTCTTCCAATCCATGAACATGGTATATTTCGCCATCTATTTTTGTCCTTTGATTTTTCTCATCAGTGTTTTATAGTTTTCTATATATAGGTCTTTTGTTTCCTTAGGTAGATTTATTCCTAAGTATTTTATTCTTTTCATTGCAATGGTGAATGGGATTGTTTCCTTAATTTCTCTTTCTGTTTTCTCATTGTTAGTGTATAGGAATGCAAGGGATTTTCTGTGTGTTAATTTTATATCCTGCAACTTTACTATATTCATTGATTAGCTCTAGTAATTTTCTGGTGGAGTTTAGGGTTTTCTCTGTAGAGGATCATGTCATCTGCAAACAGAGGCAGTTTTACTTCTTCTTTTCCAATCTGGATTCCTTTTATTTCTTTTTCAGCTCTGATTTCTGTGGCCAAAACTTCCAAAACTATGTTGAATAGTAGTGGTGAGAGTGAGTACCCTTGTCTTGTTCCTGACTTTAGGGGAAATGCTTTCTATTTTTCACCATTGAGGATAATGTTTGTTGTGGGTTTGTCATATATAGCTTTTAATATGTTGATGTATGTTTCTTCTATTCCTGCTTTCTGGAGGGTTTTTATCATAAATGGATGTTGAATTTTGTCAAAGGCTTTCTCTGCATCTATTGAGATAATCATATGGTTTGTCTTTCAATTTGTTAATGTGGTGTATTACATTGATTGATTTGCAGCTATTAAAGAATCCTTGCATCCCTGGGATAAATACCTCTTGGTCATAATGTATGATCTTTTTAATATGTTTTTGGATTCTGTTTCCTAGGATTTTGTTAAGGATTTTTGCATCTATGGTCATCAGTGATATTGGCCTGTAGTTTTCTTTTTTATAGTGACATCTTTGTCTGGGTGATGGTGGCCTCATAGAATGAGTTTGGAAGTTTACCTTCCTCTGCAATTTTCTGGAAGAGTTTGAGTAGGATAGGTGTTAGCTCTTCTCTAAATTTTTGGTAGAATTCAGCTGTGAAGCCATCTGGTCGTGGGCTTTTGTTTCCTGGAAGATTTCTGATTACCGTTTCAATTTCCATGATTGTGATGGGTCTGTTAACATTTTCTATTTCTTCCTAGTTCAGTTTTGGAAAGTTGTACTTTTCTGAAAATTTGTCCATTTCTTCCAAGTTGTCCATTTTATTGGCATATAGTTGCTGATAGTAGTTTCTTATGATCCTTTGTATTTCTGTGTTGTTGGTTGTGATCTCTCCGTCTTCTTTTCAAATTTTGTTAATTTTATTCTTCCCCCTTTGTTTCTTGATGAGTCTGGCTAATGGTTTGTCAATTTTATTTATCTTCTCAAAGAACAAGCTTTTGGCTTTGTTGATTTTTGCTCTGGTCTCTTTTGTTTCTTTTGCATTTATTTCTACCCTAATTTTTATAATTTCTTTCCTTCTACTAGCTATGGGGTTCTTCATTTCTTCCTTCTCTAGTTGCTTTAGGTGTAGAGTTAGGTCATTTAGTTGACTTTTTTCTTGTTTCTTGAGATAAGCCTGTATTGCTATGAACCTTCCCCTTAGCACTGCTTTTACAGTGTCCCATAGGTTTTGGGATGTTGTGTTTTCATTTTCGTTTGTTTCTACACATATTTTGATTTCTTCTGTGATTTGTTGGTTATTCAGCAGCGTGTTGTTTATCCTCCATATGTTGGAATTTTTAATAGTTTTTTTTCCCTGTAATTGACATCTAATCTTACTGCATTGTGATCAGAAAAGATGCTTGGAATGATTTCAATTTTTTTAAATTTACCAAGGCTAGATTTGTGGCCCAGGATGTGATCTATTCTGGAGAAGGTTCCATGTGCACTTGAGAAAAAGGTGAAATTCATAGATTTGGGGTGAAATGTCTTATAGGTGTCAATTTGGTCTAACTGATCCATTGTATCATTTAAAGTTTGTGTTTCCTTGTTAATTTTCTGTTTAGTGGATCTATCTATAGGTGTGAGCAGGGTATTAAAGTCTCCCACTGTTATTGTGTTATTGTTAATTTCCCCTTTCATACTTGTTAGCATTTGCCTTACATATTGCGGTGCTATTTTGGGTGCATATATATTTATAATTGTTATATCTTCTTCTTGGAGTGATCCTTTGATCATTATGTAGTGTCCTTCTTTGTCTCTTTTCACAGCCTTTATTTCAAAGTCTACTTTATCTGATATAAGTATTTCTACTCCTGTTTTCTTTTGGTCTCCATTTGCATGAAATATCTTTTTCCAGCCCTTCATTTTCAGTCTGTATGTGTCCCTTGTTTTGAGGTGGGACTCTTGTAGACAGCATATATAGGGGTCTTCTTTTTGTATCCATTCATCCAGTCTTTGTCTTCTGGTTGGGGCATTCAACCCATTTACATTTAAGGTAATTATTGATAAGTATGATCCCGTTGCCATTTACTTTGTTGTTTTGGGTTTGAGTTTATACACACTTTCTGTGTTTCCTATCTAGAGAAGATGCTTTAGCATTTGTTGGAGAGCTGGTTTGGTGGTGCTGAATTCTCTCAGCTTTTGCCTGTCTGTAAATCTTTTGATTTCTCCTTCATATTTGAATGAGATCCTTGCTGGGTACAGGAATCTGAGTTGTAGGTTTTTCTCTTTCATCACTTGAAGTATGTCCTGACAATCCCTTCTCGCCTGAAGAGTTTCTATTGAAAGATCAGCTGTTATCTTTATGCAAATCCTCTTGTGTGTTATTTGTTGTTTTTCCCTTGCTGCTTTTAATATTTGTTCTTTGTGTTTGATCCATGTTAATTTGATTAATATGTGTGTTGAGGTGTTTCACCTTGGGTTTATCTTGTTTGGGACTCTCTGGGTTTCTTGGACTTGAGTGATTATTTCCTTCCCCATTTTAGGAAAGTTTTCAACTATTTTCTCCTCAAGTATTTTCTCATTGCCTTTTTTTGTCTTCTTCTTCTGGAACTCCTATGATTCGAATGTTGTGGAGTTTGGCATTGTCCCAGAGGTCTCTGAGGTGGTTCTCATTTCTTTTAATTCTTTTTTCTTTTTTCCTCTTTGCTTCATTTATTTCCCCCATTCTATCTTCTACCTCACTTATCCTATCTTCTGCCTCCGTTATTCTACTGTTGGTTTCCTCCAGAGTGTTTTTGATCTCATTTATTGCATTATTTTTTATTGATTGACTCTTTTTTGTTTCTTCTAGGTCCTTGTTAAACATTTCTTGCATCTTCTCAATCCTTGTATCCAGGCTATTTATCTGTAACTCCATTTTGTTTTCAAGATTTTGGATCATTTTTACTATCATTATTCTGAATTCTTTTTCAGGTGGACTCCCTATCTCCTCTTCTTTTGTTTGATTTGGTGGGCATTTATCCTGTTCCTTTACCTGCTGAGTATTTTTCTACCTTTTCGTCTTGTTTAGATTGCTGTGTTTGGGGTGGCCTTTCTGTATTCTGGCAGTTTGTGTTTCCTCTTTTTTGTGGAGGTGCCTCCCTGTGAGTGGGGTTGGACGAGTGGCTTGTCAAGGTTTCCTGGTTAGGGAAGCTTGCATCGCTGTTCTGGTGGGTGGAGCTGGATTTCTTCTCTCTGGTGTGCAATGAAGTGTCCAGTAGTGAGTTTTGAGATGTCTAGGGTTTGGTGTCACTTTGGGCTGCCTGTATATTAAAGCTCAGGGCTATGTTCCTGCATTGCTGGAGAATTTGCGTGGTATGTCTTTCTCTGGAAATTGTTGGCTCTTGGGTGGTGCTTGGTTTTGGTGTAGGTATGGGCGCTTTTGGATGAGCTCTTATCAATTAATTTCCCTGGAGTCAGGAGTTCTCTGGTGTTCTCAGGTTTTGGCCTTAAGCCTCCTGCCTCTGGTTTTCCGTGTTATTCTTACAGTAGCCTCAAGACTTCTCTATCCATACAGCATCGATGATAAAACATCTAGGTTAATGGAGAAAAGATTATCCACAGTGAGGGACACCCAGAAAGGTTCACTGAATTACATGGAGAAGAGAAGATGGAGGAGGGTGATAGAGGTGACCAGGAACTGCCATTAGGCATGTAACCTGTGGGTTTTATTTATTTATTTATTTATTTTTCCTCCCAGTTATGTTGCCCTCTGAGTTTCCAAAACTCTCCACAGACCCGCAGGTGAGAGGATCTTCTGGTGTTTGGAAACTTCTCCTCTTTTACGACTGCCTCCCCAGGACGGATCTCCATCCCTAACTCTGTTGTCTCTCTTTTTATCTTCTATATTTTGTCCTACCTCCTTTTGAAGACAATGGGCTGCCTTTCTGGGGGCCTGGTGTCCTCTGCCTGCGTTCAGAAGTTGTTTTGTGGAATTTTCTCAGTGTTCAAATGTTTTTTCAATGAATTTGTGGGGGAGAAAGTGGTCTCCTTGTCCTATTCCTCTGCCATCTTAGGACCACCACCCCTGGAATAAAGTTTCTTTACCTGCTGTATGAAATGAATAGATGAAGATGTAGTCACTGGCTTTAGGGAAAGTACAGCCTAAAAAAGGAAATAAATCATGTATTCAAATGACTGTTACATGTTTTTATAGTTTTGATCCCTTTCACCTGCTTATAAGGGGCACAACCCCATGGACTGTAGCCTGCCAGGCTCCTCTGTCCATGTGATTCTCCAGTCCAGAATACTGGAGTGAGTAGCCATTCCCTTCTCCAAGGGATCTTCCAAAGAGAGGGATCTAACCCAGGTTTCCCACGTTGTGGGCAGATTTTTTACCATTTGAGCTACCAGGGAAGCCCAAGAATATCAGAGTGGGTAGCATATCTCTTCTCCAGCAGGTCTTCTTGACCCAGGAATCCAACCAGGGTCTTCTGCATTGCAGGCAAATTCTTTACTAGGTGAGCTACCAGGGAAGCCCTTATAAAGGGCAAACACTACTAATTACCTACTTAATTGGTAATTTTTTTTAAAAAAATACAAATTTATGCCTTTAAAGTTTTTATGTATTTATTTTATTTTTGGCTGCACTGAGTCTTTGTTGGTGCATGTGGGCTACCCTCTAGTTGCCATGCATAGGGCTTCTCACTGTGGTGGTTTCTCTTGTCATGGAACATGGGCTCTACGGCACATGGGCTTAAGTGGCTGGACTCTGCGAGATTCAGAAGCTCACTGAAGCTCATGTTTGGGATGTCTATCATCAGTGGATCCACTGACAATAGGAGTTTTGCGGTAGTGTCATCTTTGTTCCAAGTGTACTGACAGATTTACTATGGGAGGTAAAATGTGAGGCCATGGCCTAACTAGTGAACAGTCCAGTAATAATGGTGCTAACGACTGAAAAGAGAGGTTCATTGTTTAAAGTATATTGATGATGGAAACTAGCATAGATACAACATGGAACACTCTTGGAATTCTCTGTCTTTGTCCCTGACCAGCACTCTTAGGGACCCAAATCTTTTCCAAGGTATCTTGGTGTCTCAGACTG
Source organism: Okapia johnstoni (assembly GCA_024291935.2). Lineage (NCBI taxonomy): Eukaryota > Metazoa > Chordata > Mammalia > Artiodactyla > Giraffidae > Okapia > Okapia johnstoni. The sequence continues at coordinate 53,883,192 of CM044305.1, read as the reverse complement.
TGGGGTGCCAGTATAAGCATCTGTTTTCAGGGTAGCTTTTGTGGTTTGTATCTCCTTTATCCTGACCCTTCTTCAAAGAATATAGTCTAAGGTACAAAGGGCTCAGTGCCCAAGGAAGGCACAGAGAAAGAGTATGGGGATTCAGATGCTGGGGAAACCCAGAAGACTTCTCAGCAGCTTTGACTTTAGAATTAGAACTTAAAGGATGGACTGTGTTTGTACATGGGTAATAGATAGTGGGAATGGTAAAAGAATATCCCAGGAAGAGGTGAAAAGAGTGAACAAAAACAGAGGTGGGAAGTATGGGCTTGTATGATGAGCAGGGCTTATACTTTCGGAATTTAGAGACGTTAAGAAAACCTCAAAAGGACCTTATGCAGCCTCATTCAGCTCTGGACTTTCCCTTGGGGTTGCCAATCCTAGGCAGCATGCAAATCAGATATGTCACCCCCTTCCCCAATCCAAACCATTATGGCCTCTCCTCATATATATAACAACATCCACTTTACATACTATGGAGGTAAAAAGAATTTGTGGATACTATTTGTATCACTCATGTAAATTCTCTTTGAGGGAGAGTTAACAAAATCCTGAAGTCAGATTCTAGAAAGTACAGATTGAAAAACTAGATGTCATTTCTCAGTGGCATTTGAGAATTGATTAGTAAACTGATGGCTTGTGGGGATACAGAAAAGGTAAAGGATCACTAGGAGCCAGCCTACCAAAGGAAGTCAATTTCTTCTCTGGATGTAGTTACTAGACTTCTAGACAAAGAACTCTTCAGTAATCATGTATATTGACTCGCCGCTCCAGCAGTGCACAGCTGCCGCTTGCCGCTGTAAAAACCACCATCATAGAAAACTAACCAATCTAATCACATGGACCACACCCTTGTCTAACTCAATGACACTATGAGCCATGTTGTGCAGGGCCACCCAAGACGGATGGGTCATGGTGGAGAGTTCTGACAAAATGTGGTCCACTGGAGAAGGGAATGGCAAGCCGCTTCAATATTCCTGCCTTCAGAACCCCATGAATACTATGAAAAGGCAAGAAGATAGGACACTGACAGATGAACTCCCCAGGTCTGTAGGTGCCCAATATGCTACTGGAGATCAGTGGAGAAATAACTCCAGAAAGAATGAAGAGATGGAGCCAAAGCAAAAACAACACCCAGTTGTGGACATGACTGGTGATGGAAGCAAGGTACAATGCTGTAAAGAGCAATATTGCATAGGAACCTGGAATGTTAGGTCCATGAGTCAAGGCAAATTGGAAGTGATCAAACAGGAGATGGCAAGAGTAAACATTGACGTTTTAGGACTAAGCGAACTAAAATGGACTGGAATGGGTGAATTTAACTCAGATCACCATTATATCTACGAGTGTGGGCAAGAATCCCTTGGAAGAAATGGAGTAGCCCCCATAGTCAACAAGATTCCAAAATGTAGTACTTGGATGCAGTCTCAAAAACGACAGAATGATCTCTGTTCGTTTCCACGGCAAACCATTCAATATCACGGTAATCGAAGTCTATGCCCGAACCACCAATGCTGAAGAAGGTGAAGTTGAATGGTTCTATGAAGACCTATAAGACCTTTTAGAACTAACACCCCAAAAAGATGCCCTTTTCATTATAGGGGACTGGAATGCAAAAGTAGGACATCAAGAAACACCTGGAGGAACAGGCAAATTTGGCCTCAGAGTACAGAATGAAGCAGGGCAGAGGCTAATAGAGTTCTGCCAAGAGAACGCACTGATCATAGCAAACACCCTTTTCCAACAACACAAGAGAAGACTCTACACATGGACATCACCAGATGGTCGACACCGAAATCAGATTGATTATATACTTTGCAGCCAAAGATGGAGAAGCTCTATACAGTCAGCAAAAACAAGACCAGGAGCTGACTGTGGCTCAGATCATGAACTCCTTATTGCCAAATTCAGACTTAAATTGAAGAAAGTAGGGAAAACCACTAGACCGTTCAGGTATGACTTAAATCAAATCCCTAACGATTATACAGTCGAAGTGAGAAATAGATTTAAGGGACTAGATCTGATAGACAGAGTGCCTGATGAACTATGTACAGAGGCTTGTGACATTGTACAGCAGACAGAGAGCAAGATCATCCCCAAGAAAAAGAAATGCAAAAAAGCAAAATGGCTGTCTGAGCAGGCCTTACAAATAGCTGTGAAAAGAAGAGAAACCAAAAGCAAAGGAGAAAAGGAAAGATATATCCATTTGAATGCAGATTTCCAAATAATAGCAAGGAGAGATAAGAAAGCCTTCCTCAGTCATCAATGCAAAGAAATAGAGGAAAACAATAGAGTGGGAAAGAGTAGAGATCTCTTCAAGAAAATTAGCAATACCAAGGGAACAATCCACATAAAGATGTGCTCAATAAAGGACAGAAATGGTATGGACCTAACAGAAGCAGAAGATATTAAGAAGAGGTGGCAAGAATACACAGAAGAACTGTACAAAAAAAGATCTTCACGGCCCAGATAATCATGATGGTGTGACCATTCATCTAGAGTCAGACATCCTGGAATGTGAGTCAAGTGGGCCTTAGAAAACATCACTACGAACAAAGCTAGTGGAGGTTATGGAATTCCAGTTGAACTATTTCAAATCCTTAAAGATAATGCTGTGAAAGTGCTGCACACTCAATATGCCAGCAAATTTGGAAAACTCAGCAGTGGCCACAGGACTGGAAAAGGTCAGTTTTCTTTCCAATCTCAAAGAAAGGTAATGCCAAAGAATGCTCAAACTACCACACAATTGCACTCATCTCATATGCCAGCAGAGTAATGCTCAAAATTCTCCAAGCCAGGCTTCAACAATATGTGAACCATGAACTTCCAGATATTCAAGCTGCATATAGAAAAGGCAGAGGAACCAGAGATCAAATTTCCAACATCTGCTGGATCATCCAACAAGCAAGAGGGTTTCAGAAAAACATCTATTTCTGCTTTATTGACTATGCCAAAGCCTTTGACTGTGTGAATCACAATAAACCGTGGAAAATACTGAAAGAGATGGGAATACCAGACCATCTGACCTGTCTCTTGAGAAACCTGTATGCAGGTCAGGAAGCAACAGTTAGAACTGGAAGTGGAACAACAGACTGGTTCCAAACAGGAAAAGGAGTATGTCAAGGCTGTATATTGTCACCCTGCTTATTTAGCTTATATACAGAGTACATCATGAGAAACCCTTGGCTGGATGAAGGACAAGCTGGAATCAAGATTGCTGGGAGAAGTATCAATAATCTCAGATATGCAGATAGCACCACCCTTATGGCAGAAAGTGAAGAAGAACTAAAGAGCCTCTTGATGAAAGTGAAAGTGGAGAGTGAAAAAGTTGACTTAAAGCTCAACATTCAGAAAACAAACATCATGACATCTGGTCCCATCACTTCATGGAAAATATATGGGTAAACAGTGGAAACAGTGGCAGAATTTATCTTCTTGGGCTCAAAAATTACTGCAGCTGGTGACTGCAGCCTTGAAATTAAAATATGCTTAGTCCTTGGAAGGAATGTCATGACCAACCTAGACAGCATATTAAAAAGCAGAGATATTACTTTGCCAACAAATGTCCGTGTAGTCAAGGCTATGGTTTTTCCAGTAGTCATGTATGGATGTGAGAGTTGGACTGTGAAGAAAGTTGAGCGCCGAAGAATTGATGCTTTTGAAATGTGGTGTTGGAGAAGACTCTTGAGAGTCCCTTGGACTGCAAGGACATCCAACCCATCAATCCTAAAGGTGATCAGTCCTAAGTGTTCATTTGTAGGACTGATGTTGAATCTGAAACTCCAATACTTTGACCACCTGATGCAAAAGAACTGACTCATTTGAAAAGATCCTGATGCTGGGAAAGGTTGAGGGCAGGAGGAGAAGGGGCCGACAGAGGATGAGATGGTTGGATGGCATCACTGACTCAATGGACGTGAGTTTGAGTAAACTCCAGGAGTTGTTGATGGACAGGGAGGGCTGGCGTGCTGCAGTCCATAGGGTCGCAAAGAGTTGGGCATGACTGAATGACTGAACTGAACTGAACTGATATTGACTTCAGTGCATTTTCTCTGTGACATCTTTGTGTACAGAATGCAGAAACATGGCCTGAATAATGGAACAGAGCAAGGTTAATAATTTGAACCCTCAAATAATTTATTTATGGTTTTATATCAGCCTAAAGGAGATTTCTAGTGCCACATTGGAGCTGGTTCTTTTCTAATCAACATTTTAATCTAGCATATGGGTGAAGGCCTAGACAGTGAGCTGATCAAATTGCAGATGACATAAAGCTTGGATAATAATATACTGAATGTCAGACCCAAGACATAAAAATTCTTGGACAAGCTGGAATAGCAAGTCATAACAAACACAGTAACACTAACTAACAACATAATAGATCTTGTTTTTGCAACTGCAAATGTCTAGGACAGGGAAATATGACTGGATTTCAATTCTTGTAGCTAAGCGGAGAAGGCAATGGCAACCCACTCCGATACTCTTGCCTGGAAAATCCCATGGATGGAGGAGCCTTGTAGGTTGCAGTTCATGCTAAGAGTCGGACACGACTGAGCGAGTTAATTTTCACTTTTCACTTTCATTCACTGGAGAAGGAAATGGCAACCCACTCCATTGTTCTTGCCTGGAGAATCCCAGGGACGGGGAAGCTTGGTGGGCTGCCATTTATGAGGTTGCACAGAGTCGGACACGACTGAAGCGACTTAGCAGCAGCAACAGCAGCAGCTAAGACTTGGGAGTTGTAATTGACAACCAACTCAGTATGAGCCAAAACTATGACGTAGCAATCATAGACTGCTTTTTCAATATGCAGATCAAAGGAAGGCTAGCTCCAGGGTAATGTAGATCTTCAGAGACTTTCCATCCTTGGTTTTTAGAGCATTGTACTCTATTTGTTCTCCTGTTGTTCCTCTGGTTATTCTTCAGTCTCATTTGAGAACTCTTCCCTTGTCTCTCTCTCCCCATCCCAAGTTTTATTGAGGTATTATTTGATAAATAAAAATTACATATATTTAAGGGGTAAAATGTGATATTTTGTTGTATATATCCATTGTAAAGTGATTGCCACAATCAAGATAATTAACATAGTCTTTCCCCAGAGTTTGAAGTTTAACCTCTTCTCTTTTCAGTCTATACTTTTTCTGAGGGTAAGTTCATCTATTTCCATACTTTTGGATGTCTCCCATATACTGAAGATTCCCAAATCTGTATCCCTCTCATTGTCATCTTCACTATCTTAGTCCAGGCCCTTTTTGTCTCTTATGTAGACTACTGAAGTAGTCTCTTAGTTGTCTTTCTTCTGTACCATTCCCATTGCTTTCATTCCACTGTTTATGTAAACACTGGAGTTGTCCTTTTAAGTCGGAGGCTAGACCCTGTCACTCCTCTCCTTTAATAATTCCTAAATAATTAAGTCTAAAGATCTGAATCTGGCATTCAAGGGCCCTCACAATCTGGCCGCTGTCACTTTTTTCTGATATCATCTCTTATTACATTTCTCCAGGAATGCTACATGTAATCATTCAAAATCTAGTAAGCACTGTAGGCCAGGGCTACAGTGCCATCTCCTTTAGCCACAGCTGACTAATCACTCTTAGCTCAATACTTCATGTACTTCTCTGCCTTCATGTTCTTGCTTATGATGTTCTCTCAGCCTGGATTGATCTCTGTCACTATTTTTATTTACCGATATCAAACTCATCTTTCAATCCTTAGCTCCAATGCTATTTCTCTATAAAGTTAGCCAAGGTCCCCCTCTCAGATTGAATGGTACTTTTCTTTTAAATCCCATAACTCTTTGTTTGTATGTTATCATATTATTTCATTCTTCCTGGTTGGTTTCAATGTTTATTATGTACATATCTGTCAGTTCTCCTGGACTGCAAACTAAACCTTAAACACTCTGTTATACTTTTAAGTAAATGTCTGTTTTAAAATTAAAGACAGTAGTACTTGTGATAGATTTTGGTAAAGGAGATGGGAGTACAGCCTCAGTTAGGGAGTACTCTACCTTGCCGTATTTCTGGGATCCAGTATGCTGGATAAAAAGCGTGAGAGCTTCCCAGATTCCCCTTTTCAGTACATAACTTAGTTTCGAGGGCTGGAGAATGTTCTTGGAGAAAGTATTTTGATAAGTGCAATAAAAGAACTGCAATGGTGACATACTAATGAGAATTGTCAGTAGTGAGGGGCTGGCTCCAACTCTTTAGAGGATGCCAAAAGCCTAATGAGTCTATTTGCAAGGAGGAGAAAACAAGGAGAAGGACAATTATTTACACAGATGAGAACTTTCTTCCTCTATGAACTTTCTGAATGCCAGAGGGCTCCTGGCAGTCTACTGAGTACAGCTCTACTATAATGCTGTGAAGATGAGGTTTTGAGGCCAAGAAAGGTGTGGGAGTCAGAAATATTTTTGGTATTAGGTGGATCTTCTCTTCCTTCAGACTTAGATACAGTTGCCTTCCCCAACTTCTTGGAGAACTACAATAAACAGATTCATTTCAGTGGTCATCTCTGTATCTTCAAGCACACTACTTTAACCCTTAGGAATATCTTCCCTTAGCCAACCAGCCTCTCAAAGAGCTAAGAAAGAAATTCACGAAGGGGTATTGATGATTGATGATAGCATAGTTGTTCTTCCTGAGAGTCTTGAGATTTTTCTTGGACAATAACTAGGGGTGAAGGATGGTGGTTGGGAATTTTCTCCACAAGTGGATATAACTTTGTTGATTCTTTTGATTATAAAACTGTTATATGCTTAATGTTAAAAGTTCCAACACTACAGAAAAGAAAAAAAAAGAGTAAAAAAGTAAAAGTTAACTAAAGCTTTACCACCCAGAAAAGAATGACCATTAGCTTTATAGTAAACTTCCTTTCAGACGTTTCTCTCTTTACACAAATGTAAGCACATATATATTCAAAATTTTATATAAATGAGAGTATAGTATATACCCTATTAGAATTAAATTCCATTCTCTTACTAGTTATTAGAACAATGCCTGGTACATAATAGATACTAAATAAAAGTCTGCCTAATGGATAAATATTCCATTTTGAAATATTCTTTAAAAATCTAATAATGTATCTTTCCACATCAATATATACTAAATTCTTTAAAAAAGCTGTCTGCATTACATTAAGTTGAACACGGATATTTTATTTAACTAGGTTCTTATTTATGGCATTTAAGTTTGTCTAGATTTTTGCTCATAGAAACAATCTTGGATGCACAGTTTTATTCTTTATTTGTTTTCTTTTTATTATAAGCATCTTGAGTACATGTGATTTTAAACATATCTCTAAATTCATTACAGAAGAGTTATCACATCTATTTTCTGAAATAAGATTAGTGTCAAAGTAGCTGCATGCATAGTTTTACATCTACATCTTTGCACAGTTCTCTGCTTATCTTCTCCTTAGGTCACATTTTCCTAATGGGAATCACTATGTCAAAGGGTATGTGTATTTTGAATTTTAATACATTGTCCAACTTCATTTTACAAATTGTGTGAAGATTTTTAATCAACAAAGTTTTATAATACACAACTAATTGTAAGGCTGGTATCAGAATTCTAGGGCTCATATATAAAAATGACATGCAGGAATATATGTCAAAGGGGACAAAGTTAGGACAAGAAAAACTAAGTAGAAATCTAGGAAAGAAGTCACATGGAACTGACAAAATTATCAGATCACTAGAATTTAGCCCCACCTCTTATGATGGGGCTTTGAACTGTGGTGCTGGAGAAGACTCTTGAGAGTCCCTTGGACAGCAAGGAGATCAAACCAGTCAATCCTAAAGGTGATCAACCCTGAATATTCATTGGAAGGACTGATGCTGAAGCTGAAGTTCCAATACTTTGGCCACCTGATGCGAAGAGCTGACTCATTGTAAAAGACCCTGGTGCTGGGAAAGATTGAGGGCAGGAGGAGAAGGGGACGACAGAGGATGAGATGGTTTGATAGCATCATTTACTCAATGGACATGAGTTTGAGCAAACTTTGGGAGATGGTGAAAGACAAGGAAGCCTAGTTTGCTGCAGTCCATGGGGTGTCAAAGAGTCAGACATGACTTAGTGACTGAACAACAACAACTTGCCATGCCAAAAATAATTATGAGGCAAGAGTGACCAGATGGCAGAGTAGGGAGACCCTGAACTCACTTCCCCCCATAGGAACACCAAAATTATAACTTTACAGAGCAACCATTGAAGAGAAAAATGGGAAGACTAGCAGAAAAGATCTACAAATAAAGATATAAAGATGGAACCACAACAAGATGAGAAAGAAGGGCAGAGAAGGGGTATAGTCAAGACCCACACCCCCAGATGGGCAACCCACAAGTCACAGGGTAATTACAATTGTAAAGAATCTTCTCAAGGAGTAAGGGATCTACCCATGCATTGGGCTCCCCAGTCTTGGGGACCTGTATTAGGAAGATGAGCCCCCAGATTGTTTAGCTTTGAAGGACAGGGGGCTTACTTTTGGGAGACCCAGAGGGCTGTGGGAAATAGAGATTACACTCTTAAAGGACACACACAAAATCTCTTATGCTCTGGGACCCAGGGCTGAAGCAATAATTTTAAAGGGGCGTGGGCTTCCCTGGTAGCTGAAATGGTAAAAAATCTGCCTTAAGTGCAGGAGATTTGGGTTCAATTCTTGCGTTGGGAAGATCCCCTGGAGGAGGGCATGGCAACCCACTCCAGTATTCTTGCCTGAAGAATCCCATGGAGAGAGGAGCCTGGTGGGCTGTGGTCCATAAGGTCACAAACGACCTCAGTTAGACAGGACTGAAGTTACCTCATGCACATGCATACATTTGTATGTATATATGATTCCAACCAAAAGCAGCATAATACACAGTTTTTTCAAGTGCACATGGAACTTCCTCCAGGAAGTTCAGTTCAGTTGCTCAGTCGTGTCTGACTCTTTGTGACCCCATGTACTTCAGCACCCCAGGCCTCCCTGTCCATCACTAACTCCTGGAGCTTACTCAAATTCATGTCCATTGAGTCAGTGATGCCATCCAACCATCTCATCCTCTGTCGTCCCCTTCTCCTCCCACCTTCAATCTTTCCCAGCATCAGGGTCTTTTCTAGTTTTCCCCTCAGTCAGTCTCTCCCATCAGGAAGCTTCCATAAACCTCTTATCCTTCTCCATCAGAGGCACATACAGACTGAAAACCACAATCACAAAAAACTGACCAATCTGATCACATGGCCTTGTCTAACTCAATGAAACTATGAGCCATGCTGTGTAGGGTCATCCAAGACAGATGGGTCATGATGGAGAATTCTGACAAAACGTGGTCCACTAGAGGAGGGAATGGCAAACCACTTCAGTATTCTTGCCTTGAGAACCCCATGAACAGTATGAAAAGGCAAAAAGATAGGACACTGAAAGATGAACTCCCGAGGTTGGTAGGTGCCCAATATGCTACTGTAGCAGAATGGAGAACTAACTCCAGAAAGAATGATTCTCCAGGATAGATCCATGCTAAGCCACAAAACAAATGTGAAGTAAATTTAAGAAGATTAAAATAATATCAAACATCATTTCTGACCATAACACTTTAAGATTAAAAAAAATCATCTATAAGGAAACTGAAAGATGTAGAAAACAAAGTTACAGTTACCAAGGGGGAAAGGAGGGATGGAATGAAGATATTGGGAGATTGGGATTGACATATATATATATATATATATATATATATATATATATATATATATATATATATATATTATTGATACTATTCATAAAAGAGATAAGTAATGAGAACCTACTGTATAGCAAAGGAAACTACTCAGTGCTCTGTTGTTTTTGTTCAGTTGCTAAGTTGTGTCTGACTCTTTGGACCCCGTGGACTGCAGCACTCAGTGCTCTGTGATGACCTAAATGGGAAGGAAATCCAAAAAAGAGTGATCTATGTATACATATAGCCAATTCACTTTTCTGTATAGCAGAAACTAACACAACATTATAAAGCAACTATATTCCAATAAAAATAAAAAAAGAAAACTGTAAAAAGAAACCCCACAAATGCATGGAGGCTAAACAAGATACTACTAAACAACCAATGAGTTACAAAGATGAAAGTTAAAAATACCTGGAGATGAATGAAGAGGAAAATACAACAATCCAAAATCTATGGGATGCAGCAAAAGCAGTTCCAGGAGGAAATTTTATAGTGATACAAGCCTATTCCAGGAAACAAGAAATATTTCAAATAAACAACCTAACATTACCCATGAAGGAACTAGAAAAAAAAGAGAACAACCCAAAGTTAGTAGAAGGAAAGAAATCATAAAGATCAGAGCAGAAATAAATGAAATTGAAACTAAAAAACAGAAAAGATCAATGAAACTAAAGGCTGGTTCTTCAATTAAACCAAATTGATAAACCTTAGACTCATCAGGAAAAACAAGAGAAGGAGCCTAAATAAAGAAAATCAGAAATGAAAAAGGAAAAGTTACAACTTACATCACAGAAAAGGATTAGTACAAGCAATTATACACCAATAAAATGGACAATCTAGAAAAAATGGACAAATTCCTAGAAATGTAAATCTCCCAAGACTGAACCACAAAGAAACAAAAATTATAAACAGGCTTATTTACAAGTAGTGAAATTGAATCAGTAATAATAATTAAAAAAATACCAAAAAACAAAGTCCAGAACCAGATGGCTTCAGAGAATTCTATCAAACATTTAGAGAAGAATTAACATTGATCCTCCTCAAAGTGTCCTAAAAAATTGTGGAAGATAAAGTGCTTCTGAACTCATTCTAACAAGGCCAGCATCACTCTGATACCAAAATCAGGCAAAGATATAACAGAAAAGAAAATTACAGGCCAACAATATCACTGTTGATCATAGATTCAAAAGATTCTCAACAAAATATTAGCAAACCAAATTCAACAATACATTAAAAGGATCATATACCATGATCAAGTGGAACCCCATTTGCTACCTGGGGGATGCAAATACAGTCCAATATTCAGAAAACAATCAATAAAATAAACCACATTAACTGAAGAACAAAATTCATAAAATTATTTCAACAGATGCAGAAAAAACTTTTGACCAAATTTGACATCCATTTGTGATAAAAACTCGCAGCAAAGTGGCTTTAGGGGGAATATACCTCAACTTAATACAGGATATATATGACAAGTCCTTAGCTAACATCATACTCAATGGTGAAAAGCTGCAAGCATTCCCTCTAAGATCAGGACCAAGACAAGAATATCCATCCTTGCCATTTTTATTCAACATAGTATTGGAAGTCTCCCATCTGCACCAATCAGACAAGAAAAATAAATAAAAGTAATTCTAATTGTAACAAAATAAGTAAAACAGTCACTGTTTGCAGATGGCATTATGCTATATAGAAAATCCTAAGATGGCACCAAAAACTACTAGAACTCATCAATGAATCAGTAAATTTCCAGGATACAAAATTAATACACAAAAATCTGTTACATTTCTATATGCTAACAACAAACTATCAGAAAGAGAAATTAAGAAATCAATCCCATTTACAAATGTATCATAAAGAAAAAAATAGCTAGGAATAAATATAAAGAAGAAGGTAAAAGTTCTATACTTGAAAAAACTATAATACTCTGATGAAAGAAATTGAAAACGACATAAATAGATGTAAAGAAATATAATTTTCATGGATTGGAAGAATTAATATTGTTAAAATGACCATACTACCTAAGGCAATGTACAGATTCAATGCAAGCCCTATCAAAATACCACTGGAATTTTTCACAGAACGAGGACAAATAATTCTAAATTTGTATGGAAACAGAAAGAACTCAAATAGTCAAAGCAACCTTGAGAAAGAAGGGAAAAACTTGAGGCATCACACTTCCTAATTTCAGGCAATACCACAAAGCTACAGTATTGAAAACAGTATGGTACTGGCAAAAACAAACAGACAGACACATAGATCAGTGGAACAGAATAGAGAGCCCAGAAAGGAACCCACACTTAAACGGTCAATTAATTGACTAATCAACAACAAAAGAGGCAAGAATACACAATGTGGAAAAGAAAGCTTCTTCAATAATGGTTTTGGGAAAACTGGACAGCTACATTTAAAAGAATCAAACTGGACTTCTCTCTCACACCATGCACAAAAAATTCAAAGTGTAGTAAAGACTTAAATGTGAGACATGAAATCAAACAATTCCTGGAAGAAAACATAGGCAGTAATCTCTTTTATATTGGTCTTAGTAATATATTTTTTTGGAAATGTCTCCTCAGGCGAGGAAACAAAAGCTAAAACAAACAAATGGGACTACATCAAACTAAAAATCTTTTGCACAGCAAAGGAAACTATCAATCCACCCCCAAAGCTGTCTGCTGAGTGGGAAAAGATACTTGCAAACAATATTTTCAATAAGGGGTTAACATCCAAAGCATACACAGAACTCATACAACTCAATATAAAAAAAAATAATCCAATTTAAAAATGGGTGGAAGATCTGAATAGACATTTTAAAAATGAGAATATACAGATGGCCAAGAAGTGCATGAAAAGATTCTCAAAATCACTAATTCTCTGGTAAATGCAAATTAAAAACACAATGAGATATTGCCTCACACCTGTAAAAAGGCTATTATCAAAAAGACAACAAAGAACATTTTTGGCAAGGCTGTGAAGAAAAGGGAACACTCTTGTATTGTTGGTGGGATTGTAAATTTGTACAGCTGCTATGGAAAATAGTATGCAGGTTGCTTAAAAAATTAGAAATAGAACTACCATATGATCCAGCAATTTCACTCCTGTTTATTCACCCTAAGAAGACAAAAACACTAGTTAGAAAAGATGCATGGTGTTTTTCTTTCTGACTTACTTCACTCTGTATAATGGGCTCCAGTTTCATCCACCTCATTAGAACTGATTCCAATACAGTATATTAACTCATATGTATGGAATTTAGAAAGATGGTAACGATGACCCTATATGCGAGACAGCCAAAGAGGCACTGTAAACAACAGACTTTTGGGCTCTGTGGAAGAAGGCGAGTGTGGGATGATTTGAGAGAATAGCATTGAAACATGTATATTACCGTATGTGAAATAGATCACCAGTCCAAGTTCGATGCATGAAACAGGGTGTTCAAAACCGGTGCACTGGGACAACCCTGAGGGATGGGATGGGGAGGAAGGTGGCAGGGGGTTCAGGATGGGGGACACATGTACACCCATGGCTGATTCATGTTAATGTATGGCAAAGACCACTACAATATTGTAAAGTAATTAGCCTCCAATTAAAATAAATTAATTTAAAAAAGAAAAAATATATGCACTCCAAGGTTTATTGAAGCAATATTTACAACTAAGATATGAAAGCAATGTAAATGCTCATATATAGCCTAATGGATATGGAAGTTGTGGTACATATATATATATATATATATATATATATATGAATTTTATTCAGCCATAATAAATGAATGAAATTTTGTCATTTGTGACAACTTGGATGGACCTAGAGGGTATTATGCCAGGTGAAATAAGTCAGACAGAGAAAGACAAATATTGTATGATTCCAGTTATATGTGAAATGTAAAAAACAAAACTGATAAACATAATAAAACAGCAACAGTTATAGGTATAGAGAACAAATATGTGGTTGCCAGAAAGGAAGAGGGTGAGGAGAGGAAAGAAATAGGTGATGCAGATTAAGAGGTACAAACTTCCAGTTGCAAAATACATGAATCATGGGCATGAAATGTACAGTGTGGGGAATATAGTCAATAACTACATAATACTTTGTATGGTGACATATTGTAACTAGACTTATCATGGTGTCACTTTTGCAACGTATAGAAATATCAAATCACTATGTTGTGTAACAGGGCTTCCCTCATGGCTCAGATGATAAAGAACCTGCCTGAAATGCAGGAGACCCAGGTTCGATCCCTGGGTTGGGAAGATCCCCTGGAGAAGGGAGTGGCTACCCACTCCAGTATTCTTGCCTGGAGAATTCCATGGACAGAGGAGACTGGTGGTCACATGGTGGTCACATGGGGTCCATGGGGTCACAAAAACTAACACAATGTTGCAACTCAATTATACCTGAAAAAGAAACAAGCAAACTCATAGAAAAAGAGATCAGATTCGTGATTACCAGAGTTCGGGGGTAGGAGGAGGGGGATTGGATGAAGGCAGTCAAAAGGTACAAATCTCCAGTTATAAAATAAATGTACAGGAATATAATGTACAACACAATAAATACAATTAACACTACTGAATGTTTTATGTGAATGTTAAGAGAGTAAATCCTAAGAGTTCTTATAACAGGGAAATACATATATATACATTTTTTTTCTATTTTTAAATTTTTAAATATATGAGATGACTGATATTCACTAAACTTATTTTGATAATCATTTCATGATGTATGTAAATCAAATCATTATGTTGCACACCTTGCACTTATACAGTGATTTATATTACTTATATCTTAATGAAACTGGAAGAAAAAACAAAATAGGAGAAAAATATTAAATAAAAGAATACCATTGTTGGTTCATAAAATTATTGAATATAAGAATATTGAATGTTGACATGGATGTTGGAAACACTCATATACTGCTCAAGGAAAGAAAATTGGTACCATTTCTCTGGAGAGCAATTTAACAGTATATTTCAAAATTGTTCTTCCCCTTAAAGCCAATAGTTTCACTTATGTTTTTATCCTAAAGAGATAATGTGAACAAAGGTCTAGCTATATATGAATTATTCAATAAATGATATTGGGACAGCTATCAATTTATAAAGAAATATATTCAGATCCTCTCCTTGTACCATGCACAAAAAATTCATAGAATTTGAGACTTACATGTAAAAAGTAAGCTATAAAGGTATCATAAGAAAATTAGAATATTTGTATGACTTCTCTTTGGTTTTCTTTTTTTTTTTTCCAGTATCTTATTTTTATTTCATGGTTATAATATTTTATATCTGAGTATAATAAAAAATTTTCTTTTGCTCTCTTCATTTTACTGTTTTATTTGATTTGTTTTGTTCTTTATCTTTCATATAGAAGGTCTTTGTATATGAATAGGACTTGTCAACTAGCAATCTTCACTCTAAGATTATTGAGTGAGAATGGCTAGCTCACTCATGACCCCAAAATGACAATATTTATAGATCTTTTCTCAGATAACAGTTTTAATTTCTTCAGAGATGAATTCTTCAGTTTTCTGCCTGAAAAATATATACTTGACCGCTTTGGAACCAAGGTATTTGAGGGGAGGAGAGGGAAAATAATCTTATTGTAGACTTTCATTTAGTACCCCTATTTTCAGTATGACACCATTTCCTATCTCTCACTCTACCTGAGTGTCTGACTCTGGGTCTTCTGTGGATTGAACAAACTTTCAGTCTTCTGCCAGAGTAGGTAAAAAGTATTTTCCTGGCTAAGCAGGGTGATAGAAGGGATCTAAGAGTGGTCTAACCACATTTCTCACACACATGTAACTAAACCCTCTGTTTTCAGCCTCTTGACACACTTCTGCTTTTTTGGTCATTGGTGTTTCCAGTTTTTGGGCTTTGCAGACATTCTGCTGCATGAACTGTCTTGCTTCTCATTTTGCATCTGCCACCTAGAGGCACTTGCTCTTCAGCTCTTTCATTTGAGCTAACATGAGCTAACACACCTGCTTTGCATCTTTCAAAAATGTGTAGGCATATCTTGTCTGTTGCTGTCTTCATTCCTGTCCTATTTGTCTTTGTGGGTTTATGCTCCTTAAAAAGTCCATTCTCTTTCATTTTGTTGCAGTTTTAAAAGAGATGATAAACATGGATTTAATCTGTCATCTTTAATGGGAAGTCCTCTACATGTATTTATTAAAGCTGAAAAATTCACATGCCCCTTGGCCTGGAAATCTCATTTATGACAATTTAACTCTCAGAAATGAAAGTGCCAGGATGTGTAGGTGTGGAGAAGAAAATGGCAATCTACTCTAGTATTCTTGCCTGGGAAATCCCATGGACAGAGGAGCCTGGCAGGCCACATTCCATGGGGTTGCAAAAGAGTCGGATGTGATTTAGTGACTAAACTGCAACAGAGTGCTGTACAAAGGTGTTTGCTGCAATATTATATGTAATAGCAACAAGCTCAATGTCCACTGATAGGGAACTAGTTACATAAATTACAGTCTAACTATACTATGGGCTACTATGAAGTCATTGAAAAGAATAAGGAATATTGACTTGGAAGGCTGCCCATGATATATTGTTAAGTAAAAGAGAAGGCTATTGTAACCACATTTTTTTTGTGAAAGAAAATATATTATGTGTTTATATGTTTGTGGGCTTCCCAGATGGCTCAGTGGTAAAGAATCCACCTGCCAGTGCAAGAGCCACAGGAGCCACGGGTTTGAATCCTGGGTTAGGAAGATCCCTTGGAAGAGGAAATAGTAACCCACTCCAGTATTCTTGCATAGAGAATCCTATGGACAGAGGAGCCTGGAAGGCTACAGTCCATGGGGTCGCAAAGAGTTGGACAAGACTGAGTGACTGAACATGCACGTATATGTTTCTATATGTGAAGGAAAAATTGTGTAAGAATTCACACTAGATTTTCTTTTTTTAAAAAAAGACATATGTTTATTTTATTTTTGACTGTGCTGGGTCTTTGCTGCTGCACACTCAGGATTTCTCTAGTTGTGGCAACTGGGGGCTACTCTCTAGTTGTGGTGTTCAGGCTTCTCATTGCTGTAGCTTCACTTGTGGAGCACAGACTCTAGGCACATGGGCTTCAGAGGTTGTGATGTGTGGGCTCAGTAGTTGTGGCTCACAGGCTCTAGAGCACAGGCTCAGTAGTTGTGGCAAGGGCTTAGTTGCTTGGAGGCATATGGGATCTTCCTGGATCAGGGATCCAACCTGCGTCTCCTGCATTGGCAGGCAGATTCTTTACCACTGAGCCACCAGGGAAGCCCTATAACTTTTGGAACTTTTGTATGAAATTGTTTAAGTTAAACTATGATGCTTTTGTCATTCAAATGACAAAGTAAACATGCTTTGAAATGAGGTGTAGATGGAATAATGTTTACTGTAGCTTTATCTATGACAGTGGAAAATTAGAAATTAATATAGATGTCTAACAATAAAGACTGGTTAAATATGTTTGAAACATCTATATAGCAGATGCAGTAAAATGACCATGAAAAATACAAGGTAAAAAAAGTAGGAAAGGAAACAGTATATACTTTGTTATTCCAATATTGTAATTAAAATGTATATGCATACAAAACACTAAAAGGAAATTTGCTAAATTGGTTATTTAATATTGCATTACAAACTTTGTGATCTAAAATGACCATTACTCATGCGTTGAAACCTGGAATGGTGTTCTGTTTCACATATGACAATATACATGTTTCAATGCTATTGTCCCAGAACGTCCCACCCTTAATATTCTGGTTTACTGTATATGTACCATCTCAATAGAACCGATTCAAATGTATTTTTTTAATGGCCTATTGTGTATATGTACCACAGCTCCTTATCCTGCCGATGGACATCTAGGTTGCTTCCATGTCCTGGCTATTGTAAACAGTGCTGCGATGAACATTGGGGTACACGCGTCTCTTTCAATTCTGGTTTCCTTGGTGTGTATGCCCAGCAGTGGGATTGCTGGGTCATATGGCAGTTCTATTCCCAGTTTTTTAAGGAATCTCCACACTGTTCTCCACAGTGGCACCATTCCAAGTTCAATGCGTGAGACAAATGCTCAGAGCTGGGGCAATGGGGCCCAGAGGGATGGGATGGAGAGGGAGGTGGAAGGGGGGTTCAGGATGGGGAACACATGTAAACCCATGGCTGATTCATGTCAATGTATGGCAAAAACCACTACAATATTGTAAAGTAATTATCCCCCAACTAAAATAAATAAATTTATTAAAAAAAAGATGTTACACATCATATGTAATCAGAGAAATGCAGATTAAAATAATAATGAGATACCAGTACACACCAACTAGAATGGCCAAAATCCAGAACACAGACAACACCAGTTGTTGGCAAGAATGTGGAGCAAGAGGCATTCTCAATCATTGCTGGTGGGAATGCAAAATGGTATAGCCACTTTAGGAGACAGTTTAGTGGTGCCTTTAAAAACTAAAAATACATATAATTCAGCAGTCATGCTCCTTAGTATTTACCAAAAGAAGCTGAAAACCTAGGTCCACATAAAGACCTACACACAGATGTTTATAGAAGCTTTATTCATAATTTCCAAAACTTGGAAGCAACCACAATGTTTTGTAGCAGGTGAATAGATAAACTGGTACATCTAGACAATGGAATATGACTTAGTGATAAAAAGAAATAAGCTATTAAGTCATGAAAAGACATGGGAGAATCTTAAAATGCATATTAGTAAGTGAAAGAAGTCAATCTGAAAAGGCTATGTGTTGTAGGATTCCAACTATATGACATTCTGGAAAAGGCAAAACTATGGAGACAGTAAAAAGATCACTGGTTGCCTGGGGTTGGGAGTGGGAGTGAGGGATGTATAGAATAAATAAGGAAGAATGAATGAGGAGCTCAGAGAATTTTTAGGACAGTAAAAATACTCTTTGATAGTCTAATGATGGATATATGTCATTATACATTTGTCCAAACCCATGGAATGTACAAGACTAAGAGTGAACTCTAATGTAAACTATGGACTTTGGATGATAATCGTGTATCAATATAGGTTGACTGATTTTTAACAAATGTACCACTGTGGGTGCAGAGTGTGGATAATGGGGGAGGCTATCCATGCGAGAAGGCAGGAGTGATATTAAAAAATCTCTGTATCTTCCACTTAGTTTTGCTGTGAACCTGAAACTGCTCTAAAAAATAAAGTCTATCAAAAATGAAAAAAAAAATAATAAAATGACCATTACTGTCTGAGGATTGACTGGCCTCAGTTATATGGTTCTTGCTCAGAGTCTCATACAATTGCAGTCAGGCAGTGGCTAGAGCTGGAGAAATTTCGAAGGCTTCCTCATTCACATGTTTGGCAGTTGATGCTTGTTGCTAGCTATGAACACAGTTGGGGCTTTCAGCTGGCATACTTACAAGTGGCTTCTCCATGTGTCCTGGGTCTTGTCATAGCATGATGACTGGGTTCAAAGAACAAGTGCCCTGAGGGAAAGAGAGCCAAGTCAAGCTATACTGACTTTATGACCTAGAGGGAGGAGTCATGCAACATCATATTCACCTCATGCTATCTGTTAGAAGAAAGTCACTAAAGCTAGCCCATAGTCTAGAGAAGGGGCTCTCCCAACCTTTTTGGCATCAGGGCCAGTTTTGTGGAAGACAATTTTTCCACAAACCTGGGGGAGGGGGATATGGTTTCAGGATGACTCAAGCACGTTACATTTATTGTGCACTTTATTTCTATTATTATTACAATGTGATATATAGGGAAATAATTATACAACTCACAATAATGCAAAATCAGTGGGACCCCTGAGCTTGTTTTCCTGCAATTAGATGATCCCATCTGGGGGTGATGGGAGACAGTGACACCCAAAGTGTGTTGCTTATGTCCATGTGCAGTCTACTCTGTAGTCTCATTTTGGTTGCTGTCACTGCAGAAACCTTGCTTCACAAAGATAGGATTTTGGAAGTGGAAGCAGGTTTTTCATTGCTTTTTGACTCTAATCCAGAACATATGGAGATTTGAAGTTGTCTCAAATATACTTTTAAGGCCACCATCTTTTGTGATCTCAAGCAGTTGATCCTCTTCTAGCACAGACAAAGTCAATTCACCTAGCTTATTCACAAATGGGTCATGGATTCATTCCTTCCCAGTTCAGGGGTCTTTTGTGGTTTGGAAGTAATGCTCAAACTCTTTTGAAAGCTGAAATAGATGATTATGCACTACCCAGGAGAAAGAAGGTCCTGGTTCAGTCTCTTTCAAAATCTCTGCTAATGTTTGAAACACTTCAAAATCCCGATGTTAACTTGTCACCCCTGTAATTCCAGTTTGGCTTTGATCACAGCCTCTTTGCCAACTAGAATGCAGTTTTTGTTCTCCCCTGAGGTGACAGATTTTTTTGAGCAGGTTGAATATGTCACAAAAGTAAGCAAGTTTTGTGACCCATTCTGTGTCACTGAAATGTGCTGCCAATGTGACTGCTTTTTTTTTTTTTTAAAGAAATCTCTGGAGTGGCCCTCATAACTCAGAAACTCTGGCCAGTGATCTACCTTTAGAAAACTATCTCACTTCTGTGTATTAGAGAAGACATGTGAGCTTTGCATCCATCTCCTCACTGAGCTGCAAGATGTGAGTTAAGGGTTTGCACTTTAACATAGTTGATACTTTTAATCACATCCTGCAAAATGTTGTTAAGTTCAGATGACATTTTTTGGCTAGCCAGCATTTATCTATGGATGACACAGTGTGACACACTTCTGAGGTCCCTCAGAAGTGACCTCTTTGACTTGAGTAGTGAAACCAGAAAGCCATTCAGTCATGGCAGCTGCTCCATCCAGGCATATACCAACAAAAAATGACCAGTTCATTTTTCCTGAAATGTAATCATTAAAAGACTTGAATAGTTCTGCAACAGTTTTGGTTGACATCAAAAGTGCATATAACATATCCTCATGCATACCCTCTTGAAAAACATATGGCACAAAAGCAAGCATTCTTGCTTTGTTGTCAACATTGGTAGACTTGTCAACCTATTTTGTGTACTATGGTGAGTCATCAATCCTCTCTAACAACTGTGCCTCAATATCCTCTGCTATTTCACCAATTTGTCTAGTTATGTTGCTAGCCAAAAGAAGAACACAAGTCATCTTTTGAACTGCAGCCTCTCCTAAAAGTTCATGACAAATGTCCTTAGCAGCAGGCAAGATCAACTTTTCACCAATAGTAAAGGGCTTCTTAACGTTTGCAATGCGGTTAGCCACTAAGAGTGATTCTCTCAGTGCAGACACACTTGATGACATGGTGGCCTTCAATAATTGCTTCTGTTCTTCATGTTTTTTTTTTCTTTTGAAAAACTCCAAAGACCTGTCTTTTAATGCAGGGTGCTTGGAGTCCTTGTGGCGAAGTAGTTTTGAAGGTTTCATGGCTTTGCTGGGTAGCCAGTCAACGCATATTATGTACAAAGTGGACTTGGAGAGTGTGAATGAACCAGTAATTTAAGTAGAACTCTTGATATTTTCTCTTAAATGCAGCTTTCTTTTTGTTGGCAGTCTTAGAGTTTTCTGCTGTCTTGTTATTGGTCTTTCCCCTTTTTCAAAGAAGCTCTCCAGAGACATTTGTTTTTTACTCATTTTGGCTAGGATTAGCTTATGAGCTTACCAAAACTGTGATAGACAAGTGCACAGTGCAGGAAAGAGGCACAGATAAGCGGTAAATAAAATAATGGCTCAGACTAAAATAAGTGTTGGATTTTGATTTAATCCCTGCCACTAGATGCAGCTTAATTGTCATTTGCCATTCACTGATAGTTTTGATATGAGTCTGCAAGCAATTTATTATGGTCTCTGTGCAGTCAAACCTATCTACTAATGATAATCTGTATTTGCAGCTGCTTCCCAGTGCTAGCATCATCTCCTCAGTTCCACCTCAGGTCATCAGGCATTAATTACTCTTAAGGAGCATGCAACCTAGATCCCTCACATGTGCAGTGTACGTAGGGTTCACACTGCTTTGAGAATCTAATGCCACTGCTGATCTGATAGGAGGCAGAGCTCAGATGGTAATGTGAACAGTGGGGAGAGGTTGTAAATACAGTTGAGTCCTCACTTGCTTGCCTGCCACTCAAATCCTGTTGTGTGACCCAGTTCCTAAAAGGTCCCCCAGGGGTTGGAGACCCCTGGTCTAGATGAGGGGAACTAGATTCCACCTCTTGGTGGAACTAATGTCAAAGAATTTTTGAATTTGTTTTAAAGCCAACATATGCCACATATCCCTTTCATGCGAAATGCCAGTGAAATGCACATATCCCTTTTCATGCAAGATGAACCACAAGCTGGAATCAAGATTGTGGGGAGAAATATCAACAACTTTATATATGCAGATGATACTACTCTAATGGCAGAAAGTTAAGAGGAAATAAAGAGCCTCTTGATGAGGGTGAAAGTGGAGAGTGAAAAAGCTGGCTTAAAACTCAGCATTAAAAAAACTAAGATGATGGTATCTGGTCCCATCACTTCATGGCAAATAGAAGGGGGAAAAGTTAAAGCAGTGACATATTTTATTTTGGGGGCTCCAAAATCACTGTGGAGAATTACTGCAGCCATGAAATTAAAAGACACTTGATTTTTGAGGGACATACACTCATCTTCTCCTGCAGGAGCACCAAAACCGCAACTAGCTCTTGAGCAACCATTGACAGGAAGACACTGGAACTCACCAATAAAAGATACCCCACATCCGAGGACAAAGGAGAAGCTACAACAAGATGGTTGGAGGGGCACAATCATGATAAAATCATATCCTATACACACTGGGTGGACAACACACAAACTGGAGAACAATAATACTGAAGAAGTTCTTCCACTGTTGTGAAGGTTCCAGGCCCCACATCAGGCTTCCTAGCCCGAGTATTTGACAAAGGTACTGGGAACTCCCAGAGAATCTGACTTTGAAGGCCATCAGGATTTGATTATAGGACTCCCACAGGGCTGGGAAAAATAGAGACTCCATGTTTGGAGGGTACAAACAAAATCTTGTGCACACCAGGACCCAGGGGAAAGGAGCAATGATCCCATAGGAGACTGAGCCATACCTACTTGTGAGTGTTTAAGGGTCTCCTGTGGAGACATGAGTTAGTAATGGCCTGCTGTGGGGACAGAGTCACTGGCAGCAGCAGTCCTGGGAAGCACCCATTGGCATGAGCCCTCCTGGAGGTCGTAATTAGCCTTACCATAGAGCCTGTAGACTCCAGGTCTGGGTCGCCTAGGTGAAAACAACTAAACAGGGGAGGGGAGCACTAGTTCCCCCACCGAACTTGACCCTGACCCACCAGAGAGGGCCAGTTTTCCCCACAGCCAGTCCCTCCCATCAGGAAGCTTGCACAAGCCTCTTATCCTCATCCACCAGAGGGCAGACAGAAGAAACAAGAACTACAATCCACAGCCTCCAGAATTAATACCACAATCACAGAAAGCTAACCAAAATGAAAAGAAATAAGATTATGTCCCAGATGAAGGAACAAGATAAACTCCCAGAAAAAAATTAATGATGACGTGGATGTGGGCAACATTCCAGGAAAAAATAATTCAAAATAATATTATTGAAGATGTACAGAATCTCAGAAAAAGAATGGAGACGATGCCAAGAAGACTTTACCAAATACATAGAAGAGCTAAAGAAACAAACAAAACAGAGATGAACCAATACACAGAAGAAATCAACAACAGAATAACATGAGCAGAAGAACGGAATAAGTGGACCATGGAAGGACATTATGGTGGAAATCACTGCTGCAAAACAGTATTATAGAAAGAAATGAAACGAAATGAGACAGACTAAGAAATCTCTGGGGACAACATTAAAAGTACCACATTTAACATTATAGGGGTCCAAGACAGAGAAGAAGTGGACCCAAGAAAATAATTTGAAGAGACAATTAGCGGGAAAACTTCCCCAGCATGGAAAGGAATTAGTCAACCAAGTCCAGGTAAAAACAGAGTCCCAGGCATCATAATCCCAAAAGGGGAACAACACTGATTTAACATTGTAATCAAACTGACAAAAAATTAAAGACAAAGATAAAATATTAAATCAAGGGAGAAAAGACAATAAAACAATAAAAAACAAGATGCAAGGAAGCCACATAAATTATCTGCTGATTTCTCAACAGAAATATACAGGGTCAGAAGGGAATGGCATCATCTATTCCAGTGATGAAAGGGAAGAACCTACAACCAAGAATACTTTACCCAGCAAGACTCTCGTTCAGATTTGATGGAGAAATCGAAAAGCTTTCCAGACAAGCAAAAGTTAAGAGAATTCAGCACCATCAAACCAGCTTTACAACAAATGCTAAAGGAATTCTTTAGGCAGGAAAAAAGAGAGTAAAAGATCTACAAAAAAATAAACCCAAAAACAATTAAGAAGTAGTAATAATATTATGTGTATTGATGTTGCCTTTAATGTAAATTTTTAAAAAAGGGGGGATTAAAAGCACCAACCAAAAGCATTAGCTGGCTGGGTGGGATACAAAAAGAGACCTGTATATATTCTGTTCTACAAACAGACCCACCTCGATCAATGGAACACTTAAAGAATGATAGTAATGGGGATGGGAAGAGAAGCTATTTCACACAAATGGAATCAAAAGAATGGACAGAGTAGCAATATCATATCCTACAAAATAGACTTTAAAACAATTGATCTTATAAGATAATAATGAGTGAAAGTCAGCATCATGTCCAACTCTTTGGGACCCCATGGACTGTAGACTGCCAGGCTCCTCTGTCCATGAATTCTCCAGGCAAGAAATACTGGAGTGGGTTGCCATTTCCTTCTCCAGGAGATCTTCCCGACCCAGGGATTGAACCCGGGTCTCCTGCATTGCAGGCAGATTCTTTACTATCTGAGCCACCAGGGAAAGCCAAAGAGGCAAAAGAAGGACACTACATAATGTCAAGGTTTCAATCCAAGAAGATTATACAATCAATATATATATATATATAGTATAATATATATATATATATATAACCAAAAATAGGAAGCACCTCATTATTATAAGGACAAATACTAACAAATATAAAGAGGAAATCATCGTAACACAATTATAGTGGGGCGACCTTAAACACCCCGCTTTATCAATGGACAGGAGATTCATCAAGACAAAAAAATCGATAAGAGAAACATGGACCTAATGACACTTTAGGATGAGTTGGACTTAATTGTATTATAGAACATTCCATCCAAAAGCAACAGAATACACATTCTTCTCAAGTGCACATGGAACATTTCTCCAGAATCAAACTAGTTTAAGCTTTCTTTTCTGATTCACAGCGCTATGAGATTATTAGAAATAAAACTACAAGAAAAAGTCTAAGAAACAAACACATGGCAGCTAAAACAATACTGTTGAAACACTGGATCCTGTATGAAGACTTTGTAAATTAAAAAAGTACATATGAGACAAATGAAAATGAATGCACAATGGTCCAAAACCTATGGATGCAGCAAAAGCAGTTTAAGAGGAAGTTTATAGCAATACAAGCTTACCTCAAGAGAAACAAGAAAAATCTCAAATAAACAACCTAATCTTACACCTAAAGCAACTAGAAAAAGAAGAACAAACAAAGACCTAAAGTTAGTAGAAGGAAGGAAATCATAAAGATCAGAGCAGAAATAAATGAAATAGAGACAAAGAAAACAATAGCAAAGATCAATGAAACTAAAAGCTGGTTCTTTTAAAAAAAATAGATAAAAATTTACTAAAATAACATTTAACCAGACTCATCAAGAAAAAAAGGGAGAGGACTCAAATCAGAAAATTAGAAATGAAAAAGGAGAGTTACAACTGACTCCACAGAAATACCAAGGATCATAAGAGACTACTGATAAACAACTAGTATGCCAATTAAAATGGACAACTTGTGAGGAAAATGGACAAGTCCTTAGTAGAAGTGTAGTCTCTCTAGACTGGAACCAGGAAAGAAAATAAAATTATGAACACTGCAATCACAAGCACTGAAATTGAAAAACTGTGATTAAAAGCTTACAAGAAAAAAAAAAAATCATGGGACTATTGATGGCTTCACAGGCAAATTTTATCAAACCATTTAAGAGCCAGAGTTAACAGTTATTCTTTTGATACTCTTCCAAAAAAGCTGCAGAGGAGGATTAACTTACCACTCATTTATGAGGTCACCATCACCCTAGGATACAAAAACCAGACAAAAGATACTGTAAAACTAAGGAAATAACAGACCAAACTCAATTATAAACATAGATGCAAAAATCTTTCAACGAAATAGTAGCAATTCATATCAAACAATACATAATATGTCAACACCATTATTGGATTTATCAGGAGTGCAAAGATTTTTCAGAAATCTACTCATAAATCAGTGTGATAACACCACATCAATGAGTAGAAGAGGTAAAAAAACAAAATGATTATTAATAGATGCAGAAAAAGCTTTTGGCAAAATTCCACACCATGTATGATAAAACTTCCAGAAAGAGGGCATGAGGGTACATATCAGCACAATAAAGGCCTATGTGACAAACCTACAGACAGCATCATATTCCAATGGTTGAAAAGCTGGAAGCATTTCCTTAAGACAGAAAAAAGACACGGAATGTCCAATCTCACCACTTATATTTAACATAGTTTTGGAAGTTCTAGCTTATAGCAATAAGAAAGAAAAATATGTTAAAACGAATCCAGATTGGAAAAAAGAAGTTAAACTGTCCACTGTCTGCCAGAAGATCTTGATACTATTTGTTTGCAAATATCTTCTCCATCTAGTCAGCAATTATTTTTGTTTGTTGATTTTCCTTCCACTGTGCACAAGGTTTTTATTTTGATTCTAGTCCCATTTAAAAATTTATGATTTTGTTTCTCCTGACTGAGGAGGCATACAAAAAATCTTGCTAATATTGTGTGAAAGAGCTTGCTGCCTGTTTTCTTCTATTGAGATTTATGGTTTTAAGTCTTATGTTTAATCCATTTGAGTTTACTTTTACATATGGTGTGAGAGAGTAGTCCAGTTTAATTCTTTTGCATGTAAATGTCTAGTTTTCAAAAAACCATTTATTGAAGAAGTTGCCTTTCCCCCATTGAATAGTCTTGTTTTCTTTGTCATAGAACGCTGCTGCTGCTGCTAAGTCGCTTCAGTCGTGTCCGACTCTGTGCGACTCCATAGACGGCAGCCCACCAGGCTCCCCCGTCCCTGGGATTCTCCAGACAAGA
Organism: Okapia johnstoni; assembly: GCA_024291935.2. Classification (NCBI taxonomy): domain Eukaryota; kingdom Metazoa; phylum Chordata; class Mammalia; order Artiodactyla; family Giraffidae; genus Okapia; species Okapia johnstoni. The sequence continues at coordinate 53,856,232 of CM044305.1, read as the reverse complement.
ACACGAATAATTGACCATATAACTGTGGGTTCCTTTCTGGGCTCTCTATTTGCTCCAGATCTATGTGTCTGTTTTTGTGCCAGTACCATACTGCTTTGATTACTGTGGCTTTGTAGTATAGTTTGAAATCAAAGAGCATGATGCCTTAAGATTTGTTCTTCTTTTTCAAGATTGTTTTGGCTATTCAGGATCTTTTGTTCCCACACAAATTTTAGAACTCCTTGTTCTATTCTGTAAAAAAAGGTTCTATTCTGTAAAAAAAAAAGTGATATTTTGACAGGGCTTGCACTGAATCTATAGATTGCCTTCAGTAGTATGGTGATGATAACAATATTAAGTTTTCCAGTCTATGAGCATGGTGATCATGGTGCATCTTTTCAGTTGGCTGAGTTGTCTTCAATTTCTTTCAACAATGTCTTAGACATACAGATGGCTAACAAACACATGAAAAGATGCTCAACATCACTCGTTATTAGAGAAATGCAAATCACAACCACGATGAGGTACCATTACACACCTGTCAGAATGGCTGCTATCCAAAAGTATACAAGCAATAAATGCTGGCGAGGGTGTGGAGAAAAGGGAACCCTCTTACACTGTTGGTGGGAATGCAAACTAGTACAGCCACTATGGAGAACAGTGCGGAGATTCCTTAAAAAACTGGGAATAGAACTGCCATATGACCCAGCAATCCCACTGCTAGGCATACACACAGAGGAAACCAGAATTGAAAGAGATGCGTGTACCCCAATGTTCATCGCAGCACTGTTTACAATAGCCAGGACATGGAAGCAACCTAGATATCCATCGGCAGACGAATGGATAAGGAAGCTGTGGTACATATACACAATGGAATATTACTCAGCCATTAAAAAAATACATTTGAATCGGTTCTATTGAGATGGATGAAACTGGAGCCCATTATACAGAGTGAAGTGAGCCAGAAAGAAAAGCACCAATACAGTATACTAATGCATGTATATGGAATTTGAAAGATGGTAATGGTAACCCTATATGTGAGACAGAATAAGAGACACAGATGTATAGAACAGTTCTGTGGACTCTGAGGGAGAAGGTGAGGGTGGGACGTTCTGGGACAATAACATTGAAACATGTATATTGTCATATGTGAAGCGGAACACCATTCCATGTTCTATGCATGGGACGGATGCTCAGGGATGGAGCGTTGGGATGACACAGAGGGATGGGAAGGGGAGGAAGGTGGGAGGAGGGTTCGGGAGGGGGAGCACATGTGAACCCATGGCTGATTCATGTTAATGTATGGCAAAAACTACTACAATATTGTAAAGTAATTAGCCCCCAACTAAAATAAATTTAAAAAAATAAAAAAAAAATAAAAAACAAAAACAAAAAAAAACCCCAAAACAATGTCTTAGAGTTTTCTGAGTACAAATTTTAAATTTCTTAGTTATATTTATTCCTGGTTATTTTATTCTTTTGGTGCATTTATAAATGGGCTTTTTCCCTTCATTTCTATTTCTGATTGTTTGTTGTTAGTGCATAGAAATGCAACAGATTTTTGCAAATTAATTTTGTGTCCTGAAATATTACCAATTTTCTTGATGAGTTCTAGTAAATTTTTGGTGCCATTTTTAAGGATTTCTAATACAGTATCATGTCATCTGCAAACAGTGACAGTTTTGCTTGTTTCTTTCCAATTTGGATTCCTTTTATTTTTCTTTTTCCTTGTGTGACTGCTGTCGCTACAGCTTCTGAAACCATGTGGAATAAAAGTGGTGAGAATGGACATTCTTGTTCCTGGTGTTAAAGGAAATACTTTCAGCTTTTCACCTTTGAGTATAATGTTAGCTGTGGGCTTGTCATAAACGCCCTTTTTTATGTTGAGGTGTGTTCCCTCTGTATCCACTTTGTTGAGAGTATTTATCATAAATGGATGTTGAATTTTGTCAAATGCTTTTTCTATATCTATTGAGATAATCATATGATTTTTACCCTTCATTTTGTCAATGTGGTGTATTAAATTTATTCATTTGGAGATGTTGAACCATCCTTGTACCCCTGGAAGAAATTCAGCTTTATCATGGTGTATGAAACTCTTAATGTATTGTTGAATTCAGTTTGCTAATATTTTTTGAGGATTTTTACATCTATGTTCATCAGGAGTATTGGAGTATAATTTATTCTGCAACTTTTTTTTTAAAATCAGGGTAATATTGGCCGTGTGAAATATGTTTGGAAGAGTTAACCCCTCTTGTATTTTTGGGAAGAATTTGAGAAAAAAATGTTATTAATTATACTTGGAATGTTTGGCAGAATTTGCCAGTGAAGCCATCTGGTCCTGGACTTTCCCTCTTATCCCCTGTATCATTGCTGTCATTCATTTCACTTATCAATAAACTACAATCATCAAATACTTTGTTTCTATTATTATGTTGAAAAAGCTGTTATCTTTTAGGTCAACTACAAATAAAATATAAAAATTTTAATTTTAACTTCATTTTAACTTTATTTCTTCTTTGGTACTCTTCTTATCTCTATGTAGATATGAGTTTCTCATCTAAATAACTTGTCTTCTCTCTGAAGAATTTCTTTTAACATTTCTTGCCAGGCAAGTCTACTCATGGAAAATTCCCTCAATTTTTGATTGCCTGAAAAAGTCTTCATTCTTCCTTCACTTTTGAAGGACATTTTGCTGTATACAAAATTCTAGGTTGGTAGGATTATTTTTATCACAATGTTTGGAATATTTCATTCATTCTCTCTTTCTCTCTGCTTTCTTTCTTTTGATATAATTAATAATTGATATATAACATCACACTATTTTCATGAGTACAACTTAAGTATTTTATATTTGCATATATTGTGAAATGGTCACCACAATATGTCTAGTTAGCATCCTTTACCACACATAGTTACATTTTTTCTTGTGATAAGAACTTTTAAGATCTACTCTCTTAGCAACTTTCAAATATACAACTCAGCATTACTAACTATAGTCACCATGATATATATCTCATGATTTACTTATTTTATAATTGGAAATATGTACCTTTTGACAAACTTCACCCATTTTGCCCACCACAACCATCAGACTTTTCTCTCTATATTAGTTCTTTTTAAAATTCCACCTATATGTGAAATCTTATGTTTTTCTTTCTCAGCTTGACTTTTCACTTAGCATTTTGCCTTCAAAATTCATTCATATTGTTGTAAATATAAAGATTTTATTTGTTTTTCGTAGTTGAATTCTCTCTCTCTCTCTCTCTCTCTCTCTCTCTCTCTCTCTATATATATATATATATATATATATATATATATATATATATATATATATATATCTCATAACTTCTTTATCCATTCATCCATTGACAGACACTGATTGTTTCCATATCTTGGCTGTTGTAAATAACACTGTAAACAACATAGGGTTACATAATTTTTTTGACTTAATGTTTTTGTTTCCTTGAGGTAAATACATAGAAGTAGAATTGCTTGATCATATTGTAGTAAAAGTAAAATCGAAAGCAAAATCCAGTGCTGCAAAGAATAGTATTGCATAGGAACCTGCAATGTTAGGTCCATGAATCTCATAACAAAATTCAGGCTTAAACTGAAGAAAGGCAATGGAAAACCACTAGGCCAACCAGGTACGACTTAAATCAAATCCCCTGTGAATATGCAGTGGAGGTGATGAATAGATTCAAGAGATTAGATCAGGTAAACAGTGTGCCTGAAGAACTATGAATGGAGGTCCGTAATATTCTATAGGAGGCAGTGAACAAAATCATCCCACAGAAAAAGAAAAGAAGGCAAAATGATTATTGGAGGAGGCTTTACAAATAGCTGAAGAAAGAAAAGAAGCAAAAAGCAAGGAAGAAAGGGAAACATACAGCCAACTAAACGCTAAGTTCCAAAGACAAGCAAGGAGAACAAGAAGGCCTTCTTCAATGAACACTGCGTAAAAATAGAGGAAAACAACAGAAGGGGAAAGACTAGAGATCTATTCAGGAAAATTGGAAATATCAAGGGAACATTTCACCCAAAGATGGGCACAAAAATAAAGGACAGAAATGGTAGAGATGAAGTAGATGCTGAAGAGATCAAGAAGAAATGGAAAGAATACATGGAAGAATGGTACAAAAAAGATCTTAATGAACTGGATAAGTATGATGGTGTGGTCAGTCACCCAGAGCCAGACATTCTGGAGTGTGAAGTCAAGTAGGCCTTAACAATATTCAAATATACAACACAGCATTACTAACTATAGTCACCATGTTATGTATTATATCTCATGACTTATTTTATAATTGGAAATATGTACCTTTTGACAAACTTCACCCATTTTGCCCACCACAACCATCAAACTTTTCTCTCTATATTAGTTCTTTTTAAAATTCCACCTATATGTGAGATCATATGATGCCTTTCTTTCTCTGACATTTCACTTAGCATTTTGCTCTCAAAATCCACTGCTGTTAATAAAGCTAGCGGATGTGATGGAATTCCAGTAGAGCTATTCAAAACCTTAAAGGATGATGCTAGCAAAGTGTTGCACTCAATATGTCGGCAAATCTAGAAGACCCAGGAGTGGCCACAGGATGGGAAAAGGTCCTCATCCCAATTTCCAGGTAGTACTAAAGAATGTTCAAACCATCAGACAATTGCACTCATCTCCAATGCTAGTAAGGTCATGCTTAAAATCTTGCATGCTAGGCTTCAGCATTATGCAAACCAAGAACTTCCAAATCTCCAAGCTGGGTTTAGAAAAGGCAAAGGAACCAGAGATCGAATTGCCAAGTTTCACCAGACCACAGAGAAAGCAAGGGCATTCCAGAAAAACATCTACCTCTGTTTCATCAACTAAGCTAATGCCTTTGACTGTGTGGATCATAACAAATTGTGGAAAGCTCTTAAAGAGATGGGAATATAAGATCATCTTACCTATCTCCTAATTAACCTGTATGCGGGTCAAGAAGCAACAGTTAGAACCGTGTGTAGAACAACTGATGGATTCAGGATTGAGAAAGGAGTATGACACGGCTGTCTGCTGTCATTCTGTTTATTTAACCTACATGCTGAGCACATCATGAGAAATGTCAGGCTGAATGAGTTACAGGCTGGAATCAAGATAGGTGGGAGAAACATAAACAACTTCAGATATGTGAATTATCCCACTCTAATGGCATAAAGCGAAGAGGAACTGAAGAGGCTTTTGATGAGGGTGAAGGAGGAGAGTGGAAAAGCTGGCTTAAAACTAAATATTAAAAAAACTAAGATCATGGCATTTGGCCCCATTTGTTCATGGAAAACAGAAGGGGAAAAGTGGAAGCACTGACAGATTTCTTCTTTTTGGGCTCTAAAATCACTGTGGATGGTGACTTCAGCCATGAAATCAAAAGATGACTGCTTCTTGGCATTAAAGCCATGACAAACCTAGACAGTCTTTTGAAAAGCAGAGACATTACTCTGCCGACAAAGGTTTTCATAGTCAAGGCTACGGTCTTCCCAATGGTCATGTATTGGTTGTGAGAGCTGGGCCATAAAAGAAAACTGTGGTTTTTCCCAGTAGTCCACATATGGATGTGAGAGTTGGACTATAAATAAACCTGAGCACCGAAGAATTGATGCTTTTGAATTGTGGTGTTGGAGAAGACTCTTGAGAGTTCCTTGGACTGCAAGGAGATCCAACCAGTCCATCCTAAAGGAAATCAGTCCTGAATATTCATCAGAAGGACTGATGTTGAAGCTGAAACTCCAAATACTTTGGGCCACCCTGATTTGAAGAACTGGACTCATTGGAAAAGACCCTGATGCTGCTGGAAAAGATTGAAAGGGCAGGAGGAAAAGGGAAGATAACAGAGGATGAGATGGTTGAATGAGATGGTTGAATGGCATCACTGACTCGATCGACATGAATGTGAGCAAGCTCCAGGAGTTGATGATGGACAGGGAAGCCTGGTGTGCTGCAGTCCATGGGGTTGCAAAGAGTTGGACATGACTGAGTGACTGAACTGTAATGTTTTGCATAGAGGCTGCGCCAATTTACATTTTCACCAACAGTTTGCAAAAGTTGTCTTTCCTTCACATTCTTGCCAATACTTATTATTTGTTGTCTTCTTGATAATAGCCATTCTGACCATTGTGAGGTGATATCTTATTGTGGCTTCATTCACACTTTCCTGATTATTAGTGATGTTGAGCATCTTTTCATGTACCTAGTGGCCACCTGTATTTATCTTCTATTGAGTTGTGCGAGTTCTTTATATATTTTGAATATTAATCCTTTATTGTATATGTGCTTTACTAATATTTGTTCCTTTTTAGTATGCTGCCTTTTCATATTGTTGATAGCTTTCTTTTCTGTGCAGAAACTGTTTTTTTGATGTAGTCCCACTTGTTTAGTTTTGCTCTTGTTGCCTTAGTTTTTAGTGTCAAATTAAAAATACTTATCACTAAGACAGATATCAAGGAGATTGCCACCTATGTTTTCTTTTATAAGTGATGTTTTCAGGTCTTATGTTCAAGTATGCAATCCATTTTGAGTTAATTTTTGTTGATATGTAAGGTGCTGGTTCAGGTTCATTCTTTGACTGTGTCCATCCAGTTTTCCCAGCGTCATTTATTGGAGAGACTGTCTTATCCCCATTGTATGTTCTTGGTTCCTCTGTCATGAATTAATTGATCATATATGCATGGGGTTTTTTTCTAGGCTCTCTATTCTGTTGCAATTATTTATGACTCTGTTTTTTTGTTTTCTTTTTTTGTTGTTGGTTTTGCCAGTACCACACTCTTGATTATTATAGCTTCATGATATAGTTTGAAACCAGGGAATGTGATGTCTCTAGCTTTGTCCTTTTTTTTCTCAAGATTGCTTTGGATATTCAGAGTCTTTTTTTTGGTTTCATACAAAATTTAGGATTATTTATTCTAATCTTGTGAAAAATGCCATTGCCTTGAATATGTAGATTGCTTTGGGTAGTATAGACATTTTAACAAGATTAATTCTCCTAATCCATGACCACAAAATAGCTTTCCTTTTATTAATATCTTTTTCAATTTCTTTCATCAATATCTTATAGTTCTGGTGTACAGGTCATTCACATCCATGGTTAAATTTATTCCTAGGTATTTTATTATTTTGTTGTCATTATAAATGGGATTATTTCCTTGATTTCTGTCTCTGACAGTAGAAGTGGAGTAGATTTTTGTATATTGATTTTATATCCTGTGACTTAGTTTTTACGGTGTTTTGATAAAATCTTTAGGGTTTTCTATATGTAATACCTTGTTGCCTGCAAGTAAAAATTTTACATTTTCCTTTCCAATTTAGATTCTTTTTCTTTCTTTCTTTTTTCCCCTAATTGCTCCAATTATGGCTTCCAATATTACACTGGATAAAATTGGGGAGAGAATTCACTCTGTTCTTCTTTACATGGTTTCTGAAGAGAAGTACAATGTAATTGCTATCCTTGTTTATCTTTAGATAAATATTCCTTTTCCTTATTTTGCTTCCCCCCTCTAGATTTTCTCTTTATCTTTTATTTTCTGCAGTTTAAATATGATATGCTTAGGTATGGAATTTTTGGCATTTGTTCTGCTTGGTGTTCATTGAACTTCCTGAATCTGTGATTTAAAGTCATTAGTTTTGGAGAAAATTATTGGTCATTATTGCTTCATATATTTCTTCTGTACATTTTTCTCTTCTCCTTCTGGTGTTACCATTGCATATATATTACACCTTAAGTAATTGTACACAGTTCTTGTATATTCTGTTACATGATTTTTGTCTTTTTCTTTTTGACTTCCAATTTTATGAGTTTCTAATGACATATCTTCAAGCTCACTGATCCTTTTCTTAGTTGTATACACTTTACTATTGAGTCCACTAAAGTTTTTCTTAATTTGTGTTAGTGTTTTATGTTTCTAGCTTTTCTTTTTTATTCTCTTAGAATTTTAGTCTCTCTGGTTATATTACCCAGGAAACTCCCCAGTGGCTCAGTGGTAAAGAATCTGCCTGCAATGCAGGAGCCACAGGAGATGCAGGTTTGATCCCTGGATGGGGAAGATTCCCTGGAGGAGGGCATGGCAACCCACTCCAGTATTCTTGCCTGGAGAATCCCACGGACAGAGGATCCTGGTGGGCTACAGTCCATAGGGTTACAAAAAATTGGATATGATTGAACCTACTTAACACCCATGCACCCATGGTTGCATTACTCATATGTTCTTCCAGATAGAATCACTATTGACCACTTCATCTCTCCTCACAAAGGTCCATTACCAAGTTATCAGAATATTTTCCAATCTGTCAAGTTCTCTTTATCCTCACTCCCACTGTCTTAGTTAAGACCACTATCACCTCTTTCCTGGACTATTACAAAAGCCTCTTAACTAACCTCTACTACTTCAGTCTTATTTCCTTATAACTTTAATCCACAAATTTAATCATACTATTTATCTATCTGCCATCCCTCAGGGACTCTCCGTTGTTTTGGGGTGAAGCTTAAAATCTCAGAATATCATTCAGGGACCTCCATGATCCAGTACCGTCAAACTATGACATAGTCTCTCCAATACTTGTAATGGACATTGTTACCCTGTTCTCCAGTTAAGAAAATCCTGCTTATTCTTCAAGGTCTAGCTTGAGTATCATCTCCTTTTATAGGAGGAAGTCCTCCCTGATCTCTTATTATTATTTTTTTATTGTCTATTTCCTCTTTTTTAAAAAAATATGTATTTTTTACTGAAGGATAATTGCTTTACAGAATTTTGCTGTTTTCTGTCAAATCTCAACATGAATCAGCCATAGGTATACATATATCCCCTCCCTTTTGAGCCTCCCTCCCATCTCCCTCCCCAATCCACTTCTCTATGTTGATACAGAGCCCCTGTTTAAGTTTCCTGAGCCATACAGCAAATTTACTTTTAATTTAAGGCTAATTGTTTTACAGTGTTGTGTTGGTTTCTGCCAAACATCAACATGAATCAGCCATAGGTATACCTATGTCCCCTCCCTCTTGAACTTCCATCCCATCTCCCTCCCCACCCCACCCCTCTAGGTTGTCACAGAGCCCCAGTTTGAGTTCCCTGTGTCATATAGCAAATTCCCACTGGGTATCTATTTTACATATGTTAATGTATATTTTCATGCTACTCTCTCCATACATGCCACCATCTCCTTCCCTCTCTTCATGCCCATAAGTCTGTTCTCTATGTCTGTGTCCATTGCTACCCTGCAAATAGGTTTATCCGTACTGTCTTTCTAGATCTCCTATAATTTTTTTAAAAAGTTATGAATATATTTGGCTGTACCAGGTATTAGTTGCAACACATGGGATCTTTGATCTTTGTTGCAGAATGTGGGGCTTTTAGTTGTGGCATGCAGGACCTTTTAGTTGTAGCATGTAATCTCTTATTATGGCATGTGGGATATAGTTCCCTGACCAGAAATTGAATCTGGGTCCCTTGCATTGAGAGCTTGAAGTCTTAGCCACTGTACTACCAAGGAAGTCCCATGATCTCCTAACTTGATTTTTCTTTTTGTTTTTTTTCAATATAAGATAAAATAAAGACACAAAAAGGATTTTTAAAAAACACTGATATTATTTGTTTGTTTTTTATGCATTGCCAGCTATGATGCAATAAATAATGTAGACCTATTTTATAGTATTCCCAAGCATATCCACAAGATAAATTTCTATAACTAGAATTAATCAAAATGTACATGCATTTTAATATTGCAGAATGCCTTCCAATACGATTCTGTCACTTTATTCTCAATTGAGCAGGACATGACAATGCTTATTTTTTCCCCACATCATTCCCACAGCTAGGTTTTTTTTTATGTCTTTAGTTTTTTCTTCTTTGAAAATTTTTATTGTATATTGGACTATAGTTTGATGGAGTATAATGTTTTAGTTTCAGGTGTACAGAAAAGTAATTCAGTTTTGCATATACTTGTATCTATTGTTATACAATTTTTTTTTCCCATTTAGGTTATTACAGAGTGTTGAGTGGAGTTCCCTGTGCTATACAGTAGGTCCCTGTTGCTTAACTATTTTAAATATAGCAGTGTGTGCATGCAAACTCCCAATCTATCCTTCCTCCCCATGCCCTTCTCCTCCAGTAACTGTAAGTTCATACTCAAAGTCTATGAGTCCCTTGGACTGCAAGGAGATCCAACCAGTCCATACTAAAGGAAATGAGTCCTGAATATTCATTGGAAAGACTGATGCCGAAGCTAAAACCCCAATCCTTTGGCCACCTGATGTGAAGAACTGATTCATTTGAAAAAACCCTGATGCTGGGAAAGATGAAGGCAGGAGGAGAAGGGGACAACAAAGAATGAGATGGTTGAATGGCATCACTGACTCAATGGACAGGAGTTTGAGTAAGCCCCGGGGGTTGTGGTGGACAGGGAAGCCTGGTGTGCTGCAGTCCATGGGGTGGTAAACAGTCAGATACGACTGAGCGACTGAATTGCACTGATTCTGACTAGTGAGAAGTAATATTTTATTGTAGTTTTTATTTTCATTTCTCTTATAATCAGCAAAGTGGAACATCTTTTCATGTACCTCATGGTCACCTGTAATTCTTTGTTGGAGAAATATTTATTTAGATCTTCGGCAAAATTTTTGATTGAGTTTTCTGTTTTTTGATATTGAGCCACATGAGCTGTTTGTCAATTTTGGAGACCAATCCTGTGTTGATCGCATCATTTGCAAATATTTTCTCCCATTAAGTAAGTTGTCTTTTTGTGTTCTTTATGGTTTCCTTTGCTGTGCAAAAGTTTTTGAATTTAGTTTGGTCCCATGTGCTTATTATTATTTTTTAATTTTCATTACTCTTGGATGGATATCAAAAAGATCTGTTGCAATGTATGTCTACAGTGTTTTGTCTGTTTTACTCTAAGAGTTTTATAGTATTGATCTTACACTTAGGTCTTTAATCTATTTTGAATTTATTTTTGTGTATGGTTTGTGTTAAAGAATATTCTAATTTTATTCTTTTACAAGTAGCTGTACAGTTTTCCCAGCACCATTTATTAAAGAGACTGTCTTTCCTGCATTTTGTAGTCTGGATTCCTTTTTCATATATTAATTGACCATTGGTGTGGGGGTTTATCTCTGGGATATCTATCCTGTTCTATTGATCTATATGTCTGTTTTTGTGCCAGTAATACACTAGCTTAATTACTCTAGCTTTGTATTAATAGTATAGTTTGAAATCAAGGAATCTGATTCCTTCACCTCTATTTTGCTTTCCCAAGATTGCTTTTGTGTTTCTATTCAAATTTTAAGATTTTTTGTCTTCTGTGAAAAAATGCCATTGGCAATTTGATAGAGATTACACTGAATTTGTAATTGCCTTGGGCAGTATAGTCATTCTGAAAACACTGATTATTCCAATCTAAGAACATGGTACATCTCTCCATCTCTTTTTGTCATCTTCAATTTCTTTCATCAACATCTTATAGTTTTAGGAATACAGGTCTTTTGTCTTCTTAATCAGGTTATTCACAGGTGTTTTATTCTTTTTGATGTGATAGTAAATGGGAATGTTTCTTTAATTTCTCCTTCTGATCTTTCATTGTTAGCGTATAGAAATGCAACAGATTTCTGTGTATTAACTTTGTATCCTGCAACTTTACTGAATTCATTGATGAACCCTAATGGTTTTCTGGCAGCATCTTTAGGATATTCTATGCACAAGAAGGATTTACAAGGCTTTGTGACTATGACTTACAAAACTATGGAAAATAAAAGTAGTGAGAATGGACATCCTTTACTTGTTCCTCATCTTAGATGGAATTCTTTCAACTTTTCACCTTTGAGTACAATGTTAGCTGTGGGCTTTTTGTATATAGCTTTTATTATGATGAGGTATGTTCCTTCAAAGGCCACTTACTGGAGAGTTTACTTTTTACCATAAAATGGTGTTGAATTTTGTCAAAAGCTTTTTTTTTTTTATTTATTGAGATGATCATCTGGTTTTTATTCTTCCACTTTTTGATGTGGTGTATCACAGTGATTCATTTGCAGATAATGAAAAATCTTTGCATTTCTTGGATAAATCTCACTTGATCATGGGGTATGATCCTTTAAATGTATTGTTGGGTTTGGTTTGCTAATATATTGTTGAGGATTTGTGCTTCCATGTTCATCAGTAATATTGGCCTGTAATTCTTTTTGTAGTATCTTTATATGATTTTATTATCGGGATGATGGAAATCCAGGGTGATAGAATGAGTTTGGGAGTATTCTTTCCTCTGCAATTTTCTGGAGTAGTTTCAGAAGAATAAGTATTAACTCTTTTTTAAATGTTTGATAGAATTCACCTGTGAAGCTGTCTTGTCCTGGACTTTTTTTGTTTTTTAAATCTTTAAATTTTTAATCACAGTTTCAATGTCAGTACTTGTGATTCATCTGTTCATATTTTCTATTTATGGTTTAGTCTTGGGAGATTGTTCCTTTCTAAGAATTTGTCCATTTCTTCTGGGTTGTCCATTTTATTGGCATATAGTTGCTTGTAGTAGTCCTTGATGATCCTTTGTATTTTTGTGGTAGCTGTTTTAATGCCTCCTTTCTAATGTTATTGACTTGAAATGTCTTTGTCTCCATAGTGAGCCAAAGCTACCCCCCTATCTCTGTAGAAGACCCTCTAATACTAGCAGGTAGGTCTGGCTCAATCACTTATATTTGTTTTCTGTGGGTTCTGGTGAGCATAAGACCTTATGTGTACCCTCCAGGAGTGGAGTTTCTGTTTCTCCCTGTTCAGGGGAATTCATGCAGCCAAATCCCACTGGCTTTCAATGCCAGATTCTCTGGTGGCTCCTCCTCCCATTGCAGGAGCCCTAGGTTTGGAATTCTGATATGGGGATCTAGACTTCCACTCTAGTGGGAAAACTGTGATATAATTACTTTTCAGTTTGTGAGTCGCTCACATGGCAGGTATGAGATTTGATTTTATTACAAATGCACTCCTACCATCTTGCTGTGATTTCTTCTTTGTCTTTGTATGTAAGGTATATTTTTTCATAGGTTCCAGCTTTTTTTTGGATGGCTGTTCCACAGTTAGTTGTGATTTTTGTAAGAAGGGGTGAGCTCATGTCCTTCTACTCCACCATCTTGCTGGCTTCCCTTTGTGATGTATTTAGATAGAAGAAGCTACATTAGTGAGATGTAGAATAGAGTATGAGGGGCATATGGAGTGGAATGGTGAGAGATGAGACTGGAGATACCTGCAAGAGACAGATTATAAAGGGCCTTTATATACCTTGTGTGGGAGCAGAGACTTTGTCACATGTGTAAAGAGGAGCTATTGATAGTTTTAACATAGGTGAGTGACATGATCAGATTTGCATTTTAGAAATATCACTCTGACCATTTAGTGAAGATTGGATTGAATGGGTTGAAAGGCTTGAGTGGAGACAAGGTCACTATTTAGGAGGCAATTTTGGTAGTCTCGATGAGTGATGGTGGTTGCAAGGACTGATATAGTGGCAGCAATAATGGAGCAACATGGACAAATGACTTGAAGGAGGGCTTTCTATGCAGAAGGAGTTGTATGTTTGAGTGCCCAATGGTGTGAGAGACCATGGAATCTTCAAGGAACTGAAAGAGATTTAGTTTGATTCAAATACTGAGTGTGAAGTGCAAGAAGCAGGAGATGAATCCTTATAGGACATGCTAGGGAGTGTGAACTTGATTCTGTGAATAATGGAGAGCCATTGAAGTGTCTTCAAGCATGCAGTTATGTAATCAGAGTATGTTTTAGTAAGATCACTCTCTCTGTGGCAGGCACTAAGAAGTCCAGTTTTGAGAGGCTGGTGCAGTAGCCCAGCACACAAAACAGAACCAAGAATCTAAATTAAGATATCCTTCTTGCTCCCAGTATAAAATGTCAAAAAGACAGGTTCTACTCCATTGTTTCTGCTGTTATCTTGATAAGAGTAAGTTTTGATAAGACCAGTCTTTCCTGGTCCCTAGAATGCATAACACTGGTTTCAAAAACTAGCCACCTTCCCCTCCATTCCTTATCCCTCAAGCCATGGAGGTAAAACCTGCTAGAGATGAAGGCAGAGATGAGAGAGAAATAGCACTTGAGTGTCTTTTGCCTTATCTCAGCAATGTCCTTTCTGCTGGCACTCACTACCCACTGATGTTCTGGGCTATCCAAATTATGGACTCTCAAGCTGGAGATCTGGAAGACTTGGCAAGAGACCTGGAGGGAGGCAAGACCATCTATACTCAGGGATTTGCGGGTTCAGGGAAGGGAGAGAATTAAATGGAAGGTCTCTGAGAATATAAGTGAAACTCTGCAGCTCCTATGCCATCAATTGTAACTATTTACACCCACCAGAGGCTTTCAGAGCCAGCAACCTTGTTGTCTCTCACTGTTCTTTCCATCTCTTTGCTCATTCCTTCAGCACTTATCGTTTTATGAAATTCAGCCAGTGCAATGCAGCCTCTTCCATCGTCTTCTCTATTCCTTCACTTTCATAGAACCAAGCAATCTCAGGACAAAAAAATCATAAAGCATTCAGGCCTAACTCTTACATCTGATGTCAAGATCTGCTCTCTCCATGCCTGGTAAAGAGTCATCCAGAAGGTTCTTCAAGACCTCTCATTATGGAAAACTCAGTGCAACCCGTGTCTGCCCATTTTTGGCTGATCTTATTCTGAACAGTAACCCATACCTCTGTAACTTCTACTTCTTAGTTCTACTATAATACTTGGGAGTGCACAGATTAATTTTTCACTTCCAGAAATTTATTTTTGTTTTGATTACACTTTATTCTTCTTATATATGGCTACTCCATGAGATATGTTAAAATATATTTGAATCTTCATTTTACCTTTTCCATCTTTCTTCAGCTTCCTTTCAGGAAGCCTACACAAGCCTCTTAAATAGCCTCATTCATCAGAGGGCAGACAGCAGAAGCAAGAAGAACTATATTCCTGAAGCTTCTAGAATGAAAGCCATAATCACAGAAAGTTAATCAAAATGAAAATGCAGAGGAGTATGTCCCAAATGAAGGAACAAGATAAAACTCCAGAAAAAAACCCAACTAAATGAAGTAGAGATAAGCAACCTATAAGAAAAAGAATTCAGAATTCATTTTAGATAGACGATGCAAGATCTTAGAAAAAATGGAGGCAAAGATTGAGAAGATGCAAGAAATATTTAACAAATACCCAGAAGAACTAAAGACCAAAAAAATAGAGCCTAATAATACAATGAATGAAATGAAAGATAGGATAGAGGAATCAATAGCAAAATAGCTGAGGCATAAGAATGGATAAGTGACCTGGAAGACAGAATGGTGGAAATCACTGCTGTGGAACAGAATAGGAAAAAAGGATGAAAAGAAGTGAAGACATCATGAAACCTCTGGGAAAGCATTAAATGCACCAACATTCACATTATGGGGTCCCAGAAGGAGAAGAGAGAAAGCACCCAAGAAAATATTTGAAGAGATAATAGCTGAAAGCTTTCTTAACATGGAAAAGGAAACAGTCAGCCAAGTCCGGGAATTGTAGAGAGTACCAGGCAGAATAAACTCAAGGAGGAATATACTGAGACACATAGTAATCAAGTTGGCAAAAATTAAAGACAAAGATAAAATATTAAAAGCAACAAAGGAAAAATGACTAGTAACATACTAAGGAACTCCCCATAAGCTGATTTCTTGGCAGAAACTCTGCAAGCCAGAAGAGAATGGCAAGATATATTTAAAGTGATAGAAGGGAAGAACTGACAATCAAGAATACTCTACCCAAAAGGATCTCATTCAGATTTGAAGGAGAAATTAAGAGCTTTACAGACAAGCAAAAGTGCACAAGAATTCAGCACCACCAAACCAGCTGTACAACAAATGTTAAAGGAACTTCTCTAGATGGGAAACACAAGAGAAGGAAAAGACCTACATAAACAAACACAGAACTATTAAGAAAATGGCAATAGGAACATGTGCTGTGCTTAGTCACTTCAATTGTATCTGACTCTTTGCAGCCCTATTGACTGTAGTCCACCAGGCTCCTCTGTCCATGGGATTCTCCAGGCAAGAATACTTGAGTGGTTTGTGTTGCCATGCCCTTTTACATGGGGTCTTCCAACCCAAGGATCTAACCCACATCTCTTACATCTCCTGCATTGGCAGGAGGGTACTTTATCACAAGCACAACTTGGGAAGCCCAATAGGATCATATATACTGACAATTACCTTAAATGTAAACAGATTAAGTGCACCAACCAAAAGACAGTCTGACTGAGTGGATACAACAATAAGACTCATATATGCTTTCTACTGGAGACCCATCACGGACGTAGGGACCCATACAGACTGAAAATGAGGGGCAGAGATGAAGATATTCCACACAAATGTAAATCAAAAGAAAGCTGAAGTAGCAATACTCGTATCAGACAAAATAGACTTTAAAGACTGTTATAAGAGAGAAAGAAGGACACTACAAATGATCAATGGTTCAATCTAAGAAGTGTGTTCATGCTCAGTTGCTTCAGTCATTCTGACTCTTTGTGACCCCATGAACTGTAGCCCACCAGGCTCCTCTGTCCATGGAATTTCCAGGCAAGAATGCTGGAGTGGGTTTCCATGCACTCCTCCAGGGGATCTTCCTGACCAAGGGATAAAAATCAAACCCACGTCTGCTGTGTCTCATGCATTACAGGTGGATTCTTTACCACTGAGCCACCGAGAAAGCCCTCAATCCAAGAAGAAGATATAACAATTGAAAATATACATTTATCCAATTGTAGGAGTACCTCAAACTGTAAGGCAAATACTAATGACCATAAAGTGAGAAGTTGAAGTAACACAATAATAGTGGGGGACTTGAACACCTCACTATCTTCAACGGATGGATCATTCAGACAGAAAATTAATAAGGAAACACAGACCTTAAATGACAAATTAGATCAGATAGACTTAACTGATATTTGTAGAACATTCCATCCGAATTCTTCTCAAGTGCACACAGAACATTCTTTAGGATTAATCATATGCTGGGCCACAAGGACAGCCTTGGTAAATTTAACAAAATTGAAATCATATTGAGGATCTTTTCTGAACACAAGACTATGAGTTTAGAAATAAGCAACTAGACAAAAGTTTAAAAAGCACAAACACGTGGAGGTTAAACTATATGCTACTAGACAATCAACGATAACTGAAGAAATCAAAGAGGAAATTAAAAAAAAATACCTAGAGACAAATGAAAGTACAGTGATCCAAAACCTATGGGATACAGCAAAAGCACTTCTAAGAGGGAAAGTTATAGCAATACAATCTTATCTCAAGAGACAAGAAAAATCCAAAATAAGCAACCTAACCTTACACCTAAAACAATTAGAGAAAGAAGAACAAACAAGTCCTTGGGTTACTAGAAGAAAATAAATAATAAAGAACAGAAGAGAAATAAATGAAATAGAAACAAAGAAAAGCATAGCAAAGATCAATGAAACTAAAAGTTGGTTCTTTGAAAATATAAACAAAATTGGTAAATTTTTAGCCAGACTTATCAAGAAAAAAGGGAGAGAATTCAAATCAATAAAATTAGAAATAAAAAAAGATAAGTTACAAGTAACACCACAGAAATATACAGGCTCATAAGAGACTAACTATGAGCAAAGTGTGAAAGTGAGAGTGTTAGTTGCTCAGTTGTATCCAACTCTTTGTGACCCCGTGGGCTGTGTAACCTGCTGGGCTCCTATGTCCAAGGGATTCTCCAGGCAAGAACACTTGAGTGGGTTGCCATTTCCTTCTCCAGACTATGAGCAACTGTATTCCAATAAAATGGACATCCTGGAAGAAATGGACAAATTCTTAGAAAGGTACAGTCTCCCAAGACTGCATCAGGAAGATATAGAAAATTTGATGAACAGGCCAATCACAAGTACTTAAATTGAAACTGTGATTAAAAAACTCCCAACAAACAAAAGTCCAAGACTGGATGGCTTCACAGGCAAATTCTATCAACCATTTAGAGAAGAGTTAACATTTATCCTTCTGAAACTCCTCCTAAAAATCTGAAGGAATATTCCCAAACTCCTCTATGAGGTTACCATCACCCTGTACCAACACAAGACAAAGATACCACCAAAAAAGAAAATTACAGGCCAATACCACTGATGAACAAAGTCGCAAAACTCCTCAGTAAAATACTAGCAATTTTAATCCAACAACACATTAAATGGATCAAACATCATGATCAAGTGGGATTTATTCCAGAGATGCAAGGATTTTTAAATAACCACAAATCAATCAATGTGATATGCCACATAGACAAACTGAAGAATAAAAACCATATGATCATCTCAATAGATGCACAGAAAAGTTTTCGACAAAATTCAACTCTCATTTATGTTAAAAACCCTGCTGAAGTGGGCATAGGGGGAATATACCTCAACATAATAAAGGCCATATATGATGATCCTACAGTCAACATTATACCAAATGGTGAAAAGCTGAAAGCATTTCTTCTAAGATCAGGAACAAGACAAAGATGTCCAGTCTCATGACTTTTATTCAATGTAGTTTTGGATGTCTTAGCTATGACAATTGGAGAAGAAAAAGAAATAAAGGTAATCCAAATTGGAAAAGAAGAAATTAAATTTTCACTGTTTGCAGATGACATGATAGTATACATAGAAAATCCTAAATATGCTACCAGAAAACTACTTGAACTCGTCAGTGAATTTGGTAAAGTTGCAGGTTACAAAATTAATACATAGAAATCTGTTGCATTTCTATACAATAACAATGAAAGATCAGAAAGATAAATTTAAGAAGCAATTCCATTTACTGTCACATCAGAAAGAATAAAATACCTGAAAATAACCTATCTCAGGAGACAAAAGACCTGTACTCCTAAACCTATAAGATGTTGATGAAAGAAATCAAAGAAGACACAGATGGAAAGACATACCATATTCGTGGATGGAAAGAATCAATGTTGTCAAAATGACTATACTGCCCGAGGCAATCTACAGATTCAGTGCAATCCTGATCAAATTACAAATGGCATTATTCACAGAACTAGAATAAAAACAACTCAAAGTTCGTGAAAGTGAAAGTAGCTCAGTCGTGTCCAACTCTTTGCAACCACATGGACTATACAGTCCACGGAATTCTCCAAGCCAGAAAACTGGAGGGGGTAGCCTTTCTCTTCTCCAGGGGATCTTCCCAACCTAGGGATCAAACCCAGGTCTCCTGCATTGCAAGCAGATTCTTTACCAGCTGAGCCATGAAGGCACAAAAGACCCCGAATAGCCAAAGCAATCTTGAAAAAAAAAATAGAGCTGGAGGAATAGGCAACCCTGACTTTAGGCTATACTACACAGTTTATGTCATGAAAACAGTACGGTGCCGACAAAAAATTGAAATGTAAATCAAAGGAACTGGATAGAAAGCCCAGAAACAAACCCTTGCACCTATGATCAATTAATATATGACCTAAAAATTAATCTTGCCTAAAAAGGTGGCAAGACTACACAATTTTGGAAAGACAATCTTTTCAACAAATGATGCTGAGAAAACTGGACAGCCACATGGAAAAAAATGAAATCAGATTATTCATTAACACCATACATAAAAATTAGCTCAGTATAGATTAAAGACATAAACATGAGACTGGATACTATAAAACTCCTAGAGGAAAACAGGCAGAAAACTCTCTGATATAGGCAGAATACTCTCTGATATAAATTACAAAAATGTCTTTTTCAATCTGTCTCCCAGAATAATGGAAGTAAAAACAAAAATAAGCCAATGAGGCCTATTTACATTCAAAAGCTTTTGCACAGCAAAGAAAATAATAAAACAGAAAGACAACCCACAGGTTGGGAGATAATATTTGTATTAATACTGTGTTAACAGTGTGCAAATTTTGTGACCAACAATCGATTAGTCTCTGAAATATACAAACAGCTCATGACAATCAACATCATCAAAACAAACAGCTCAATTAAAAAATGGACAGAAGACCTAAATAGACATTTCTCCAAAGAAGACACATGGATCACAAAGAGGCACATGAAAAGATGTTCAGCATCACTAATTATTAGAGAAATGCAAATCAAAACTACAATGATATATATCACCTTATACCAGCCAGAATGGCTGTCATCAAAAATCCACAAGTAGTAAATGCCAGAGAGGATGTGGAGGGAAGGGAAACTGCTACACTGTTGGTGGGAATGTAAATTGATACAGCCATGATGGAAGTTTCTAAAATAACTAAAATTAGAGCTACTATGTGACCCTGCAATCCTACTCCTGCTCATATATCTAGAGAAAAACATGGTACAAAAGGATACAATGCATCCCAATGTTTTTGCTGCACTGCTTATACAATATCCAAGACATGGAAGCAACTTACATGCCCGTCGACAAAGCAATGGATAAAGATGTGGTACATTATATACACAGTAGAATATTACTCAGCTATTAAAAAGAATGAAATAATGTAATTTGCCACAACATGGATGGAGCTAGAGATTGTCATACTGAGTGAAGTAAGTCACAAAGAGAAAGAGAAATATTGTATTACATTCCTTGTATGTGGAATAGACATGATACACATGAGGTTATTTATGAAAGAGAAGCAGGCTCACAGACTTAGAGAACAAACAAACGTTTCAGAGGGGAGGATGAGGGGAAAGGATAGTTAAAGAGTTTAGGATGGACAGATACACACTGCTATAACACACTGCTATAACACACTGCTATATTTAAAATGGACAACCAACAAATTCTATACACATTCCCTGAGTATAGCACAGGGAATGCTGCTCAATGTTATGTGGCAGCTTGGATGGGAGGGGAGTTGGGAGGAGAATGGATACATGAAAATATATATGGCTGAGTCCCCTTGCTGTCCACATGAAACTATCATAACTTTGTTAATTGACAATACAAAATAAAAAAAATTAATTAAAAATTAAGTGAAAATAAAAGGCTATTCATTATGGAGTCTAGTTCATAAAGACAAAAAAAGCAAGATAATTATAATTCAGAATTACTGTAGATATCTGTACAAAGTGCTATGGATTCTTGGACAAAATGATTAAATCCTACTATTTGGAGAATGAGAGAGACTCTGACTTTTATATAGGGCCCTCTACATGTCAGGAACTGTGCCAATTACTTTATTGTTTATTTTAATATTTTGAAGCATAATTTTATATTATACTTCAAATAGTTTCAGGTGTACAGCAGAGTGGTTCAGTATTTTTACAGACAATACTACTTTAAAAGTTATTACAAAGGAAGGAGACAAGATAGCGGAGGAGTGGGTGAACATAGAGCACGTCTCTTTGACTGTGTGGATCACAATAAACTGTGGAAAATTCTGAAAGAGATGGGAATACCAGACCATCTGACCTGTCTCTTGAGAAACCTGTATGCAGGTCAGGAAGCAACAGTTAGAACGGGACATGGAACAACAGACTGGTTCCAAATTGGGAAAGGAGTACGTCAAGGCTGTATATTGTCACCCTGCTTATTTAACTTATGTGCAGAGTACATCATGAGAAACGCTGGGCTGGAAGAAACACAAGCTGGAATCAAGATTGCTGGGAGAAATATCAATAACCTCAGATATGCAGATGATACCACCCTTATGGCAGAAAGTGAAGAAGAACTAAAGAGCCTCTTGATGAAGGTGAAAGAGGAGAGTGAAAAAGTTGGCTTAAAGCTCAACGTTCAGAAAACTAAGATCATGGCATCTGGTCCCATCACTTCATGGGAAATAGATGGGGAAACAGTGGAAACAGTGTCAGACTTTATTTTTGGGGGCTCCAGAATCACTGCTGATGGTGATTGTAGCCATGAAATTAAAACACGCTTACTCCTTGGAAGGAAGGTTATGGCCAACCTAGATAGCATATTTAAAAGCAGAGACATTACTTTGCCAACAAAAGTCCGTCTAGTCAAGGCTATGGTTTTTCCAGTGGTCATGTATGGATGTGAGAGTTGGACGGTGAAGAAAGCTGAGCACTGAAGAATTGATGCTTTTGAACTGTGGTGTTGGAGAAGACTCTTGAGAGTCCCTTGGACTGCAAGGAGATCCAACCAGTCCATCCTAAAGGAGATCAGTCCTGGGCGTTCATTGGAACTGATGTTGAAGCTGAAACTCCAATACTTTGGCCACCTCATGCGAAGGGTTGACTCATTGGGAAAGACCCTAATGCTGGGTAGGATTGGGGGCAGGAGGAGAAGGGGACGACAGAGGATGAGATGGTTGGATGGCATCACTGACTCAATGGACATGGGTTTGGGTAGACTCCGGGAGTTGGTGATGAACAGAGAGGCCTGGCATGCTGCAATTCATGGGGTCGCAAAGAGTCGGACACGACTGAGCGACTGAACTGAACTGAACTCTCCACAGAACATCAGGAATACATCTTCAGATGTATAAGCTCTCACAGAACGGCAACTGAGAGCTGGCAGGAGTCCCTGATCACCATAAAGGAATATATCGATCCATGCAAAACCCAGTAGGATGAAGGAAGGAGGGGAAAAAGAGGGGAGTGAGCAAGACTGGACCTGCACCTGGGGGTTGGCGTAACTGAAGCAAGGGTCAGATCCTCACATTGGGGCAATTGTTTGGGACAGAGGGGAAGCATTTGAGGCTGTTGGAGGGTGAAGCAGCATCTGTGACAGTCTGAATGGAATGAGAATCACAGAGACAATCCTTGCTGCAGCCCTACTTACCCTGGACAGGGATGAAAGTCCGATGGAATGCGTGGTAGCTGGGAGCTGGAGTGTAGAGATTAGAGAGCAATCCCAGGGAGAGGTCTGCTGTTGACTATGGGGAGACAGTCCAAGGGGACGTGAGAGAGGAAATGCCTTTGGAAGAAAACCAGGCTGCCATGGAGGCAAGGCAATACTGCTGAGTCACGTGCAGGGGGTGGAGCCATCACTATAGCCTCTCTCTCCCCACATGCTGCTGGCAACAGTTAATCAATAGAGAAATGTCCCAGAGAGGGTGGCCCTTTGAGTGTCTGCTGCACTAAGCAACAGAGAAGGACCAGCTAGGGTGGCCCTTTGAACACCAGCTGCCACAGGCTAGAACAAGACTCTAATAGTGCCATACCGCCAGTGCATGAGGCCACCAGCATTCCTTCATACTTGATGCTGCCACTGTCCTTGTGATCCAAGCAGCTGCGCCACCTCCATGCTTGATCCCCATTGGGGCAGGGCTGCCAGAGGCTAAGTTCACCACATCTACTCTGCCCATGGCTTCTGGCTCTCCGTGTACCTGGTGCTGCCACGGTCCTTGTGATCCAAGCAGTTGCACCACCTCCACACCCGGTCCTCACTGGGGCAGACCCAAGTCCTCCAGAGCAGCCTCAGGAGCAAACTCCTATGAATGGCCCACAAGCAGAGGTGGTGGAAAAAAACACAACTAAACTCCAGGGGCAGTATGGCTAAGAAAGAGGATTGAAAACCTTTCTACCAGCTGTAAAACCTGCAGATTAAATCCACACGATCAACTAGGCAGACTCTGTGTCTATAGAATATGTAAAAGGACAATGAGAATTCCCACAAAAGAAATGCCTTAGATCTGGCAACTGTGGACATTGGAGGCAAGAACATACAGGAGTAAAGACAGACTGGAGTCTAAGCTGTCCCCATAACAGATCCAGAGACTAGCCCAGTATTGGAGGCCATCCTAGAGAGGTGAACTATGACTCAGAATGAGGGAAAGGACGCTGACAGCTGAGATCTGAGAAAAACACTTATTATGCTTATATTTTGATTCATTCTGTAGCTGGTTTTTAATTTTTTCTTTTTCTCTGTTACTGTGTTTGTTGATTTTATCATTACTAGTAACTTAAGTTTTGAGAATTCTTTTAAAGCAAACTTTTAATTTTCTTTATATACTACTACCTCCACATTGACTTTTTGCAGTTCTGTGAGTTTTTTCTTTTTCTTTTATAAATTTTTTTGTTGTTTTTGGTTTGTTGTTCTTATTGTTCCTTT
The DNA here is from genome assembly GCA_024291935.2 of Okapia johnstoni. NCBI lineage: Eukaryota > Metazoa > Chordata > Mammalia > Artiodactyla > Giraffidae > Okapia > Okapia johnstoni. Next base: position 53,832,243 of record CM044305.1, on the reverse strand, counting down.
CCTGCTACAGTTATTCTTTAATATATGTAAATCTTTTTAATATACTTCTATTTAATCTTGTTTTTCTATTTTTTTCTTTTCTTCCTTTTCTTTCTTTATTTCACTCTGTTATTTAGTTTGTTTCATTTTCTTTGCTTTATTTCCCAATTGGCACTCTGAGTTGGTCTTGTCTTCTGGTTTGTGTTTTTGTTAGTTGTTTTTAATTGGTCAACATCATTTTTGGTTTCTTTGCTCACTGGGTCACTCTCATTTACTTTGTATTCTTTGGAAAAAACCAAAACAGGTTTTGTGTGTGTGTGTTCCTTTGTTTTTGTTATTATTTGTCTGATTTTGTATTTACAATTTCTTTGGGGTTTTTTGTTTGTTTGTTTCTTGTTTTGCTTTTTGTTATCTTGTTTTTGTTTTAATCCCTTTAATGCCATAGTAAATGGCTTGTGGAATCTCCTTTACCAGTGATCAGGCCTAAGCCTCTGGAGTGGGAGCACTGAGTCCAGGACACCAGACTTCCAGAGAACTCCTGAGTTCAGGGAGTATTAACTCATGAGAACTCCCAAGAAGGCTTCCACCTGTACCAAGACCTGGCATCACCCATCTGCCAACAGCACCCAGTGCAGGATGCCTCACCCAAACAAGCAAGACAAAAACACAAATGCAATCATCAGCAGGTAATCTTCCCACAGTCACCACAAAATATACTACCTCATACAGCCCTTCCCATCAGAGAGAAAAAGCCTTCTCCCATCAGAACACAGGCAAAAGATCCTCCCAACAAAAAATCTACACAGACCACTGGATTAAACTCACTCACTGAGGGCAGAAAACAAAAGGAAGAAGAAATGCAACCCTAAAGCCTGGGAAAAGGAGATCTTAAATACAGTAAGTTAGAAAAGTATGAAAAGACAGAGAAATATGGCATGAATGAAGGAAAAAGGTAAAAACTCCCAAGACCAAATAAATGAAGAGGAAATAGGCAAATTATCTGAAAAACTATTTAGAGTAATGATAGTAAAATTGATCCAAAGCCTCAAAAACAGAATGGAGAAAGTGCAAGAATTAATTAACACATGTAAAGAGGACGTAGAAGATATAAAAAAGTGGGAAGTCAAGAGATACCTGGAGTAACAGACAAGCTTGGCGTTGGAGTACAACGTGTTGCAGGGCAAAGACTAGCAGAGTTTTGCCAAGGGAATACACTGGTCATAGCAAACACACTGTTCCAACAACATAAGAGATTACTCTACACATGGACATCACCAGATGGTCAATACTGAAATCTAATTGATTATATTATTTGCAGCCAAAGATAGAGAAGCTATATACAGTCAGCAAAAACAAGACATGGAGCTTACTGTGGCTCAGATCATCAGCTCCTTATTGCAAAATACAGGTATAGATTGAAAAAACTAGGGAAAACCACTAGGCCATTCAGGTATGATCTAAATCAAAAGCTTTATGATTATAAAGTGGAGATGACAAATAGATTCAAGGGATTAGATCTGGTAGACAGAGTGCCTGAAGAACTATGGACAGAGATTCACAACATTGTACAGGAGGGAGTGACCAAAACCATCCCAGAGAAAAAGAAATATAAGAAGACAAAGTCTGAGGTGGCCCTACAAATATCTGAGAATAGAAGAGAAATGAAAGACAAAGGAGAAAGGGAAAGATATATCCATCTGAATGCAGAATTCCAAAGAATAGCAAGGAGAGATAAGAAAGCCTTCCTAAGTGAACAGTGCAAAGAAATAGAGGAAAACAATAGAATGGGAAAGACTAAAGATCTCCTTAATAAAGTTAGAGATAGCAAGGGAACATTTCATGCAAAGATGGGAACAATAAAAGACAGAAACAGCAAGGACCTAAAAGAAGGAGAAGAGGTGGCAAAAATACACAGAACAACTGTGCAAAAAAGGTCCTAATGACCTGGATAAAACCAAAATGACGTGGTCACACATCTAGAGTCAAACATCCTGGAGTGTGATGCCAAGGGGGGCTTAGGAAACATTACTATGAATGAAGATAGTGGAGGTGATGGAATTCCAGCTGAGCTACTTCAAATCATAAATGATGATGTTGTTAAAATGATGCACTCAATATGCCAACAAATCTCAGCAATGGCCACAGAACTGGAGAAGGTCAGTTTTCATTCAAATCTCATAGAAAGGAAATGCCAAAGAATGTTCCAACTATTGTACAATTGCGCTCATTTCACATGCTAGCAAGGTAATGCACAAAATTCTTCAAGCTAAGACTGTAACACAGCATGTGAACTGAGAACTTCCAGATGTCCAAGATGGACTTAAAAAAAGCAGAGGAGCCAGAGATCAAATTGCCAACATCTGTTGGATCAGAGAAAGCAATGGAATTCCAAAAAAACATTTACTTCTGCTTCATTGACTAGGCTAAAGCCTTTGTGTGGATCATAACAAACTGAAAAATTTTTAAAGAGATGGGAATACCAGATCCTCTTATTTGCCTCCTGAGAAATCCATATACAGGTCAGGAAACAACAGTTATAACTGGACATGGAACAGTGGACTGGTTCATAGTTGGGAAAGGATTATGTCTAGGTTGTATACTCTCACCCTAATTATTTAACATATATGCTGAGTACATCATGTGAAATGCCAGGCTGGATAAATCAAAAGCTGGAATCAAGATTGCTGGGGAAAATATCCTCAGATATGCAGATGATATCACTCTAATGATAGAAAGAGAAGAGGAGTTAAAGAGCCTCTTGATGAAGTTGAAAGAGGCGAGTGGAAAAAGCTGGCTTAAAACCCAATATTAAAAAAACTAAGATCATGGCACTTTGTCTCATCATTTCATGGCAAATACATGGGGAAAAAGTGGAAACAGTGACAGATTTTATTTTCTTGGGTCCCCAAATCATTGCAGATGGTGCCTGCAGCCACGAAATTAAAAGAAGCTTGCTCCTTGGAAGAAGAGACATTACTTTGCCAACAAAGGTCCATCTAATCAAAGCTATGGTTTTCCTAGTACTCATGTATGAATGTGAGAGTTGGACCTTAAAAAAGGCTGAGCACTGAAGAATTGGTGCTTTCAAACTGTGGGGCTGGAGAAGACTCTTGAGAGTCCCTTGGACAGCAGAGAGATCAAACCAGTCAATCCTAAGGAAATCAACCCTGAATATTCATTGTAAAGACTAATGCTGAAGCTGAAGCTCCTATACTTTGGCTACCTGATGCAAAGAACTGACTCATTGGAAAAGACCCTGATGCTGGGAAGGATTGAGGATAAGAGCAGAAGTGGGTGACAGAGGATGAGATGGTTGGACGGCATCACTGACCCAATGGACATGAGTTTGAGCAAACTTCAGATGATAGTGAAGGACAGGGAAGCCTGGAGTGCTGCATTTCATGTGTCACAAAAAATTGGACACGACTTAATGACTGAACAACAATGAACAACAACAACAACAATTTGAAAAGGTATTAGCACATTTAATGAATATTATTTACCTATGGATGCATAACAATATATCCCAAATCTTGTTGGCTTAAATAACATTAAACACTTATTACTTCATACAGTTTCTCTGGGTTAAGAATTTGAGAATGACTTAGCTGAATGATTCTGTCTTAGAGTCTTTAATGAAGTTGCTGTCAAGATGTTGGTTAGGGCTGCAATTTAACTTTTCTCTTCCCTCTGTTGACTAAAAAATGTTCATAACCGAAACATGGAGAGTTATGCTTTATTCAGTGGGAAATTTTTAGGACATTAAGCCCAGGAGGCAGCTTCTCATGTAACCCTTAGCAAATTTCTCTGAGGAGGTGAGGAGGGAGTTAGGATATATATGAGTTTTGCAACAAAGGGCAGGTAACAGGAACAAAAGTTTCCTGTTAATAAAAGAAAGCTAGATATCTCAAGTTAAGGGATTTATCACTTTTCTATATATGGGAAGATGCAAGAGCCTGGGCTCACTGAAATCATTCCTTTGATATGTACCTCAGCTCATCTGGAGTCAGTATCCTGCATTTTTATATCCTGAGTTTCCTCAGGGTCACCATGGGGAGTGACTGTAGTCTGATGGTTGCTAATTGGCAAGTATTCTTTGTTTCCTTCTTGAGTTTCCTCAGGGCTCAACAGCTCAACATCAACACTGATGACTGTGACATCCTTTGTTTACTGATAAGTCAGACAATATTCCATTTGTCACACCCTTTTTTGAGATACAACATTGTGTAAGTTTGACATAAAACATTATGTAAGTTTAAGATGCACAATGTGATAATTTGATACACACATAGATTTCAAAATATTTATGCCAATAAGATTAGTTAACATAATCTTTACCTCACATATTTATAATTTTTTATTGTTGTTGGTATGATGATAATATTAAAGCTCTACTCTCATAGCAACTTTCAAGTATACAACAATACTGGCAACAGCAGCTGGCAACCACCATTATAATCTCCTTGTTTATGAGTAGGATGTTTTTAGAGTCCACATATAAATAAGAATATACAGTATTTTATCTTTTTCTGTCTGATTTATTTCACTTAGCATAATGCTCTCAAGGTCCATCCATGTTGTTATAAATGACAGAATTTCCATACACACACACACACACACACACACACACACACACATTTTCTTTGTCCATTCATTTAACAATGGATGCTTACATTGTTTCTATGTCTTGGCTGTTGTGAATAATGTTGCAATGAACATGAGAATGTGTATACATTTTGAAATACTTAAAGATTCACAGAAGTTAAAATGATAGTACAGAAGGGTCCCGTGTACTCTTCACTCAGTTTACCGATGGTGATATACAGCTATTTCACACTCCTCTTTCACTTTCATTAAGAGGCTCTTCAGTTCCTCTTTACTTTCTGGTGTAAGGGTGGTGTCATCTGCGTATCTGAGGTTATTGATGTTTCTCCCAGTGGTCTTGATTCCAGCTTGTGCTTTATCCAGCCTGGCATTTCACATGATGTGTTCTTCATATAAGTTAAATAAGAAATGTGATAATATACAGCCTTGACGTACTCTTTTCCCAATAAGGAACCAGTCAGTTGTTCCATGTCCAGTTCTAACTGTTGCTTACAGATTTCTCATGAGGCATGTAAGGTGATCTGTTTTTCCCATCTCTTTAAGATGTTTCCACAGTTTATTGTGATGCACAGAGTCAAAGGCTTTGGCGTTGTCAATAAAGCAAAAGCAGATTTTTTTTTTAACTCTTTTGCTTTTTTGATGATCCAGTGTATGCTGGCAATTTGATCTCTGATTCCTCTGCCTTTTCTAAATCCAGCTTGAACATCTGGAGTTTCTCCGTTCTAGAATATATGGAAGTTCTCGATTCACGTTGAGGCCTCTCTTGGAGAATTTTGAGCATTACTTTGCTAGCATGTGAGATGAGTGCAATTGTGTGGTAGTTTGAACACTCTTTGGCATTGCCTTTCTTTGGGATTGGAATGAAAACTCCAGTCCTGTGGCCACTGCTAAGTTTTCCAAATATGCTGGCATTTGAGTGCAGCACTTTCACAGTATCATCTTTTAGGATTTGAAATAGCTCAGCTGGAATTCCATTACCTCCACTAGCTTTTTTCATAGTAATATCTCCTAAAGCCCAGGTTAGTGATCTTGACTTGTTTGTATAGTTCATTCTTGCACTCCTTCTCAGCTTCTGTTAGGTCTTCTTCTGGGAACCCTATAATTCTAAATGTTGATATGCTTAATATTGCCCCAGAGGTCTCTGAGACTGTCACTTTTTATTCTTTTTTCTTTATTCTCCTCTGCCTCATTTATTTACACCATTCTATCTTCCAGCTCACTTATCCATTCTTCAGCCTCAAATAGTCTGCCTTTGATTATCTCTAGTGTATTTTAATCTGTTATTTTATTATTCATTGCTGATTGTCTATTGTTTAATTCTTCTAGAAAGCATTTCTTGTAACTTCTCAATCTGTGCCCGCCCATCTACTGTGCCTCATTTCTTTTTCTCCTTCTTTTTTTTGATCTTGTGGGTTTTTACCATGCTCCTTCATCTGCTACATATTTCTCTGTCTTTTCATTTTGCTTAGTTTACTTGTGTTTGGAGTTTCCTTTCTGTAGGCTGGAGGGCCATAGTTCTTCATAATTGTAGAGTCTACCCTCCATGGGTGGGGTTGGACCAGTGCCTTGTGAAGTTTTCCTGGTTGGGAGGATTTGTGCCTATCCTCTGGTAGATGGAGCTGGATCTTGCCCCTCTGAAGGGCAGTGCCATGTCCAGTAGTGTCTTTTGGGGTGTCTGTCACCTTGCTATGGCTTTGGGCAGTCTTTCTACTAATAGGCAGAGTTGTGTTTCTGTTTTGCTAATGATTTGGCATGAGATGTCGAGCACTGGAGCTTTCTGGCCATTGGGTGGGGCTTGGTCTTAGTGTTGAGTTGGAGACCTTTCAGAGAGCTCCCATTGATTAATGTTCCATGGGGTTGGGAGCTCTCTGATAGTCCAAAGTCCTGGACTCGGGTCTCCCACCTCTAGGGCTCAGGCCTGACCCTTTACTGTAGCACCAAGATTTCACAGGCCTCACAGCACAGAAGACAAAACCCAAAAACTAATGATGAAAGCAACTCTCAATAGCCAAGAGCACACAAACAAACTCACACATTTACAAAGAGAAAAGAAGAGGGGGAAAAGGATAAGAACAGGAGTCAAAAAAGAAAAGAGCTATCAGAATTGAGCATTGTGTGTAGCTTCTGCACACTCCCCACAGAGATGAGATGCCCGTGCACCCATTTGGCACCATAAACTCTGGTCTGAAGTGCAGGGTTAAGGTCCCTGCATGCTGCACTTGATCAGCAAATGAAACTAGTCAGGGCACAAAGGAAAAGAAGAAAGAAAGAGCTGGGAGAGATGAAGATGATGGAGGAGTAGGTGGACAAGGACTACATCTCTCTCCACAGATACGTCAGGAATACACCTTCAGACAAAGAAGTGCATGCAGAACACCAGCTGAGAGTGGACAGGAGTACCTAACCAGCAGAAAAGAATATATAGTACCATGCAAAACTCGAGATCAAGCCCTGAGCCTTTGGAGTGGGAGCACTGACTCTAAGACCCTAGACTACCAGAGAACTATCCCTAGGGAGTATCAAATAGTGAGAATTCACACAAAGGAAACCACTTGAATACAAGACCCAGTATCACCCAACCACTAGTGCAGAATGCCTCATATAAACAACAAAAAACACAAAAATACAAACAAACTCATCAGCAGACAGGATTACCACCTCACTCAGCCTTGCCCATCAGAGGAAAAACAAAACAAACAAACAAACAAAAATCAGCACAAATCTCACCCTATAGGAAGCTTACACAAAGCACTGGACCAACCTTAGGAGGGCGGAAACCAAAAGGAAGAAAGAATTCAACCTTGCAGCCTTGGAAAAGGAGACCTCAGACACAATAAGTTAAAAGAAAATAATGAAAAGGCAGAGAAATACTACACAAATGAAGGAACAAGCTAGAAACACAGAAGTCCAAATAAATGAAGAGGAAATAGGCAAACTACCTGAAAAAGACTTCAGAATAATGATAATAAACCTGATCAAAAACCTTGAAAACAAAATGGAGAAAATGCAAGAATCAATTAAAAAAGACCTAGTAGAACTAAAGAATAAACATACAGAGACAAACAACACAATTACCAAAATTAAAAATACTCTAGAAGGAATCAATAGCAGAATATCTGAAGCAGAAGAATGAATCAGTGAGCTGGAAGATAAAATGCTGGAAATAACTTCTGAAGAGCAGAATAAAGTAAAAGGAATGAAAAGAACTGAGGATAGTCTCAGAGACCTCTGGGACAATATCAAATGCACCAACATTCGAATTATAGGGGTCTTTCCCCAACATGGAAAAGGAAATAGTCAATCAAGTTCAAAAGACACGAAGAGTCCCATACAGGATAAACCCAAGGAGAAACGCACCAAGACACAAGCTAATCAAACTAACAAAGACTAAACACAAGGAAAGCATATTAAAAGCAGCAAGGGAAAAGCAACAAGTAACACACAAGGGAAACCCCATATGTTTAACAGCTGATCTTTCAGCAGAAACTCTGCAGGCCAGAAGGGAATGACAGGATATACTTAAAGTGCTCAAAGCGAAAAATCTACAACCAAGATTACTGTACCTGGCCAAGATCTCATTCATAATTGATGGAGAAATAAAAAAGCTTTTCAGACAAACAAAAGTTAAGAGAATTCAGTACCACCAAACCAGTTTTACAACAAATGTTAAAGGGACTTATATAGTCAAGAAATACAAGAGAAGAAAACGATCTACAAAATCAATGCCAAACAGTTAAGAAAATGGCAATAGAAACATATATATCAATAATTACTTTAAATGGAAATGGATTAAATGCTCCAACCAAAAGACACAGACTGGCTGAATGGATACAAAAACAAGACCCATATGTATGTTGTCTACAAGAAACCCACTTCTGACCTAAAGACACATATAGACTGAAAGTGAAAGGATGGAAAAATGTCTTCTACGCAAACGGGAAGCCAAAGAAAGCTGGAGTAGCAATCCTTATATCAGACAAAATAGACCTTAAAATAAAGATTACAAGAGATAAGCAAGGACACTACATAATGATCAAGGGATCAATCCAAGAGGAAGACATAGCAATTGTAAATATCTATGCACCCAACAGAGGAGCACCTCAATACATAAGACAAACACTAACAGACATAAAAGGAGAAATTGACAGTAACACAGTAATAGTCAGTTCAGTTCAGTTAAGTCCCTCAGTTATGTCCGACTCTTTGCGACCCCATGAACCACAGCATGCCAACCTCCCTGTCCATCCCCAACTCCCGGAGTTTACCCAAACTCATGTCCATTGAGTTGGTGATGCCATCCAACCATCTCATCCTCTGTCATCCCCTTCTCCTCCTGCCTTCAAGCTTTCCCAACATCTGGGTCTTTTCAAATGAGTCAGCTCTTCACATCAGGTGGTCAAAGTATTGGAGTTTCAGCTTCAACATCAGTCCTTCCAATGAACACCCAGGACTGATCTCCTTTAGGATGGACTGGTTGGATCTCCTTGCAGTCCAAGGGACTCTCAAGAGTCTTCTCCAACACCACAATTCAAAAGCATCAATTCTTCGGTGCTCAGCTTTCTTTATAGTCCAACTCTCACATCCATACATGACTACTGGGAAAACCATAGCCTTGACTAGATGGACCTTTGTTGACAAATTAACGTCTCTGCTTTTTAATATGCTGTCTAGGTTGGTCATAATTTTCCTTTCAAGGAGTAAGTGTCTTTTAATTTCATGGCTGCATTCACCATCTGCAATGATTTTGGAGCCCCCCAAAATAAAAGGAGACTTTAACACCCCACTCACACCAATGGACAATCATCAAAACAGAAAATTAATAAGGAAACACAGGTCTTAAATGATACATTAGATGAGATGGATCTCACTGATATCTTCAGGACATTCCATCCAAATGCAGAAGAATAAATCTTCTCAAGTGCACATGGATCATTCTCCAGGATAGACCACATCTTGGGTCACAAATCAAATCTCGGTAAATTTAAGAAGATTGAAATCATATCAAGCATATTCTCTGGCCCCAATGCTATGAGACTAGATATCAATTACAGGAAAAAACTGTAAGAAACACAAACACATGGAGATTAAACAACACGTTTCTAAATGACCAAGAGGTTACTGAATAAATCAAAAGGGAAATAAAAAAAATTATTGAAAGAAATAATACAATGAAAACACGACAACTCAAAACCTATGGGATGCAGCAAAAGCAGTTCTAAGAGGGAAGTTTATAGCAATACAATCCTACCTCAAGAAACAAGAAAAACCTCGAATAGACAACCTAAGTTTGCACTCTCTTTAACCATTGCAACAAAAGGAATCAAATACCTAGGAATAAACCTAACTAAAGATACAAAAGACCTGTATTAGAAAACTATAAGACACTGATAAAAGAAATCAATGATGACATAAACAGATGGAGAGATATACCATGTTCCTAGATTGGAAGGATCAATATCATGAAAATGACTATACTACCCAAAGCAATCTACAGTTTCAATGTAATCCCTATCAAATTACCAATGGTATTTCACAGAACTAGAACAAAAATTTCACAATTTGTATGGAAACACAAGAGACCCTAAATAGGCAAAGCAGTCTTGAGAGAGAAGAATGGAACTGGAGGAATCAAGTTTCCTGACTTCAGATTATACTACAAAGCTACAGTCATCACGATAGTATGATACTGGCACAAAAACAGAAATATAGTATATAAACCAATGGAACAAGATAGAAAGTCCAGAGATAAACCCATGCACCTATGGACACCTATGGACACCTTATCTTTGACAAAGGAGGAAAGAATATACAATGGAAAAAAAAAGACAGGCTCTTCAACAAGTGGTGCTGGGAAAAATGGACAGCTATGTGTAAAAGAATAAAATTAGAACACTTCTTAACATCATACACAAAGATAAACTCAAAGTGGATCATAGACCTAAATGTAAGGCCAGAAACTATAAAACTCTTAGAACACTCTTTGACATAAATCAGAGCAAGATCCTCTATGACCCACCTTGAAAGTAATGGAAATAAAAACAATAAAAAAAAAATGGGACCTAGTTAAACATAAAAGCTTTTGCACAGTGAAGGAAACTGTAAATAAGGTGAAAAGACAAGCCTCAGAATAAACAAAATAGTAGCAAACAAGACAATTGACAAAAATTAATCTCCAAAATCTACAAGCAGCTCATTCAGTTCAATACCAGAAAAACAAAAAACCCAATCAAAAAGCGTGTAGAAGACCAAAACAGACATTTTTCCAAAGATGACATACAGATGGCTAATAAACATATGGAAAGATGCTAAATATCACTCATTATTAGAGAAATGCAAAGCAAAACTGCAATGAAATAACACCTCACACTGGTCAGAATGGCCATCACCGGAACATCTACAAACAATAAATGCTGGAGAGGGTGCGGGAAAAAGGGAACTGTCTTGCACTGTTGGTCGGTGTGTAAATAGATACAGGCACTATGGAAGATGGTATAGAGATTCCTTAAAAAGCTAGGAATAAAACTACCATATGACCCAATCCCACTATTGGTAATATACCCTGAGGAAACCATAATTGAAAAAGACACATGTACCCCAATGTTCATTGCAGAACTATTTACAATAGCTAGGACATGAAAGCATCCTATATTTCCATCGACAGATGAATGGATAAAGAATATATGGTATATTTATACAATGGAATATTAGTCATAAAAAGGAATGCATTTGACTCAGTTCTATTAAGGTGGATGAGCCTAGAGCCTATTATACAGAGCAAGTCAAGAAGAGAAAGACAAATATCTTATGTTAACACATATATATGTAATCTTGAAAGATGGTAATGAAGAACTTATCTGTAGGGCAACAGTGGAGACACAGATGTAGAGAACAGACTTGTGCACAGAGTTGGGGAAGGAGAGGGTGGAACGAAGTGAGAGAATAGCATTGAAACATATAACTTATAGTATGTAAAATTATACAGCCTGTGAAAATTAACTGTATGATGGAGGGAGCCCAAATCTGGTGTTCTGTGATAAACTAGAGGGGTGGAATGGGGTGGGAAGTATGGGCAAGAAGGAGGGACATACATATGCCTATGGCTGATTCATGTTGATATATGGCAGAAACCAATACAATATTGTAAAGTAATTATCTTCCAATTGAAAATAATCAAAAAATCATGAAATTGTTGGTTCCAGTTGAATTCTTTCCTAAGTAGGAGAAATCTGAGACTGATGACTTTCAAGGATGAAAATGCTGCAGTCCTGGTTGACAGAGACTTGTTGAGATCTCCTAGGTGCTGTTGCATTCTTCATAAAAAATCCATGATATCACCAGGGTGGGGATTATTATCCTCTTTTGAACGTAGGAAGAAACTAAAGTTAAATAATTTTCTTTTCTAGGTTACATAGCCAGTTAATAGGAATGTGAGAACTTGAACCTAGTTCTGTCTGCCAGTGCGTTACTGTTTTTGAAGAGTTCATCAATAGATTCATCTCAATTCATGAATCTGGGACACAGCTAGAAGTTGGAAGGCAGTTTTGGAAATGCTTACTGAGGGCCTCGCATTCAACACACTGGAGTTTGGACTATTCCTGGTAGATGGTGGGAAACCATAGTGGGAATGGTGGGATGGTGGGAACAGTGGAAGTGACTGTGCCTGTTGATGGTTCTTCCTTGCCACTTTAGCGCTCACTGTTTGGCACTTAAAACCAAGCTGACAAGTTAGTTTTACACTCCTATCAGCAAGTCAGAGGCTGGTAGTTTGTGGTCAAACTGTTTATGTACTTTCTTTTAACAGCTTTCTCTCAGGTGCCTTCTGCTTTACTTAAGGGCATTCCAGTCATTCCCATCCATCCTCTATTAGTGGCCAAACTTAAAGAAGCCCTGGTCTGTCCCTGCCCCCTCCTCTGCCTCTTCCTGACTTAATGAAAAAGCTGGTTTCTTTAAGTCTGAAAACAGACCCAGCCAAACAAGCAAAGACACAATCTCTTTGGACATGGAACACTGAAATGGTGATTAATCTTCTTCCTGAACATTCTTGTCAAACACTTACTTCACCTCACACTTTCTTCATTTCTCAAAAAAACATCTGGCTTGCAGCTTTTTTCCTCTTCTTTTCTATGTGTTGCTTAATTTCTACCCTCCTCCCCCTATCTTCTATTTTTGCTACTTCAGGAAGAATATTCTAAAAACAAGATGAGGATATCAACGAGCCATAAGCCTGGTATTACCCTAGGTCCCCATTACAGCTTTATGAGGGAAGGAGGTTAGAGATCATTCCCATATTACTAAAAGAGAGGAAAAAATGTTTCAGAAACTGCCTAGAATTTAATAGAGCAAAGATCCAGGGACCTCGATGTGTGCCATGCTTTTTTAAGGATGTAGACATTGAGGCTCAGAAAGCTTAGGTGAGTTAGCACACATTGTGAACCCAGTCTTGGTTCCTTATGGTGTGGAGAGTCAAGAACTCCTGTACACTGCAAGATTTTATTTTGTTTGTTGTTTGAAACTTGTTATTTTGAAATAATTTTAAATTCATTAGAAGTTGCAAAATAGTACAGAAATTTCCTGTATATGCTTCACCCAGATTCCTCTAGTGATAATATCATCTTATATGTCCATGGTACTTTTTCAAAACCAGAAATTGACATTGTTTCAATAATATGAACTATGCAATATACCTTTGTTGTGGGGTGAATTGTGCCCATCCCCACCCCTAAATTCACATATTGAAATTCAATCCCCCAATGTGATTTGGAAGTATGGCTTTTAGGGAGATAATTAAGGTTAAATTAAGTCGTAAGGGTGGGGTCCTAATCCAATAGAACTGGCATCTTTATAAGAAGAAAAAACATCAGAGATCTCTCTTTTCTCCATGAGTACACAGAGGAGAGCTCCTGGTGGTTGTCTACAAGCCAGTGAAAATAAAAGAAACAAATCCTCACTTCTTATAAAAACACCAGTCAGATTGGTTTCAGGTGTACCTTAGTAACTTCATTTAACTTAGTGACCTCTTGGTGTCCTGGTGTCTGCGGCCCTTATCTCCAAATAGTCACATTTGGTGAGGTAACTTCATTTACTGGAGTTTTTAAGCGTTCAACATATGAGACTTGAGCCATAATTCAGTCCATAACAAGTGTTATGACATTACCTGCCTCCTGAGAAGCCTGCATGCAGGTCAAGAAACAACAGTTAGAACAGGAAATGGAACAGTGGACTGGTTCAAAATTGGGAAAGGAGTACATCAAGGTTGTATATTATCACCCTGCTTATTTAACTTATATGCAGAGTGAAGTGAAGTGAAGTGAAGGGAAAGTCGCTCAGTCGTGTCCGACTCTTTGTGACCCCATAGATTGCATAGTCCATGGAATTCTCCAGGTCAGAATACTGGAGTGGGTAGTCTTTCCCTTCTCTAAGGGATCTTCCCAACCCAGGGATTGAATCCAGGTCTCCCGCATTGCAGGTGGATTCTTTACCAGCTGAGCCACAAGGGAAGCCTGAGAATACTGGAGTGGGTAGCCTATCCCTTCTGCAGTGGATCTTCCCAGCCCAGGAATCAAACCAGGGTCTCCTGCATCGCAGGCTGATTCTTTACCAACTGAGCTATGAGGGAAGACCTATATGCAGAGTACACCATGTGAAATGCTGGGCTGGATGAAGCACAAGATGGAAGCAAGGTTGCTGGGAGAAATATCAATAACCTCAAATATGCAGATGATACCACCCTTATGGTAGAAAGTGAAGAACTAAAGAGCCTCTTGATGAAGGTGAAAGAGGAGAGTGAAAAAGCTGGCTTAAAACTCAAAATCCAAAAAATGAAGATCATTCCATCCAGCCCCATCACTTCATGGCAAATAGATGGGGAAACAATGGAAACAGTGACAGACTTTCTTTTCTTGGTTTCTTTCTTTTCTTGGTTTCCACTGAAAAACCACTGCAGATGGTGGCTGCAGCCATGAAATTAAAAGACGCTTGCTCCTTGGGAGAAAAGCTATGACAAACCTAGACTGCATATTAGAAAGCGGAGACATTACTTTGCTGACAAAGGTCAATCTAATCAAAGCTATGGTTTTTCCTGTAGTCATGTATGGATGTGAGAGTTGGATCATAAAGAAGGCTGAATGCTAAAGAATTGATGCTTTTGAGCTGTGATGTTGGAGAAGACTCTTGAGAGTCCCTTGGACTAAAAGGAGCTCAAACCAGTGAATCCTAAAGGAAATCAATTCTGAATATTCATTGGAAGGACTGATGCTGAGGATGAATCTCTAATACTTTGGCCCCCTGTTGGTGCAGGGCTGACTCATTTGAATAGACCCTGATGCTGGGAAAGATTAAAGGTAGGAGGAGAAGGGGAATACAGAGGATGAGATGGTTGGATGGCATCACCAACTCAACGGACAGGAGTTTGAGCAAGGTCCGGGAGATGATGAAGGACAGGGAAGCCTGGTGTGCTGCCATCCATGGGGTTACAAAGAGTCAGAAATGACTGAGCGACTGAACAACAACAATAGATTTATTAACAAACACCATAGTTAGGGAAAGAACTATTCCACCAACACAAGGAAATTCTGTAGTGCTACCTTTTTATCATTACACCCTCCCACAGTCCTTGATAACTGGTACCACTGATCTTTTCTCCATCATTATTATGTCATTTTTAGTTTAAGAATGCTATGCAAATTCAATCATACAATATGTGACCTGTTGAGATTTGTTTGTTTGTTTTTTCTTTCCCGCTCAGCATAGTGACTCTGAGATCCAGTCAAGTTATTGTATGTGTTAATAGTTTGTTCCTTTTCACTGCTAAGTGGTATTCCATGGTATGGGTGTACTGTGGTTTGCTTATCCTTTCAACTATTGAAGGATATTGGGGTTGTTTCCAGTTTCAGTGTGTTAGTGTTAGTTGCTCAGTCATATCCAACACTTTGCAACCCCATGGACTGTAGCTCGCCAGGTCCTTTGTCCTTGGAATTCCCCAGGCAAGAATACTGGAGTGGGTAGTCATTCCCTTCTCCAGGGGATTTTCTCAAACCAGAGATCTAACCCGGGTCTCCCACATTCCAGGTAGGTTGTTTTTTGAGGCTATTACAAATAAAGCTTATATGAACATTCGTGTACATGTTTTTGTGTAAATGTAGTGTTACCTTATCTCTAGAATAACTTCCCAGAAGTGCAATTGCTGTGTTGTGTGATAATGACATATTTCGTTTTTTAAGAAGCTGCCAAACTATTTTTCGAAGCAGCTACATGCCTAAAATGATGTATGAAAGAGCCGGTCCCCCCACACAGCTTCACCAACATTTGGTGTTACCACTTAGTCACTCTGATAGTATGAAGTGGTGTCTCACTGTGGTTTTAATTTCCATTTTCCCAGTGGCTAGTGATGTTGACCAAGCGTCTCTTCATATTCTTTACCCATTTTCTAAGATAATATTTTTTTGGTGTGTTTGAGTGTTTTACCATTGAGTTTGTGAATTGCTTTACATATTCTAGAAACAATTCTTTGTCAGATATATGGTTTGCAAATGTCCCCAGTCTGTGTCTTTTTTTCCCCTCATTTTCTTAACAAGATCTGTCATAGAATGAAAGTTTTTAATTTTGATGAAGTAGAACTTATCAAAGTTTTTATGACTTATGCTTTGGTGTCATATCTAGGAATCCTTCACCAATCCCCAAATCCTGAACATTCTATTTTCTAAAATTTTATATTATTTTTTATTGAGTTTTATATTATTATATCTCAATAATTATCTAAGTTGAACAAGGGCATGCATTTGTCAGAGCTCAGCAAATATTCTCTAAATATTTGTCTTTAAATGCATGTAAATTTACCTTAGAATAACTATAAAGATATATTGAACTTTAGTTTAATAACATGCATGTTTACATTTATTATGTGTGATCCATTTTGACCTGATTTTCATATAAGGTATGAAGTTTAGGTCAAAGTTCATCCTATACTCAAAAACCTCTGTTTCCCATGACTTAAAGGATAATATAAGTTCCTTATTCTGGCATTCAAGGTCCTCTGTAATCAGGGCCCTCTTCACCATCTCATCTTTTCTCCTTTGACTTCCTACCCCAAACAGCATGGTTCAGTTCAGTTCAGTAGCTCAGTCGTGTCCTACTCTTTGTGACTTCATGGACTGAAGCATGGCAGACCTCCCTGTCCACCACCAGCTCCCGGAGTTTACCCAAACTCGTGTCCATTGAGTTGGTGATGTCATCCAACCATCTCATCCTCTGTCATCCCCTTCTCCACTTACCCTCATTCGTTCCCAGCATCAGGGTCTTTTCAAATGAGTCAGTTCTTCACATCAGGTGGCCAAAGTATTGGAGTTTCAGCTTCAACATCAGTCCTTCCAATGAACACCCAGGACTGATCTCCTTTAGGATGGACTGGTTGGATCTCCTTGCAGTCCAAGGGACTCTCAAGAGTTTTCTCCAACACCACAGTTCAAAAGCATCAATTCTTCGGCGCTCAGCTTTCTTTATAGTCCAACTCTCACATCCATACATGACTACTGGGAAAACCATAGCCTTGACTAGACTGACATTTGTTGACAAAGTAATGTCTCTGCTTTTTAATATGCTATCTAGGTTGGCCATAACTTTCCTTCCAAGGAGTAAGCGTCTTTTAATTTCATGGCTTCAGTCACCATCTGCAGTGATTTTGGAGTCCCAAAAAATAAAGTCTGCCACTGTTTCCACTGTTTCCCCATCTATTTGCCATGAAGTGATGGGGCCGGATGCCATGACCTTAGTTTTCTGAATGTTGAGCTTTAAGACCACTTTTTCACTCTCCTCTCTCACTTTCATCAAGAAGCTCTTTAGTTTTTCTTCACTTTCTGCCATAAGGATGATGTCATGTGCACATATGCTATCTATAATCATGGGCTCTAGAGTCACACCATCTACATTCAAATCCTGAGCTGCCATTTATTGACTATTTTCTGTGACTCAGTCCTCTTGCTTGTAAAATGGGATATTAATAGTTTTTACATTATAGTGTTCTTATAAAGGTAAAAATTGATTTAATTCATATAAGTAGCACAATGCCAGGCAAATAGTGTTCAATAAGGGGTAGCTCTTAACATGATTACACAAAATGTTTACCTCAGATGAGATTTCCATCTGCTGGCCTCACATTCCTATTTTCTAATTTTCTTTGTTTTAGTCTTTATTTATCAAATTTCTACTTTTTTGTGTGGTTACCTCTGATGGTTGTATGGCAGTCACAATTTACCAGAAACGGGAGATTTCTGGGATGTTGGTAAGGTTCTATATTCAATAATTATTTGAATTAAACATGTATATGCATTTGTCAGAACTCAGCAGCAAATATCCTTTTACTATTTGTTTTTAAATGTATGTAAGCTTACCTCAGAATAACTGTGAACATATAGTGAACTTTAGTTTAATAACATGTATGGTAAAGTGTTTATAGTGCTGAAGAGTATGAATGTCTGATACTTTAAATAGCTTAATGGATGGATAGGATGGATAGGTAGAAGGATATATGATAAAGCAATTTAAGTAAAATGTGAGTGGTATAATCTAGGTGGGGGGCATATGGGTGTCCACTATAAAATTCTTTTTATTCTGTTTTATGCAGGGTCAATTCCATAGATGTGTGATCTGTGCAGTCACACAGGGTCCTATGCTCAGACGAGCCCTGTGATTGGTTTAATATTCTACTGTCACTCTTCTTAAATTCTTAATAATTTCATCTTTGAACTTCTGTTTTGTAAGTGAAGTCCAATGGGACAATGGAACATGCACATAAGCTTAAGTGTGTCTACTGTTCCTTGCCACCCCATCTGTATATAGTGTTTGTGATGCTGCATGAACATAGAGTTCTAGAGGACCCACAATGTGTGGGAGTTCAGCAAGACTCAAAATGAGTACAAAGTAAACAAGTTACATACATAACTCAGCAAGTGGGAACACTGACAATCCCAAAAGGCTATGCTTTTCATGAAAGCTAAGAGCGTGCTTCAAATGTAAAAAGAAGGCAATGAAATTCTAAGAAACATGAACAGCCAAGGAACCCTATCATCTTTTCTTACTCATATTACTTCCCTGTATTCTCTAAATATTATTGCTGGACATGATGATATACAAATAAAGAGAAAGATAAGGCAATCCACAGTTCCTTTTCATTTTACTCCTTTATTATTCATCACTAAATCAAAGAATGTTGGTAGAATGTGTGCATATCAAAAAGTGAAATAAAAAAAATAGTATCTCTGCTGTATTTCCACTATTCTGATAAGAATGAAACACATGTGCATGTGAGAGCTCTGAAATATGAATTGTTTAATTTTGGTGATTCTGCATGTGAATTAGATAAATGTTCTTATATTTGAATTTAAAACATACTGCATAATATAAACAGGAACAGTAAAATTCATGCTAATAATTTAAAATTTAAGTTATTCTTTACTTAGAACAATATAAAATAACAAATAGAAAACATGAAAAGTTGAGAGAGAGAGCAAGCGAGTGAAAGAGCGTGCACACATGCCCAGAAAAATGAAAAATGCTTTATATTTTAGTGCCTTTAGCTGGATTTTCCCCTTGTATTTTGAGTGAGGGGGCCTTTGTACTCAGCCCCACAAATTATGTAGCTGACCCTGGCTATCTCTTTAAAGTTTCTCATAGTGCAATATTAGGGGAAAAAACCTACTTGTTCTTTAGATTTGAACTCATAACTTCTGTGAAACTTTGTTTTGCAAGCTAAACCAAGGCAACTTTTGAGTTTTTTAATTCCTAGTGTGAATAATCAACTCTGTTATTAACTGGCAATGTAACCCTGAGAAAATTTTTTCCTCTCTGAATATCTTTATTTGTGCAGTGAAGAGGTTTGACTACATGGTCCTTTCTAAAGAGCCTTCAAATTGGGAGACTACTTCTCTCATTTATAGCATTTAAAAGTCTTTTCCAAGTACAACTGAGTGATGTTTGGGAATGCATGTAGGCTATGTCCCCCTAGTGAGTGTAAACTTTCGGAGAATGATCCTCTGCCTTGTGTATTTCATGATACATAGTTGATACATAGTAACTGTTCTCTTATTAAACAAATGAATGAGTGAGTGAGTGAATGAGGTCAGCATTATTTGTATTTCACCTCACTACTGCTTCAGAAAGCAACCATTTCCTCCATTTTATTGTAGGAAGGTTTTGTACCAAGCTTATGCAGTGGAAAATATGAATGTGATATAAGGTGACACTAATACTGCCCTGGGACATCAACCAGCCTCTTGGGACCATTCTCCTCCCCTGCCTGAAAAGTGTTTCCCTATTTTCCCACCTTGTCTTCTGTGCCAAAGTCTTGGACTCCTATCTCACACCCTCAGGGAAAGGTAAGCCCACCTTACCTCACTAGGCTCAGTGTTGTGTGCCCAGTTCAGAGGCCCATAAAGGAATTGGGTAATGAATAGAGTGCCTCATGTGGGTTGAAAACTCAGCACCACAAGAGCCTTTTTAAACTTTCATCTATACTGGAGCCTTTTGTTTCCCACACCCATCAGAAGGGTGGAGTAGGAAGTGGGGTGGGGAGAATGATTTTGTGAAATCCATATCAACGGAAGAGGAACCTGGGACTTTGGAGAATCTAGGCTGTCCATCTCCTTGCCACTGGCCAGCACACATTGGTGGCATTATAATAAACCAGGCTAACCCCAGTATCTCCAGAGCCCACTGCCCAAGCCTATTTTCTATTTTCACAAGCTCTACTCATCACTTCTCAATGAATCATGCAGAATTTTTCCATCTGAGCTTAGTATTGGTTTCCCTGAATGACCCTTAAAAAGTTCAGATTTGAATCCATGGATCTGTCTGAGCATGAGGCGGGCCTCATACATCACCGAACACTCATCTACTTAGAAGGTCTGGACCTTGGCATGGTTGGGTGTTGATGTCTTTATGGATGGAAAATGTTGGCTTACATTCTATCAGTAACCCCCACAGAGGTGATATTAAGATTTAGGGATCTAATCATTTGGAAAATGCTTGATTGAAGCCAGCTCTAGTCTCATTTATGTTTTGGAAAAGGAAGACAATGATGTGTACTATAGAAATGACTGACTGCCCCTTCACTCCTGTTGGACAGAGTTAGAGGATGACCACTTTGGCAATGTTAGCAAGCAGGAAATTCAAGTAAGAGACCCAATAAAAGATCAGGAGCAGCAGTGGAAAGAGCCTTGGTTGGGAGTCAGGGGATCTGGGCTCTGGTTCTGCTCTGCTATACTCTCACTCACTCACTGTGTGACATTTGACAAGCTTCTTTCTCAGAGTTATGTGTATCTATGGCTGATCCATGTTGATATGTGGCAGAAACCAACATAATATGGTAAAGCAATTGCCCTTCAATTAAAAATAAATAAAATAAAAAAGAGATGGCCTTTGGTGGTCCCAAAGTATCTTCCCAACTCTGTGACATTGGAGAGAATAAATATTGTGACATTAGAGAGAATAAACCTTCCTATAGTTGGTTTAAGAGTGTAAAACATGGAGCCAGACTGCCTGCGTTTATATCTTGGACCCACTCTTTCCTGGTTATGTGAACGTAAGGAAATCATTTAATCTCTTTGTGCTTTAATATCTTCATTTATAAAATGGGATAATAATAGTACTTATATAAGATTGTTATAATGATTAATTGTTTCAATTTATATGAACCATTTAGAATATTACCTGGCACACAGTAAGTGCTAAAACAAAATGTTAGCTCTCATTATTATTATAGGAACCCTTTCCTGGGCTATTGTATGAAACAAGGATAAAGTATCTGGGATTCCAGGCTCTCACCTTTTCATCCTCTCTGAGAAGAGAGACCACATAGTGGTTGCTTCCTTAGGCTTCTGGAAACATACCTCATCTCTCTTTGGGGAAGACCACTTTCTGCTCCTCAATGTATAGCAGTTGCCATACAGGGGTATCAATCTGAACCTCTTTAGAAAACAATTATTCTGGGATTTTGTCCTGCTTCCTCAATCTGGAAGGTCCTGCCCATTTTTCCAAGTGTGTTCTCTACCATCAACCTGGCTTTTACCTTCTCCCAGCTGAGATGTTCAGTGGTGGGGAGTAGAGGGGAGCGAGGTGGGGATGAGACAATTAAGAAAGAAAAGATATGTTTCCATGAAGGGCTTCTGTGTCTTTGGGACATCTATGTGCTCTTTCCACATCCCTGGCTCTTCATTTTTCCAGTGACTATCTAGTTTATTCAAATAAATGGATCAATGAATACTAGCAAATTAAATGATAGCCCCTGTAAAGTAACATTTGAGTTTGAACTTGGGTTAAAGTAATATGGAATGTTATGGTCAGAAGGGGTCTTAGTAATGAGGTGGATGAAACTGGAACCTATTATACTGAGTGAAGTAAGCCAGAAAGAAAAACACCAATACAGTATACTAACACATATATATGGTATTTAGTTAATCGGTAAAGATAACCCTCTATGCGAGACATCAAAAGAGACACAGATAAATAGAACAGTATTATGAACTCTATGGGAGAGGGAAAGGGTGGGATGACATGGGAGAATGGCACTGAAGCATGTAAATTATCATATGTGAAATGAATCGCCAGTCCAGGTTTGATGCATGATACAGGGCGCTTGAGGCTGGTGCACCGGGATGACCCAGAGGGATGAGATGGGGAGGGAGGTGGGAGGGGGGTTCTGGAAGGGGAAAACATGTACACCCATGGTGGATTCATGTCAATGTATAGCAAAACAAATACAAAATTTTAAAGTTAAAAAATAGATAAATGAACTAATTAAAAAAATAAAAACAATGAAAAAAAAACAAAAACCTAAAAAAAAAAAGAAATGATATAATCTAATTCCCTCCTTATGTAGTATATTGAGGAAACTGCGGCCCAGAAAAGGGATGAGACTTGCCCAGGATCATAAGGCAGAAATGGGACTAGAATCTAGGGAATTTGATACTTAGCTGTAGGCCCCTTTCCTATATCAATTTGCCTCTGGGGGCAAAATTACTTAACAAAAAGAAGTGACTGCAAGCATATTGGAATGTAGGTAGGTGAATGGAGATGTTTTGGGATAGAGAGTCTTTTTGGTTCTCCCCCAGATCCCTCATAGGGTATTTCCTATTCTGCCTTCAAAAAGGATCAGGCTTGCTGATGCTCAAAGCAGTCTAGAAGAGCCAGCATTTCAGAGTTCCACATTCCCAACTCTACTGCCATTGCTGGGTAGGACCAGGAGGAGAAGTCTTGCAGCTGGGTTTCCTGTCTCCAGGACCTGGGAGGAGCTTGTTATTCTGGAGTAGTACACAAAACTCTTGGCAACTGCTTTGAGATGCTTGGTCACATCATCCAAAGACAACGAAGTGATATGAATAGAATTAGGAGAAGAGTGAATCAGGGGTCACTCTCTGGTTTTCCTCTGCAGCTAATCTATGGGAGTGACAGAGCAATAAGAACAAAGCACAATGTGAGCCCTTGGCCAACAAAATAACCTAATAAATAGAGGTTGCACACCCCAGAGAGCACAGTAGAATTTCTGGCAGGATAGGGCAGTAGTCATTCTGAACAAACAAGATATTAATTTATGTCTAAGCAGAGAAAGGTTAGAAATTGACTTCACATTCCTCTTGGAGAGTATTTCAAAAATCAACGAAGTCAATTTCTTCCATGTGGAGACAAGGCAGAAAAGCCATACACATGGCCTTTCGTATATAGATCCTAGGCCACTGTGCTGGCAGCCCCAGGCAAAAACCCTAAGGTAGCAATGTCTGGTGCTGACTTGTCATACCAGATCAATTGTATAAACAGTATTTTCTGGATCAACACCAAAATCTAGATTGCTTGGATGGAGCTTTGTGTATCTGTACCAATAGCTGACCAATGTGACATTCCAGCTTTATCAGAAAAGCTTTAATCTATTTTTTTCTTGCCTATATTCTCTTCCTGTCTAGAATAGCCTTTCATCTGTGACTCATTAAATTTTCATTTTCATTCCATTTAGTTTTTCCCCCAAATCTTACCACTTCCACCTCAAAGATTTCCTCCAAAGGAAGAGCAATAGAAGAGGAACCATCATGGATTCTTGATCCTGGAGATGGAGGATTTTACAAAGAACATCTAGTATAGTCTCTTGAAGCACCGACTCTTTAAGTTTCAACTAATATTTATTGTCTTGTCACCTCCAGTTCTATATGCCTATCCTCATCTCCAAGCTACAAATAAGTATATCAAGCTGTCTGCCACTTGGATGTATACTATAGGTACCATAAACTCAACATGTCCAAGGTGGAACGCATCATATTACCTCTTAAACATGATTGTACTGGTGAGGTTTCGGTTTCATTTGATGGCACCATTATCTACCCAGTCACTCAACCTAGGAAACTACCATCATCCTTGAACAGCCTCCTTCCCTTACCTATCAGATCCAAGTACACTGGCAAATTCTGTTTTTATCTCTCAATTATATTTCAAATCCATCTACTTTGTATTTTCACTGTCTTAATTCAAACACTCACCACTTCATAGCTGAACTACTGAGACAGTCTCCTAACTAATGTCCCTGTCTCCAACTTGGTCCCCCTCCACTTAATCCTTCACACTGCCAAAATAATTTTAAATCTGATATAGTATTATGGGTACTTAAAATCCTTTTGTAGGCTACCCATCGCCAATAAGATAAAGTTGAACTTCTTTCACAACCCACAAGGCCCTTCATGACCTTGCCTGTGTTTATTTCATAAGCCTTTTTTTTTGCCATCTTCTGTCTTTCTCTGTAAGCTTGAGCAACATTGAACTTCCTGAAGTCCCCTATAGACACTATTTTGCTTAAAACATTTATAAGTCTATTTGTACTCTTTTTATCTTCTTGAATCAGGTCTTCTCAAGTCATTATTTTGACTGGATAACTTTTATTACTTAAATCCAGGAGATTTTCCAGATTAAGTGACACAGTATTCCTGTGTGATCCCAGAGCATCCCATTAAATTCTATATTATGTCTCTTTACCACACTCTGTTTGCCTGTCTTCCCCACCAGTTTAGATGGCTCTTGAGAAAATAATGTCTTATTTTTCTGTGTATCCTCAATGTCTAACACACTGTTTGACATAAAATAGATGTTTAATAATTGCTTTCTGAACAAACAAAAATGGCATGTATAGATGTAGTTTAAATTTGCCTTGCCCTTTAACTTCAAGTGATTTCTCACTCATTGATTCATTGTGTTTCTCCCCCAAAGTCCATGAGGATGGGTGGGTATGTTTGTGTGCATGCATGTTTTAGAGAACTGTTTTTTGGTGACTCTTCTGAGACTTTAAATGATAAGAGCAGCAAATTTGAGACGTCCTGTTTTGCAAATACAAAAATTGATATACAAAGATGCTATATAACTTGCCTCAGATCATGCAGCTAATAAATAGTGGAACCAAAATCCTGATTTCTAGACTCTCATCCTGGGAATCTCACGTACCACACCCTCTTCCAGTCTTCTCAAATCATGATCTTCAGCATTTGGACACATCAGAGAGAGGTTATTAGGATGACTGAGTTTATTTTGCACTTTGTTTTTCTGCTGATTTTCTTTTTAAAAATTAAAGCAAAATTCTTGTAACATAAAATTAACCATTTTAAAGTGTACAATTTAGTGGTATTTTGCATACTTGCAATATTGTGCAAACATTACTTCTATCTAGTTCCAAAATATTTTCATCATCCTATGAGAAAACTCCATACCCATTAAGCAGTCACTCCTATTCCTCCTTCCCCTCAGCCTCTGGCAACAACTAATTTGCTTTCTATCTCTGTGGATTTATCTATTCTAAATTTCTAATATAAATGGAATCATACAATATGTGACCTTTTGCATATGGTTTATTTTATTTAGCCTAATGCTTTGAGGTTCATCCATGTTGTAACACGTACAGATGCTTCATTCTTTTTACATCTGAATAATATAAATGTGGTATGTATATATTACATTTTGTTTATCCACTCACTGATGGACACATGTGAGTTGTTTTCAACTTTGGACTATCATGAGTAGTGCTGCTATGAACACTCATGTACAAACATTTGTTTGAAGACCTGTTTTCAATTCTTTTCTGTCTGTGCCAACAAATAGGTTTGCTAGCTCACATGGTAATTCTGTGTTTATTTTTTGAGGAAATTGCAAATGGTTTTCCATAGTGGCTTTATCATTTTAGATTCCTACTAGCAAGTAACAATGTTTTACATTTTCCACATCCTCATCAACACTTCACATCTCATTTTGGTTTTGTTTTGCACTTCCCTGATGGCTAGTGATGTTCAACATCACTTCATGTGCTTATTGACCATCAGTATCATTTCAGTTCAGTCACTCAGTTGTGTTCAACTCTTTGAGACCCCATGCACTACAGCAGGGCAGGCCTCCCTGTCCATACCAACACCTGGAGTTTACTCAAACTCATGCCCATTGAGTCGGTGATGTCATGCAACCATCTTATCCTCTGTCTTCCCCTTCTCCTCCTGCCTTCAATCTTTCCCAGTATCAGGGTCTTTTCAAATGAGTCAGTTCTTCACATCAGGTGGCCAAAGTATTGGAGTTTCAGCTTCAGCATCAGTCCTTCCAGTGAATATTCAGGACTGATTTCCTTTAGGATGGACTGGTTGGATCTCCTTGCAGTCCAAGGGACTCTCAAGAGTCTTCTCCAACACCACAGTTCAAAAGCAACAGTTCTTCGGTGCTCAGTCTTCTTTATTGACCAACTCTCACATCCATACATGACTACTGGAAAAACCACAGCTGTCAAATGGACCTTTTTCAGCAAAGTAATGTCTCTGCTTTTTAATATGCTGTCTAGGTTGGTCAAAGATTTTCTTCCAAGGAGCGAGCATCTTTTAATTTCATGGCTGCAGTCACCATCTGCAGTGATTTGGGAGCCCAAGAAAATAAAGTCTGTCACTGTTTCCATTGTTTCCCCATCTATTTGCCATGAAGTGATGGGACCAGATACCACAATCTTATTTTTTTGAATGTTGAATTTTAAGCCAGCTTTTTCACTCTCTTCTTTCACTTTCATCAAGAGGCTTTTTAGTTCCTCTTCGCTTTCTGCCATAAAGGTGGTGTCATCTGCATATCGGAGGTTATTGATATTTCTCCCAGCAATCTTGATTCCAGCTTGTGCTTCATCCAGCCCAGCATTTTGCATGATGTACTCTGCATATAAGTTAAATAAGCAGGGTGACAACATACAGCCTTGATGTACTCCATCTGTATATCTTCCCTGAAAAGATGTCTATTTAAGTCCTTTGCACATATTTAATTAGATGGTTTATATTTTTTGTTGAGCTAGAAGTGTTGTTTATACAGTATACTGGATACTAGACCTTTATAAGTTAGACGGTTTGCAAACATTTTCTCCCATTCTGTGGTTTGTCTTTTGATTTTTCAGTAGTCTCTTAGTGGGCAAAAGGATTTTTTTTTTTTTAATTTTGAAGGAGTTCAATTTGTCTGTTTTTTTCTTTTTCTATATTTTTTATACTTTTGCTGTCATGTGTATCTAAGAATCCATTGTCAAACCCAAGGTCATGGAAATTTACCCCATATTTTCTTCAAATGGTTTTATGGGTTTAGCACTTACATTTAGTTCTATGATCCATTTTGAGTTAATTTTTGCATATGGTATGAGATAAGGGTACAACTTCATTCTTTTTCATGTGACTATCCAGATTTCCTAGTATCACTTATTTAAGAGACTATTCTTTTCCCATTGAATGGTCTTGGCACCCTCATAAAAAATCAACTAACTTTATTCAGACATAGAAAAGAAGGAAATCCTACCATTTGCTACAACGTGGATGAACCTTGAGGACATTAGGGTAAGTGAAATAATCAGTCAAAGACAAATCCCTTATGATCTCATTTATATATAAAAAGATTCAGTCTTGGTAGACTGTTTTTAACAATTTCCCCATTTTTCTAGATTATTCAGTTTGTTGGTATATAACTGTTTATAGCAGTTTCATAATTTTTTGAAACTATGTGTTTTTTTGTGGCACCAGTTTTTATTGTATGTCCCTCTTCTTTTTATTTCTTGATTTGTTTGAGCTTCTTTTTTTCTTAGTTGTACCACAGTTTTATCAATTTTTGTTTAACTTTTAAAAACCAACTCAATTCATTGATTTTTTTCTGCTGTTTTTCTATTTTCTATCTTATTCTGCTCTAATATTTATGTATTTCCTTCCTTCTGCTAATTTTGGTCATTGTTCTTTTTCTAGCTCATTGAGAAGTAAAGTTTTAGGTTGTGTATTGTGATGTCTCCTTTTTAAGTAGGTGATTTATCATTATGAATTTCACTTCTGTGCTGCTTGTAATGCCACCTCAAAAAGATCAGTATGTTTCATTTTCTTTTGTCTTGATATATGTTTCTTAACTTCCTTTTTGACTTTTTCTTGATTTAATTTTTTTGTTCAAGACTGTGTTGGTTAAATTCCACATACTTGTGAATTTTTTCAAGTATTTATTTCTTTTTAAAAAATTATTACCAGTTTTTAATTGAGATATAAGAGACATAACACACTGTGGTAGTTTTAAGGTATATAGCATAATGGACTTGACTTTTATATATTGTGGAAATGAATTACCAATACGTTAAGTGTAATGTCCAACATTTCATGTAGAAACAAAAATATGAAAAATACAATATTTTTTCTTCTCTGTAACCATTTTAAAAATACTATAAATAAGTAAAACCTTTAGGTCATCCGAGTTTGTAGATTGCATGCCCAGCACTCATTATATTATCTAGAAGTTTGTAATTCTTTGTGGCCTCCTTAATCCAATTCTACCACTCTGCCAATTTCCATCTCTATTAACCACAGATCTGACTTCTTTCTATGAGTTTTTTTTTAAAGTATTTTACATATAAAAGAGATCTAAAGTATTTGTCTTCTCTTTTCCTAATAGCTTTACTTAGGCAGAATCCCCTCAATGTCCAACCACGTTGGCCATCAATAGTAGGAATTTCCTTCCTTTGCTGCTTAAATTATTATTCCATTATACAATAGATACATCAAAACTTTTTATACATTGTTCATCAGTGAACAGTCATGGTTGTTTTTCATATCCTTGCATTATAATCAATACTGCCACTAATATGGATCTAGATATCTTTCATTCATTCAGTTCAGTCACTCAGTCGTGTCCAACTCTTTGCGACCCCATGGACTGCAGCACGCCAGGCCTCCCTGTCCATTACCAACTCCCGGAGTTTACTCAAACTCATGTCCATTGAGTCAGTGATGCCATCCAACCATCTCATTCTCTGTCTTCCCTTCTCCTCCTGCCTTCAATCTTTCCCAGCATCAGGGTCTTTTCAAATGAGTCAGTTCTTCACATCAGGTGGCCAAAGTATTGGAGTTTCAGCTTCAGCATCAGTCCTTCCAATGAATATTCAGGACTGATTTCCTTTAGGATTGACTTATTTGGATCTCCTTGCAGTCCAAGGGACTCTCAAAAGTCTTCTCCAACACCACAGTTCAAAAGCATCAATTCTTTGTGCTCTCAGCTTTCTTTATAGTCCAACTCTCACATCCATACATGACTACTGGAAAAACCATAGCCTTGACTAGATGGACCTTTGTTGGCAAAGTAATGTCTCTGCTTTTTAATATGCTGTCTAGGTTGGTCATAACTTTTCTTCCAAGGAGCAAGCGATCTTTTAATTTCATGGCTGCAGTCACCATCTGCAATGATTTTGGAACCCAAGAAAATAAAGTCTGTCACTGTTTCCATTGTTTCCCCATCTATTTGTCATGAAGTGATGGGACCAGATGCCATGATCTTAGTTTTCTGAATGTTGAGTTTTAAGCCAACTTTTTCACTCTCCTCTTCACTTTTATCAAGAGGCTCTTTAGTTTCTTCTTGTTTTTTTGCCATACAGGGGAGGTGTCATCTGCATATCTGAGGTTATTGATATTTCTCCCAGCAATCCTTGGATTCACACTTGTCTTCTTCCAGCCCAATTTTTCACATGATTACTCTGCAATAAGTTTAAAACAAGCACGTGACAATATACCAACCTTGACGTACTCCTTTTCCTATTGGAACCAGTTCACTGGGTTGTTCCATGTCCAGCTCAACTGTTGCTTCCTGACCTGCATACAGATTTCTCAAGAGGCAGGTCAGTGGTCTGGTATTCCCATCTCTTTAAGAATTTTCCACAGTTTTTTGTGATCCACACAGTCAAAGGCTTTGGCATAGTCAATAAAGCAGAGGTAGATGTTTTTCTGGAATTCTCTTGCTTTTTTGATGATCCAACAGGATGTTTGGGAAATTGATCGCTGGGTTCCTCTGCCTTATTCTGGGATCCAACTTGAACAACCTGCAAGTTCAGAGTTCACGAATTGCTGAAGTCTTGCCTTGGAGAATTTTGAGCATTACTTACTAGCGCTGTGAGAATGAGTGCAGTTGTGTGGAATTTGAGCATTCTTGGCTTTACCTTTCTTTGGACTGGAATGAAAACTGACCTTTTCCAGTCCCTAGTGGGTCACTGCTGAGTTTCCAAATTTGCTGGGCAAACGTGCATGCACTTTTCACAGCATTGTCTTTTTAGGAATTTGAAATAGCTCAACTGGAATTCCATCACCTCCACTAGCTTTGTTCGTAGTGATGCTTCCTAAGGCCCACTTGACTTTGCATTCCAGGATGTCTGGCTCTAGGTGAGTGATCACACCATCGTGATTATCCTTGGTTGTGAAGAGCTATTTTGTATAGTTTTCTTCTGTGAAATCTTGCACCTCTTCTTAAGTACTCTGCTTCGGTTAAGTCCAAACCATTATCTGTCCTTTATTGTGCCCATCTTTGGATGAAATGTTCCCTTGGTATTTCTAATTTTCTTGAAGAGATCTCTAGTTTTTCCCATTCTATTGTTTTTCTCTATATCTTAGCATAATCACTGAGAAAGGCTTTCTATCACTCTTGCTATCTTAAAATTCTCTATTAAAATATGAGTAATATATTTCCTTTTCTCCCTTGCCTTTTGCTTCTCTACTTTCAGAGTTATTTGTTAAGGCTTCCTCAGACAAACCATTTTGCCTTTTTGCATTTTTTTTTCTTGTGGATAGTCTTGATCCCTGCTTCCTGTACAAAGTTACAAACCACCATCCATAGTTCATCAGTACTCTGTGTAATCATGATCTAATAATATCTCCCTTCTTGTAGTCCTGTCACTTCCCCACAAACTTCCTGTATAAATCATAATGGAATTTGATTTAGGTCATACCTGAATGGTCTAGTGGTTTTCCCTACTTTCTTCAATTTAAGTCTGAATTTGGCAATAAGGAGTTCATTATCTGAGCCACAGGCATCCCTAGTCTTGTTTTTCTGACCAAATAAGACTATCCATCTTGGCTTGCAAAGAATATAATCAATCTGATTTGGTGTAAGGCCAATCTGTATGTCCAATGTAGAAAGAGTCTTCTCTTGTGTTGTTGCAAAGGGTGTTTAACTATGACCCATTGTGTTCTCTGGCAAAACTCTATTAGCCTTTGCCCTGCTTCATTCTGTACTCCAAGGCCAAATTTGCCTGTTACTCCAGGTGTTTCTTGACTTCCTACTTTTGCATTCCAGTCCCCTATAATGAAAAGGACATCTTTTTTGGGTGTTAGTTCTAGAAGGTCTTGTAGATCTTCATAGAACCATTCAACTTCAGCTTCTTCAGCATTACTGGTCAGGGCATAGACTTGGATTACTGTGATACTGAATGGTTTGCCTTGGAAAGGAACAGAGCCTCATTCTGTTCGTATTTGAGATGCATCCATGTACCGCATTTCAAGACTGTTTTGTTGATTATGGCGGCAATGGCAACCCACTTCAGTACCTTGCCTGGAGAATCCCATGGAGGAGGCCTGGTGGCTACAGTCCATGGGGTCGCTAAGAGTCAGACACAACTGAGCGACTTCACTTTCACTTTTCCCTTTCATGCAATGGAGAAGGAAATTGCAACCCACTCCAGTGTTCTTGCCTGGAGAGTCCTGGGGACGGTGGAGCCTGGTGGGCTTGCCGTCTGTGGGGTCACACAGAGTCAGACACGACTGATGCAACTTTGCGCCATTTCTTCTAAGGGATTCTTGTCCCCACACTAAATAGATATAATGGTCATCTAAATTCACCCATTCCAGGTCGTTTAAAGTTTGCTGATTCCTAAAATGTTGATGTTCGCTCTTACCATCTCCTGTTTGATCACTTCCCAATTGCCTTGAATCATGGACCTAACATTCCAGGTTCCTATGCAATATTGCTCTTTACAGCATCGGACCTTGCTTCCATCACCAGTCACATCCACAACTGGGTGTTGTTTTTGCTTTGGCTCCATCTCTTCATTCTTTCTGGAGTTATTTCTCCACTCATCTCCAGTAGCATATTGGGCACCTACCGACCTGGGGAGTTTATCTTTCAGTGTCCTATCTTTTTGCCTTTTCATACTGTTCATGGGGTTCTCAAGCGGAAAACTGAAGTGGTTTGCCATTCCTTTCTCCAGTGACCACATTTTGTCAGAACTCTCCACCATGACCTGTCCGTCTTATCGTTTTTGGGGTAAAGGCTGTATAATTTCATTGAGTTAGACAAGGCTGTGGTCCAGTCTCAGATTGTTATTTTTCGTGATTGTGATTTTAAAATATTTTTGCCCTCTGATGGAAAGGGAATAAGGGCTTAGGAAGTTCCCCTATGGGAGACGAGGGGAAAACTGGGCTTTTCCAGTTACTTGTCCCAGTAAATCTTTAATCAATTTTTTTTTGGGTGGTGGGGTGTGCTCCCCCCCCTTTTTTACCGGGATAAACTGTTGGAGGAAATAAGATATTTGTGACCTCCTTCTAAAGGCCCCAGATCCCCTGCTGTTACCCCCCCCCCTGCAGCACGCCCCCACGACCCATCCTCCACGGGAGACTCCTGGACATTCTCGGCAAGTCTGGGTCACTCTCTGTGGGGTAAACTGCCCCTTTCCCCGGGGGTCCGGGTTTGGCACAAGGGTCTTGCCCTGTTCTTTAAGTTCGGTGCTCTAGGGTGGGGTTAATGGTGCCCTCCTCCTAGGGGGCTTACGCTGTACCCAGATCTGCTGCACCCAGACCCCCCCCCTGCGGCAGCCCATGCTGCCCCCAAACCCTCTGAGGGACCCCCAAAATACATTCTGTCTCGTCTCTTGGGCCTCTGAGCCCGGGTGCAAACGGGTTTGTTTGACCCCTTTGAGCGTCCTGGGGTTTTATGGGGTTTGATTCTAATGTGTTTTTCCCCCTTTAACCATCTTGCAAGGGCTTTCCTTTCCCCTTGGAGTTGAGTATTCCTCAAAGTTCTTAAAACCCTCACACCACGCTCCAGCATTACCACTTTTTGGAGTTTCCTACCCTTGGGCATGGGGTACCCCTCACGCCACCCGCACATTTTCTCCATCCTATGACATTCCAACATCAAAAACCTTTCCCGGACAGAAAAGGAGTGGCAAAGGGGGAGGGCATTCAATGTAATTTCACAAACCCCCGGGGGAAATTTATATTCTGACCTGAATTTTTCCCCTCCAAGTTTTCAGTTTATTATTTGATTCAAGGCTGTTCTTGCTTCATTCTGGTAGGTTCTCTTGAGTTGAGCTATCCTGGCAGTTTGGGGTTCCCCAGATATCTTTTAGAAAAAGTGTTTTCATTTCCTTTTACTGTATTAACAGAAGTGGAGTTTCTGGATCATATGGTAATTCCATTTTTAATTTTTTTTTTTTTGAGGAACCTCCATACTATTTTCCATATCAGCTGTAACAATTCTACCATAATGCACACGTGTTTTCTTCACATTCTCACCAATAATTGTTTTCTTTATTTTAAGTAAAAAAAATTGTCATTCTGACAGGTGTTAGGTAATATTGGATTGTGGTTTTGACTTGCATTTCTCTTATGATTAATGACATTGAGTATCTTTTCATGTACTTTTAGACATTTATGTATCTTTGGAAAAATATCTATGCAAGTCTTTTGGCCAAATTTCACAGTGGGCAAATCCTAGAATATGTGTATAATTTTTTTTGCTATTTTGCGTGGGTTTTAAAATAAGTTTTGAACATTAACCTCTATCATATATGTGGTTTACAAATATTTCTTCCCATTCCATAGGTTGTTTTTTCATTTTGTTGATCCTTTTTAACAACTGAAGTATAGTTGATTTATAATATTATGTTAGTTTCAGGTATACAGTGTAGTGATTCTGTATTTTTTACAAATAATATAGCTACTTAATATTAGGCAAGGCATAAAACTATTACCTGACCTTCAACATACAACAGTGTTATTCCTAAAGACATCAAAATTGACAAACACAATTTTTTATGAACAAAGTCCACTATGTCCTGCCAGAAACCAGGTCTCTACAACTGCATACAGATGGTATCTTCAACACAGCCACCTTGCTGGAAAGTAAGGTGAAGCAAATTTAAGTTAAATTGCCTCAAAGCTCTCATACCTTGTTCCAGTCACCTTTCCCTTGATTCAGCATTCATTTATTTGCTTCAAGCCTCTAAATATTTTCCAGAGTTCTGACCAAATTGATACTAAGAATTTGTGATATTTTTGTTTCTGTGAAGAGTTGGGACCTTGGAAGTCCCTTCTCTGACATTTTCACTACTGTCACCTCATCTGATGCATTTTTACTTACAGCATTCAAGACCCTCAAACATTGACTATAATTTCTTATTTCTACCACTTAAATTTTTTTTATTAGAGAATTTACAATGCTTTGTAAAATTTACAATGTTGTGTTAATTTCAGGTGTATGGCAAGGTGGATCAGTTATACATATACATATATTCACTCTTTTTTTTAAAGAGTCTTTTCCCATATAGGCCATTGCATAATACTGAGTAGAGTTCCCTGTGCTATATGGCAGGTTCTTATTAGTTATCTATTTTATATATAGTAGTGTGTATATGTCAATTCTAATCTCCCAGTTTAGCCTTCCCTTCTGTATCCCTGGTAAGCATATTTGTTTACTACATCCATGACTCTACTTCTGTTTTTATAAATAAGTCCATTTGTACCTTTTAAAAACTCCACATATAAACAATGTCATATGATATTTACCTTTCTGTGTCTGACTTACTTCACTTATTATGACAATCTCTAGGTCCATTCATGTTGCTGCAAATGGCTTTATTTTGTTCTTTATCATGACTAATTAATATTCCATTGCATATATATACTACATCTTCTTTATTCATTCCTCTGTTGATGGACATTTAGGTTGCTTCCATGTTCTGGCTACTGTAAAGAGTGCTACCATAAGCATTGGGGTATATGTATCTTTTTTAAATTGGAGGATAATATCTTTACAATATTGTGTTGGTTTCTGCCATACAACAAGGCGAATC
Source organism: Okapia johnstoni (assembly GCA_024291935.2). NCBI lineage: Eukaryota > Metazoa > Chordata > Mammalia > Artiodactyla > Giraffidae > Okapia > Okapia johnstoni. The sequence continues at coordinate 53,797,277 of CM044305.1, read as the reverse complement.
AGTCATAACTATATATACACCCCTCCTCTTGATTCTCCTTCCCACTTCCCCCCATCCTGCCCCTCTATGTTGTCACAGAGCACCAGGTTGGATTTCCTGTGCCATACAGCAACTTCCCACCAGCTATCCACTGTACACATGGTAGTGTACAAACATCAATGCCACTCACTCAATTTGTCCCATCCTCTCCTTCCCTCACTGTGTCCACAAGTCCATTATCTACCTCTGCATCTCTATCCCTTCTCTGCAAATAGGTTCATCAGTACCATTTTTTTTCTAGATTGCATGTATATGCATTAACATATGATACTTACTTTTCTCTTTCTGACTTACTTTACTCTGTATAACAGGCTCTAGGTTCATGCACATCAGTTCAATTAATTTACATTTGTTTCTTTTTACAGATGAGTAATATTCCATTGTGTATATGTACCACAATTTCTTTATCTGTTCATCTGTTGATAGACATCTAGGTTGCTTCCAAGTCCTGGATATTGTAAACAGTGCTGGAATGAACATTGGGGTACATGTGTCTTTTTGAATTGTGGTTTTCTCAAGTTATATGCTCAGTAGTGGAATTGCTGGGTCATATGGTAGTTTTATTCCGTTTTTAAAGGAATCTCCATACTGTTCTCCATAGTGACTCTACCAATTTAAATTCTCACCAACAGTGCAAGAAGGTTCTCTTCTCTCTACACCCTCTCCAGTATTTATTGTTTGTAGATTTTTGGATGATGGCCATTCTGAGTGGTGTGAGGTGACAGCTCATTGCAGTTTTGATATGCATTTCTCTAATAATTAGTGATGTTGAGCATCTTTTCATGTGCTTTTTGGCCACCTGTGTGTCTTCTTTGGAGAAATGTCTATTTAGATCTATTTGTTTTATTTTGCTATTCAGCTGCATGAGCTGTTTGTTTATTTTGGAGATTAATACCTTGCCAGTTACTTCATTTGCAAATATTTTCTCCCATTCTGAGGGTTGTCTTTTCATTTTGTTAATGATTTTCTTTGATGTGCAAAAGCTTTTAAGATTAATTAAGTCCCATTTGTTTAGCTTTGTTTTTGTTTTCATTACTCTAGATGGTGGATCAAAAAAGATATTGCTGCAATTTATGTCAAAGTGTGTTCTGCCTATGTTTTCCTCTAAGTGTTTAATAACACCCAGTTTTACCTTTATGTCTTTAATCCATTATGAGTTTATTTCTGTGATCATGTTAAGAAGTGTTCTAATTTCATTCTTTTACACATAGATGTCCAGATTTATTAGCACCACTTATTGAAGAAACTATTTTTTCTTCCATTGAATATTCTTGCATCCTTTGTCATAGATTAGGTGATCATAGGTATGTTAGTTTATCTCTGGGCTCTCTATCTTGTTTCATTGATCTATATTTCTGTTTCTGTGCCAGTACCATAATGTTTTGACTTAGTCACTTTGTAGTGCAGTCTGAAGTCAGGGAACCTGATTGCTTCAGCTCTATTTTTCTTTCTCAAGTTTGCTTTGAATACTTGGGGTCTTTTGTGTTTCTATTTGAATTGTAAAATGCTTTCTTCTAATTCTGTGAGAAACGTCACTGGTAATTTGATAGGGATTGCACTGAATCTGTAGATTGTTTTGGGTAGTATAGTCAGTTTCATAATATTGATTCTTCCAATTTAAGAACATTGCATATCTCTCCATCAGTTTTTGTCATCTTTGATTTCTTTAATCAATGTCTTATTGTTTTCTGAGTACAGGTGTTTTGTCTCCTTAGGTAGGTTTATTCCTAAGTATTTTATTCTTTTTGATGCAATGGTAAATGTGATTGTTTCCTTTCTTTATGATCTTTCATTGTTAGTGTATAGCAATGCAAGAGATTTACGTGCATTAATTTTGCATTCTGAAACTTTATCAAATTAATTGATGAGCTCTTGTAGAATTCTAGTAGAATCTTTAGGATTTTCTATGTATAGTAACATGTCATCTGCAAACAGTGACAGTTTTTCTTCTTTTTTTAAATTCATGTTCCTTTTATTCTGATTGCCATGGCTAGCACTTACAAAACTATGTTGAATAATAGTGACTAGAGTGGACATCCTTGTCTTGCTCCTGATCTTAGAGGAAATGCTTTCAGTTTTTCACCACTAAGAATAATGTTTTTTCTGGATTTGTCATATATGATCTTTACTATGTTGATGTAAGTTCCCTCTATGCTGACTTTCTGGAGAGGTTTTATTATAAATGTGTGTTGAATCTTGTCAAAAGCTTTTGCTGCATCTATTGAGATGATCATATGGTTTTAATCCTTCAATCTGTTAATGTGGTGTATATTGATTTGCGTATATTAAAGAAATTTTGCATCCTTGGGATAAATCCTACTTACTCCTGGGTGAAGATCTTCTTAATGTATTGTTGGATTTGGTTTGCTGTATTTTGTTGAAAAATTTTGCATTTATGTTTGTCAGAAATATTGGCTTGTAATTTTCGTGTGTGTGTGTGTGTGTGTGTGTGTGTGTGTGTGTGTGTGATGTCTTTGGTTTTGATATCAGGGTGATGGTGGGTGGCTTTGTAGAATGAACTTGGTTGTGTTTCTTCCTCTGCAATTTTTTGGAAGAATTTGAGAGGGATAGGTGTTAGTTCTTTGCCTAATGTTTGATAGAACTCACCTGTGAAACTATCTGGTCCTAGAATTTTCCTTGTTAGGAGTTTTTAAATCACACTTTCATTATTTGTAATTGGTTTGTTCATATTTTCTATTTCTTCCTGGTTCAGCATTGGAAGGTTTCACTTTTCTAAGAATTTGGCCATTTCTTCTAGGTTGTCCATTTTATTGGCCTATAGTTGCTTGTAGTAGTCTCTTATGGTCCTTTGTGGGCTTCCCTGGTGGCTCAGTGGTAGAGAATGTGCCTGCAATGCAGGAGACACTGGTTTGATCCCTGGGTCAGGAAGATCCTCTGGAGAAAGAAATGGCAATACACTCTGGAATTCTTGTCTGGAGAATCCCACGGACAGAGAAGCCTGGTGGGCTACAGTCCATAGGGTTGCAGAGTCGGACGTGACTGAAGCAACTGAGCACACATGTATGATCTTTTGTATTTCTGTGTTATCATTTGTAGCTTCTCCTTTCTTATTTCTAGCTTTATTGATTTGAGTTCTCTACATCTTTTTACTTGCTGGGTCTGGCTAAAAGTTTATCATTTTTCTTTATCTTCTCAAGGAACAAGTTTTCAGTTTCATATATCTTTGTTATTATTTTCTTCATCTGCATTTCATTTATTTCTGCCCAGATTTTTATGATTTCTTTCCTTCTGTTAAGTTTGAGTTTTGTTTGTTCCTCTTTCTCTAGTTGTTTTAGGTATAAGGTTAGGTTGTTCATTCCCAAATAAATTTGTTTTTTGAGGTAAGATTTTATTGCTATAAATTTCCCTCTTGCTGCACCCCGTAGGTTTTGGATCATCATGTTTTCATTGTCGTTTGTCTGCAGCTACTGTTTAATTTCCTCTTTGGTTTCTTCAGTGATCCATCCATTAATTAGCAACATGTTCTTTAGCTTACATGTGTTTGTGATTTTCAGAGTTTTTTTTATTCCTGTAATTGATGTTTAATCCAATAGTGTTTTGGTCAAAAAAGATGCTTGATATGATTTCAATTTTCTTAACTTTAATGAGACTTGATTTGTGACCCATGATGTGATCTATTCTAGAGAATGTTCCCTGTGCACTTGGGAAGAAAATGTATTCTGTTGCTTCTGGATGGAATGTCCTAAAAATATCAATTGAGTATATTTGTTCTAAATGTGTCATTTAAGGCTTGTGTTTTCTTACTAATTTTCTCTCGGAATGATCTGCCCAGGGGTGTAAATGGGGTGTTAAAGTCCACAATTATTATGGTGTTATTGTCAATTTCCCCTCTTGTGGCTGTTAGTATTTGCCTTATGTATAGAGATTCTCCTATGTTGGATGCATATATATTTACAATTGTATTTTCTTCTTGGATTGATCTCTTGATCATTATGCAGTGTCCTTCACTATCTCTTATAATAGTCTTTATTTTAACATCTATCTTATCTGATATCAGTGTATATTGTCACCCTGCTTATTTGACTTATATGCAGAATACATCATGTGAAATGCTGGGCTGGATGAAGCACAAGTTGGAATCAAGATTTCTGGGAGAAATAATGGAAACAGTGACAGATTTTATTTTGGGGGCTCAAAAGTCACTGCAGATGGTGACTGCAGCCATGAAATTAAAAGACACTTGCTCCTTGGAAGAAAAGCTATGAACAACCTAGACAGCATATTAAAAAGCAGAGACATTATTTTGCCAACAAAGGTCTGTCTAGTCAAAGCTATGGTTTTTCCAGTAGTCACGCATGTATGTGAGAGTTGGACGATAAAGAAAGCTGAGTGCTGAAGAATTGAAGCTTTTGAACTGTGGTGTTGGAGAAGACTCTGAAAGTCCCTTGGACTGCAAGGGGATCAAACCAGTGAATCCCAAAGGAAATCAGTCCTGGATATTCATTGGAAGGACTGATGCTGAAGCTGAAACTCCAATACTTTGGCCACCTAATGTGAAGAGCTGACTTATTGGAAAAGACCCTGATGTTGGGAAAGATTGATGGCATGTGGAGAAGATGACAGAGAATGAGATGGTTGGATGGCATCACTGACTCGATGGACATGAATTTGAGCAAGCTCCAGGAGTTGGTGATGGAAAGGGAGGCCTGGCATGCTGCAGTCCGTGGAGTCACAAAGAGTCGGAGATGACTGAGAAACTGAACTGAACTGATTCCAGGTTTCTTTTCATTTCCATTTGCATGGAATATCTTCTCCCATCGCCTTACTTTCATTCTGTATGCATCTCTATGTTTCAGGTGGATCTCTTGTAAACAGCATATATACACGTCTTGTTTTTGTATCCATTCAGCCAGCCTATGTGTTTTGATTGGAGCTTTTATTTCATTTACATTTTAGGTAATTATTGGTATGTATATTCCTATTGCCGTTTTATTCATTGTTTTGGGTTTGTTTTTGTAGTTTTTATTTCTTTCTTTCCTTTTTCTTTCTTCTCTTTTCTTGATTTTCTTGCCTCGAGCTATTGCTTTAACATTTATTGTAAAGTTGGTTTGGTGGTGCTGAATTCCTTTAGCTTTTGTTTGTCTGTAAAGGTTTTGATTTCTCCATTGAATCTGAATGAGAGCCTTGCTGGGCAGAGTATTCTTGATTGTAGGTTTTTCCCCTTTATCACTTTTAATATATCCTACCAGTCCCTTCTGGCCTTCATAGCTTCTGCTGAAAAATCAGCTGATAACTTTATGGGTGTTCCCTTGTATGTTATTTGTTGCTTTTTTCTTGATGATTTTAGTGTTTTTTCTTTGTATTTTAGTTAGTTTGATTAACATGTGTCTCGGTGTGTTCCTCTTGGGTTTATCCTGTAACTTCTCTCTGCACTTCCTGGAATTAGGTGAGTATTTTATTTCCCATGTTAGGGATGCTTTTGACTATAATATCTTAAAATATTTTTTCAAGTCCTTTCTCTTATTTTTCTTCTTCTGGGACCCATAACACTTGAATGTTGTTCCATTTAATGTTGTCCCAGAGATCTCTGAAACTGTCTTCATTTCTTTTTATTCTTTTTTTTGTTTGTTTTTTGTTCTGTGGTAGAGATTCCTGCCATTGTCTTCCTGATCACTTGTTCATTCTTTGGCTCAGGTGATGTGCTATTGATTCCTTCTAATGTATTTTTCATTTCAGTTACCATCTTTTTCAGCTTTTTTTGTTTGTTTTTTAGCTCTTCTAGGTCTTTGCTAATTTTTTTTGTATCTTTTGATCTGTGCCTGCATTCTTTTTCTCAGATCTTGGATCATCTTTTCTATTATTACTCTGAATTCTTTTTTAGATAGATTACTTTTCAGATACTTATCTCTTCTACATTTAGTTGTTCTTGTAGGTTTTCATTTTGCTCCTTCATCTGCTATGTATTTCTTTGTCATCCCATTTTGTCTAACTTACTGTATTTGTGGTCTCCTTTCCACAGGCTGCGTGATCATAGCTCCTCCTGCTTCTGGTGTCTGTCCCATGGTAGGTAAGGGTGGTCTCAGAGGCTTGTACCTTTATCCCCTTGAGAGGAAATTTGATTAATATTGTGATCAACTCCTGCCCTTGATATTCAGCAAGGCCTCCTCTTTGCGCTATGGTTGTCACTGCCCCAACTGGGGGCCAGGCCTGCTCCCTAGTTGTTAGAGTAGAGGCCCCAGATACGTTTCTTTAAAAAAATCTTTTTACTTTGCATTGAAGTATAGCCTAATAACAATTTTGTGATAGTTTCAGGTAAACAGGGAAGGGACTCAGCGATATATATAATGTATCCATTCTGTCTCAAACTCCCTTCTCTTCCAGGCTGCCACATAACATTGAACAGAGTTCCATTTGCTACACAGTAGGTCCTTGTTGGTTATTTATTTTCAATATAGCAGTGTGTTCATCCCAAACTCCCTAACTCTCCCTTCCCCCCATCCTTCCCCCTGGTAACCATAAGTTTGGTCTCAAGTCTGTCTCTTTCTATTTTGTAATGTAAGTTCATTTGTATCATTACTTTTTAGATTCCAAATATAAAGGATAGCATATGATATAGCATATGATATTTCTCCTTCTCAGTCTGATTTACTTCAGTCAGTATGACAATCTCTAGTTCCATCCATGTTGCTGTAAATGGCATTATTTCATTTTTTAATGGCTGAGTAATATTCCATTGTGTACATGTATGACATCTTCTTTATCCATTCCTCTGTTGATGGGTATTTAGGTTGCTTCCATGTCTTGGCTATTGTAAACAGTGCTGCAATGAACATTGGTATGCATGTATACTTTTGGATCATGTTTCTCTCCAGATATATGCCCAGGAGTGGGGTTACAGGGTCATACAGTAAGTTTACTTTTAGTTTTTTAAGGAACCTTCATACTGTTCTCCTTAGAGACTGTACCAATTTACATTCCCACCAAAAGCGTAGGAGAGTTCTCTTCTCTTCACACCCTCTCCAGCATTTATTGTTCTTGTATATTTTGATGATAGCCATTTTGGCAGGTTTTGATATGCATTTCTCTAATAATTAGTGATGTTGAACATCTTTTCACGTGCTTCTTGGCCATCTATGTGTCTTCTTCGGAGAAATGTCTATTTAGCTCTTCAGACCATTTGACAACTGGATTATTTGTTTTTTTTTTAAATTACTTATTTATTAGTTGAAGGATAATTGCTTTACAGAATTTTGCTGGTTTCTGCCAAACATCAACATGAATCAGCCATAGGTATACATATGTCCCCTCCCTCTTGAACCTCCCTTACATCTCCCTCCTTATCTCGCCCCTCTATGTTGTTACAGATCCCCTATTTGAGTTCCCTGAGTCATACAGCAAATTAATATTGGCTCTCTATTGCACGTATGGTAATGTAAGTTTCCACATTACTCTCTCCATACATCTCACCCTCTCCTTCCCCCCCACCCTGTGTCCATAAGTCTTTTTCTATGTCTGTGTCTCCATTGCTGTCCTGAAGAAAATCTCATCAGTACCATCTTTCTAGATTCCATATATGGGGGCTTTTCTGGGGGCTCAGACCAGGAGATCCAGGTTTGACTCTTGGGTCAGGAAGATCCCCTGGAGAAGGGAATGGCAACCAATTCCAGTATTCTTGCCTGGAGAATTCCATGCACAGAGGAGCCTGGTGGGCTATAGTCCATGGGGTCACCAGTACCATCTTTCTAGATTTCGTATATATGTGTTGATATATGCTATTTATCTTTCTCTTTCTGACTTGCTTCATTCTGTATAATAGGCTTTAGGTTCATCCACATCATTGGAACTGATTCAAATACATTCCTTTTTAGGCTGAGTAATATTCCATTGTATATATGTACCACTGCTTCTTTATCTATTCATCTGTTGATGGACATATAGGTTGCTTCCATGTTCTACCTATTGTAAATAGTGCTGCAATGAACATTGAGGTACATGTGTCTTTTTCAATTTTGGTTTCCTCAGGGTATATGCCTAGTAGTGGGATTGCTGGATCATATGGTAGTTTTATTCCTAGTTTTTTAAGAAATCTCCACAGTGTCTTCCATAGTGGCTGTATCAATTTACATTCCCACCAATAGTGCAAGAGGATTTCCTTTTCTTCACACCCTCTCCAGCATTTATTATTTGTAGACTTTTTGAGGATGGCCATTCTGGCTGCTGTGAGGTGATATCTTATTGTAATTTTGATTTTCATTTCTCTAATAATGAGTGCTGTTGAGTATTTTTTATGTGTTTTTTAGCCATCTGTATGTCTTCTTCGGAGAAATGTCTGTTTAGGTCTTTTCCCCACTTTTCGATTGGGTTGTTTGTTTTTCTGGTATTAACTTGTATGAGCTGCTTATATATTTTGGAAATTAACCCTTTGTCAGTTGTTCCATTTGCTATTATTTTCTCCTATTCTAAGGGTTGTCTTTTCATCTTGAATATAGTTTCCTTTGCTGTGCAAAAACTTTTAAATTTAATTAGGCCCCACTTGTTTATTTTTGCTTTTATTTCCATTACTCTGGGATGTGAGTCATAGAGGAACTTGCTTTGATTTATGTCATTGAGTGCTCTGCCTATGTTTTCCTCTAAGAGTTTTATAGATTCTGGTCTTATATTTAGGGCTTTAATCCATTTTATCTTTGTGAATGGTGTTAGGAAGTGTTCAAATTTCACTCTTTTATACATAGCTGTCCAGTTTTCCCAGAACCACTTATTGAAGAGGCTCTTTTTGCCCAATTGTATATTCTTGCCTCCTTTGTCAAAAATAAGGTACCCATAGGTGCGTGGGTTTATGTCTGGACTTTCTATCTTGTTCCATTTGTTTATATTTTTTTTGTGTGCCAGTACCATACTGTCTTGATGACTGTAGCTTTGTAGTATAGTCTTAAGTCAGAAAGCTTGATTGCTCCAGATTCATTCTTCTTCCTCAAGATTGCTTTGGTTATTCAGGATCTTTTTTGTTTCCATATAAGTTGTGAAATTTTTTTGTTCTAGTTCTGTGACAAATTCTATTGGTAATTTGATAGGGGTCACACTGAATCTGTAGATTGCATTTGGTAGTATAGTCATTTTCACAATATTGATTCTTCCAATCCAGGAGCATGGAATATCTCTCCATCTGTTTATGCCATCTTTGATTTCTTTCATCAGTGTCTTGAAATTTCTGTATACAGTTCTTTTGTCTACTTATGTAGGTTTATTCCTAGGTATTTTATTCTTTTTGTTGCAATGTTGAATGGGATTGATTCCTTAATTTTTCTTTCTGATTTTTCATTGTCAGTATATAGGAATGCAAGTGTTTTCTGTGTATTGATTTTGTATTCTATGACTTTGCTAAATTCACTGATTAGCTCTAGTAAATTTCTGATAGTATCTTTAGGGTTTTCTATGTATAGTATCATGTCATCTGCAAACAGTGACAGTTTTTGAGATTGTCATATGGGTTTTATTTTCAATCTGTTAATATGGTATATCACATTGATTAATTTGCTTATACTGAAGAATCCTTGCATCCCTGGGATAAACCCAATTTGATCATGGTGTATGAGCTTTTTAATATGTTGTTGAAGTCTGTTGGCTAGAATTTTGTTGAGGATTTTTGCATCTATGTTCTTCTGGCCTGTCATTTTCTTTTTTTATGTTGTCTTTGCCTGGTTTTGGGTTGTTTTGATGCTGTTAAGCATCATTAGCTGTTTGTAAATTTTGGAGACTAATCACTTGTTGGTCACTTCATCTGCAAATATTTTCTCCCAATCTGTGGATTGCTTTTTCATTTTGTTTATTGTTTCCTTTGCTGTGAAAAGCTTTTGAATTTAAGTATGTCCCATTTGTTTATTTTTTTATTTCCAGATGGGTGTAAAAAGATATTGCTGCCATTTATATCAGAGTGTGTTCCGCCTATGTTTTCCTCTAGGAGTTTTATACTGTTCAATGTCACATTTAGTTCTTTAATCTATTTTGAGTTCGTTTTTGTGTATACTATTGAAGAATGATCTAATTTCATTTTTGAACACATAGCTGTTTTCCCAGCACCATTTGTTGACGAGACTGTCTTTCCAACATTGTATAGTCTTACCTCTTTTGTAACAGATTAATTGACCACAGGTGCATGAGTTTATTTCTGGGCTTTCTACACAGAACTGTTTCTTAGCTGTGATTCTTATTTTCATTGCAAGGTAGAAGGGATTGAAGCACTCCCATTGGGAGAGAAACCTCTCTCCTCCTTTGAAGCTGTTCACCTGTGAATGTGCTCTGTTGTGTCCCCTTTCATCCTTTGTGTGGGCTCACAAAGTATACTCTTGTTGGCACTTCTCTTGGTCCTGCCTTAACTGTGGATATGCTGGAAATTGGCCCTGGTGACTGTCACACATAGATTTCATCTGGCTACTGGTGCAGATCCACTGAAAGCAGATCCAAGTACTGCAGTAGTCATGCATCTGGACCCAAGGAAGGATCTATGGAGGCAGTTTGGACTCTGATCTAGCCCAATCCCTACATGTAAGTGCCCACAGAGCCCACAGCTGCTAAAGTCAGGCCTGTCTTAGCTGTAAGAGCACTTGTCCTTTTGGATGTTTCACAGGTGCTGGATTTAGGAAGCCATTAGCAGAGGTGTCATTCTGCGGTTGTGCAGCTGTGAAAGGTAACTTCAGCTCAGCTTTCTTAGTCTCACAGCCTCTGGGGCTCAGCCATGGATTCAGCCCCTCCTCTGGGTGTATTTCCTAGTCCTTCCCGGGACAGGGGGATAAGTCTGCCACATGCCAAGTGGGAAATTTCCTAGTGGAGTTATCTGCATCATTCTGGGACAGAAGGACAGGTTTTGGCACCCACTGATGGATTTTCTAGTCGCTGAAGCAATCTGCACCCTTTTCTGGACAGCAGGGCTCATCCTGGCACCCACATGTGGAGTTCCTATTTGCAGAAGCTATTTACACCCTCCCAGGACAGTGTGGGCAGGTCCTGTGGGCTGCTGGTCGAATTCCTAGTGGCTATATCTGTCTGTATTTTTCCACATCAGCAGGAGTGTGTTCTGTGACCAACTGGTGGAATTCTTCGTGTGGGGAACTGTCCGCGCCCTTCCAGGTCAGCAGGGGTAGGGCCTGGCCTCTGCCCACAGGTCTCGAAGAGGTGGCCAGTGCCTGCCTATGGAATCCAAGATGGTGACAGTGACTTGTTTCTGCCCCTGGAGTTTCCGTAGGCAGTGTCCTGTTGCTTGGGAGCACAGATAGGGAAAGTAGTTATTATGTTAGTCCCACCCCTCTTTTAGTGTGCCTCCCAATAATGGTGCCTTGCTTCTTTGGTGTGCCCAAGCTTCTTCCTAGTACACTCTCTGGGTTGCTACGGCCCAACGTCCCCAGGCAGTTTCTGCACCTAATCCTTGTCCTCTTCCTGGGACTGAACTTTGGAACCTGAGCTTCAGAACCCAACCCCCACTCTCACTAACAGAGGAGTGTCTCAGGTTGGGGAGCACAGATGTGGTGGTGCCAATCTTCTGTGCAGGTTACTCTCCATCTGCCTTACACAAACTGGATGCTGCTCTCTACTCTGAGACTCCAAAACTCCCCCTTCCATCCCGTCTAATTTCTCCACTGATGACAAGCCTTCCCAAAGATGTGGGAACCTTTCCTTCTTCACAGCTCCCTCTCCAGGACTCAGGAGAGTTCTGCCCTGATACATTCTTTTTCTTTTCCCTTTTATTCTACCTGGTTATGTGAAGGTTTTCTTGTCTTTTTGGACCTCTGAGGTCCTCTGTTGGTACTCAGTAGCAGTTCTGTGTGAACCATTCCACTTGTAGAGATGTTTTCAATGTTTCTGTGGAGGGAGGTGAACTCTGCTTCCTACTCCTCTGCTATCTTGATCTATTTCTACCAGTTTTATTTAAGCAGCCACTTCCATTCAAGCAAACTATGCTTCAGCCAAACTCTATTTACTGTTTCATCTATATGCCCTATACTTTCCCATCTTAGTGATTTGCTTCATATTGCTTCTTTTGTTTAGAATCTGCCAATAAATAGAATCTGTACATTAATGGTAGAGTTTCAAGTGGACTATGAACATATAAAAATTATACATAAAACTCTGTGAATCTGGGAACATGTGACATTTTTTTTTCCCCTGGATGAGAGGGTCCTTAGGTTCTCAAAAGAGCCTGTGACTAAAAAACAACAAAAGGTAACAATTACTTGCTAAGTATCTCTGCTTTTCTCTATCCCTTTAAATAAACAAATCCTATTCATTTTTATTGCCCAGTTTAAATGCTACCTTCTTCATAAGACCTTCCCCTTTATTTGTAAATATCTTCTTTACCTTAATTATCAAACTCAATTTATGTCTATGTTCTTACAGTGCTTTTCAATTTCCATCATGTATTACAGTTATAAATATATTTTTAATGGAAAGAGTTTTAGAGTTGGATATATATACATTTGACTCTATTATATAACTTAATAATTTTGTGGACTTGAACAAGACCCTGAACATCTCTTAAGCTTTATTGGTAAATAGTGATGATAATATCTAGCCTGTGGTATTCCTGTGAGGATTAAATTAAACATGATAAAATATATTAAGCACCATGTTCTTCCTGGCAGATAGTAGATGCTCAATAAATGTGAATTGTGGTATTAGCAATACATTCATCTGCAAGTAACAAAAACTTTAATAATTATAAAAATCATAGGACATTTTGTTTACTTATCAAGAAGTTTGAAGAAGGTGGTTCTATGCTTCATTCAGTGGCTCAATGATGTCAGTCAGTCAGTTCCAACTCTTTGTGACCACATGGACTGCAGCACACTAGACTTCCCTGTCCATCACCAACTCCTGGAGCTTGCTCAAACTCATGTCCATAGCGTTGGTGATGCCATCCAACCATCTCATCCTCTGTCGTCCCCTTCTCCTCTTGCTTTCAATCTTTCCCAGCATCAGCGTCTTTTCAAATGAGTCAGTTCTTCATATCAAGTGGCCAAAGTATTGGAGCTTCAGCTTCAGCATCAGTCCTTCCAATGAACATTTAGGACTGATTTCCTTTAGGGTGGACAGGTTTGATCTCCTTGCAGTCCAAGGGACGCTCAAGAGTAGGGCCACTACCTCTACCTCTATGAAACTAATCTCAATGCAAAATGACCCTTACCCTTGTAGAATAAGGTTGGCTTACACCACATCTTAAAATTTCTAATATCTCTTCAGAAATCCAGTGGCTCTGAGCGTAGGATAAAAAGATTGGTGTGAGTTGAAGTGTTTTCCTTTGAAATATTCACAGTGGTAGTCATCTTGAGTCTGAACTTTACTCATGCAGGGCTGGTCTTCACTGGTGGGCCAGGCCTTCAGGGGATTTGTTTTATTTTTGCTGTTTAGAGAAGAACAAGGAAACAGCTTTATGCCAGCACCTTGCACTTGGGAATAAAACAGTTAGCCCCATGTACTATGTATAGCTCCATAGGCAGTTACAAACAGAAGAGCAGATTAATCATGAGAGTCTGAGTGGCACTGAGGCACAAGGCAGAGTTGTTTTACAGCTGAATTCTGCATGAGAGTGAGGGGAGATATTCTCCCTTTGTAGAACAAAGTGTAATTTTGCTGCTCTGAGAGTGCTAGGAAATCCAGAAATGCTCTGGGAGAAAGAAAGTGTCTTGTGGTACCTGCAAATAACTCATTTACTTATACTGAGTCCTGGCAGTAGTGGCAGTGGGGAGGTGTTTCTTGCAAATAGCTTTAGAGCAGTGGGCTTTACTTGTGGGTAAGGACACTTATAAATCATCATAGGCCCTAGGCTGTGGAGTTCCCAACCATCATTACATCAAATATAATAAAATATACCCACAGTACACATGAAAGAGAATTTTATTGCTTTAAAAAATTATGAACGATATTTTAAATGTTACTTTTAAAATTATTTGGCTACAATGAGATCCTTTAATTTACAATTGGCTAAGATTTCTAAGTAAACATGATGCATGAGGGCTTCCCTTGTGGCTCAGTGGTAAAGAATCCGCCTGCCAATGCAGGAGATGCAGGAGACCTAGGTTCAGTCCCTGGGTTGGGAAGTTCCCCTGGAGAAAGAAATGGCAACCCACTCCAGTATTCTTGCCTGGGAAAATCCCATGGACAGAGGAGCCTGGCAGGCTACAGTCCATGGGGTCATAAAAGAGTCACACATGACTTAGCGACTAAACAGCAAGATTTCTCAGTAAACATGATGCATACTTGGGAATTCTTATAAAGTGAGAAAATATAACCCACAAATTGTTTTCAAATGTAATGCAAGTTTTTATGAATATTAAAAGTAACAGTGATTGAAGTTTGCATATATTAAGTGTTTACTTCCACATTGCAGTTTTTTCATATTTCAGAGCCAGCAAGAATAAGATGATCCTATTGTGAAACTGGATATCTAAGTTGTGTGGGCACTGGTGGTGAACACATGTGAGACACTACCAAGGACTCCCAGAAATACTTGGGAAAAGTTTTCAAAGATCTGCAGTCTTGCATTATGCAGGTGTAGAAAGAGCTGATGAAACTTGGGTTTTTGTTATATCAGGTGACCCATACTAGTACCTGTAATCAGGTGAGACTGAGAGAAACTCAAGTTAGAGATCAAAAATATGTGCCAATAGAGTGACGTAGGAGTAAGAAGTTACCAATCAGCTCAAAAGAAACTGGGAGAGTGAAAAACCAAAAAGAAAAAAAAAACCCAACAGATTGTGGCCTCTTATTGAAGCCTACAGTAACTTCTTGCTTTTTCTCTTGGTTAGATTGGCTGCCTCAGGGAGGATTCTGTGATAAAATTTCTCAAACCAAAAACCTAGGAGTGATCCTTGACTTCTTCACCTTCCCTTAAAGCCTATATCTAATTTCTCATTAAGTTTTCTGGATTTTACCTCTAAAACATCTTGAATCCATTAACTTTTTTTTCTACCTTCTCTACCAGCGCTCTGGTCCAAGACACCATCATTTCTCTCCTGCACTATTTCAACATTTCCTAAACTGTATCCTGCTTCCACACTTATCTACTTACATGTATATAGAAATACACATGCACATTATCAATTGTCCATCTTCCACATAGCATCCACAATTATCTTTTAAAAATGTAAGCCAGTTCATGTAATTTCCTTCTTAAAACCCTCCAATGGCTTTCTATATCACTTGGAATAAAATCCAAATAGCCCATATGTAATTTGGTCTCTGTCTATCTTACTAGCTTCATGTCCCAACACTCTCTTTGAGATCCACTACGCTTTAGCTACTGCGGTCTTCTCTTAAGACATCAAGATATTTCCTACTAAAGAGCCTCTGCACATAATTTTCTCTCTCCCTGGAATAGTCAACCTTCCATTTACCCATGCCTGACTCTTATGCTTTGGGTCTCAGTACAACCGTCGCCTCCCTCAATCTCTCTCTGATCACATTCTTTAATGTAACTTCCACATTATTCTCCTGGTACTATATTTAATTTGTATAACTTACTATTATTATTTATAAATATTATTTACAAATATTTGCTTTTATTTATAAATTTATTTATAAATATTTTCCTCATATGTTGCTTTGCTCTTTTGGTTAGTCACATGAAGTAAGCCATGAGAGCAGGGACTGTGACTTTATTCTCCACCCTGTTCTTACAGTAGGTGCTCAATAAATATTTGTTGAATGAATTAGTACAACATATTACATCAGGCTTGTTTACTAGTTATTTTAATTTACATGTCTTAGCTTCACTCCTTGCATTAGAATACAAGCAGTAAAAAATTGACCCAGGCAATGTATGAGATAGTAAAGAAGTAAGGAGACAGCTTCTGGGAAACCAATTGTCTTGCAGATGGAGTGGGTGACTAGGACATCATCAAATGGCTCAGTAAGTAGCTCACAGAGGGCATAAGTTTTGCCTGATTCTTCTTTGAAATTATGCTGAGGATAGGAGAGAATAATGAAAAGTTTTCAGGTCTCAAACAGGGTATCATCTCCATGGAAAGTTTTTACACCCACTTATATGCCTGTCTAGGGAAATAGAGACTTTCTCTCTCCTCTTGATTGTTGACACACTCATTTTTGTCTTGCATTTCCAACGTGTATCTCATTCTGCCTGGTTTGGAAGTAGAAAATGAATATGGTTATCGTTGTGTTTAGAACTGCTTGAGATACCCATTTCAAAACTAAATAATGACCCCATATCCTCTTCTCTGCATGGAAAGTTAAAGCCACAATGTATTTCAGCTAGTAGGGCTATTTATGGAGTTCCTAGTGCACCCCCTTTTGTGTTATTGATGAAGAAACTGAGATCCAAGGAAGAAAAGTGATTTGGCCAAATCCATGTCTATTGACTCCCAAGCCAACTACATTATAAGCTCTTTAAGGAAAGTTACTATTTCTATAATTTATTTCCCTAGTGCCTAGCAGAGTGTTAGGTACACAGTAGATCCTTATGCGGCCTTCCCTAGTGACTCTGTGGAAAAGAATCCACCTGCCAATGCAGGAGACTTGGGTTTGATCCTTGGGCCAGGAGTATCCCCTGGAGAAGGAAATGGCAAACCACTTCAATATTCTTGCTTGGGAAATCCCATGGACAGAGAAGCCTAGCGGCTACAGTCCATGGGATCACAAAGAATTGGACACAACTTAGCGACTAGACAACAACAACAGATCCTTAAGTATTTATTGGCTACTGTATGGTATGCAGTGGGCCATACTGTGAATATTTTTTTGCCCTTCAAGAAATTAGTCATGTCTTTCATTCTCTAACTTTTTTTGCTTATGAATTAAAACTATAGCCGATAGGGTTAAAGATAAGTGATATTGCATTTCATAAAAAAGTAATATCAGAGAATTAAAATTTGTACTCGTCCTTTCATTCTGTCTTTAGTATGTCTTCTCTCTTCTTTATACCTATGACCAAAATATTTTTTCTTAACATAGATTACTCTAGAAAAGATAGTTGCAAAATACCATTTGTTCATTCATTTATTCATGCATTAATTCAACACATAGGTCCCAGTGACATGCTGTGTATGGAAGAGAGAGATACAAATACAAAATACAAGGATGTTAGGAGTGCTATAATGGAAAGGCAGGCAAAGCACTATGGTAACTGTATGATCCAGTTAGGAAAACAGAAGATATTATGTGTTTTAAGGAAAAGGAAATTCATAAAGATGCTTAGTTATACTGATGTTGGAAATAGGAAAGAACAAAATGAGAAAACCAGAGAAGCCAGAGAATGATAACCACGAAGTTGCTAGGGCTGGGGAAATAAAAGATCTATGGAGGGAAGTTATGAACAACTGTTTTTTGAATCTTTGAGAAAGAGACATGACACAGTGGACCTCTGAAGAGTAAGTGCAACTTAAGGGGTCCCAGGACCCCTGATGGGGATGTGGCTCAGTGGGTATTGGTCCAAAGGTTGCAGCCTAATTGATGAGAAATTGACTCTGATTGTCAAAGGAAAATGACTTAGTTGCTGCTTTGAAGGTACGCAGTGAGACTGGGCACTGGCTGTTCAGAGAGAAGTTGCTGGATGTGATAGGAAATAGAAAAGAAGGAAAGGGTGTCCCTTTCCTTCTTTTCTATTTCCAGGTATCACTCTAGTTGCCTTCTGTCGGCATAGCCTAACTAGAGGTCATTTGATAAGGGTGTCTGGAAAGTGTGGTTTGCATAATCTATTACAGATCAGTCTATACAAGAGTGGGGTTGAAGCTGAGAGAAATAGATAAAAAGCCAGCATAATAGTGAAGGACTAATTAAATCTGAATGAAGGAAGATAAAGTTAGGCAGTATTAGAAATCAGTAACTTAGTGTGAAACACTATGAATAGGATTTTAAGAGACTGAGAAAAGGAGGTGGTAGGGATTGAGATGGGAAAATATTCCAGGTGAGAGAACAAGAAGAAAAGTATGCATGACTGCTGACAAGTACAAGAAATGCCAGAAGAATTATCTGGAGGGTATGTATGTGAAGGATGAAGTGGGAGATGAAGGCTAGAAAAGTTGGCAGGGGCCAGGTTACTGAGGATCATGTGAGTTTAAGGTGTTCAAACCTCAGTTTTTAGGCTGTGCTGTGCTTAGCTGCTCAATCTTGTTCGACTCTTTGCAACTCCTATTGTCTTGCTGGGGCTTCTCCTTTGCCTTTGGACGTGCGGTATTGCCTCACAGCTGCTCCAGCACCTACCCCCTTATGGGCATGGCCCCGCCCATCAGAACAAGACCCAGTTTTCCCCTCAGTCAGGCTCTCCCATCAGGAAGCTTCAATAAGCCTCTTATCTCCATCAGAGGGCAGAGAGACTGAAAACCACAATCACAGAAAACTAACCAATCTGATCACATGGATCACACCCTTGTCTAACTCAATGAAACTATGAGCCATGCCATTCAGAGCCCACCCAAGATGGCCGGGTCATGGTGGAGAGTTTGGACAAAATGTGGTCCACTGAGAAGGGAATGGCAAACCACTTCAGTATTCCTGCTTGAGAACCCCAAGAATAGTGTGAAAAGGCAAAAAGATAGGAGACTGAAAGATGAACTTCCCAGGTCAGTAGGTGCCCAATATGCTACTGGAGATCAGTGGAGAAATAACTCGAGAGAGAATGAAGAGATGGAGCCAAAGCAAAAACAACACCCAGTTGTGCATGTGACTGGTGATGGAAACAAGGTCCAATGCTGTAAAGAGCGATATTGCATAGGAACCTGGAATGTCTGGTCCATGAATCAAGGCAAATTAGAAGTGGTCAAACAGGATATGGAAAGAGCTAACATCAACATTTTAGGAATCAGCAAACTGAAATGAACTTCAATGTGTGAATTTAACTTAGATGACCATTATATCTACTAGTGTGGGCAAGAATCCCGTGGAAGAAATGGAGTAGCCCTCATAGTCAACAAGAGTCCAAAATGCAGTACTTGGAGGCAATCTCAAAAACGACAGAATGATCTCTATTCGTTTCCAAGGCAAACCATTCACTATCACAGTAATCTAAGTCTATGCCCCGACCAGTAATGCTGAAGAAGCTGAAGTTGAACGGTTCTATGAAGACCTACAAGACATTCTAGAACTAGCACCCCCAAAAAGATATCCTTTTCATTATTAGAGACTGGAATGCAAAAGTAGGAAGTCAAGAAACACCTGGAGTAACAGGCAAATTTGGCCTTGGAGTGCAGAATGAAGCAGGCAAAGGCTAATAGAGTTTTGCCAAGTGAACGCACTCGGTCATACAAACACCCTCTTCCAACAACACAAAAGAAGACTCTACACATGGACATCACCAGATGGGCAACACCAAAATCAGATTGATAATATTCTTTGCAGCCAAAGATGGAGAAGCTCTATACAGTCAGCAAAAAGAAAACAGGGAGCTGACTGTCACTCAGATCATAAACCCCTTATTGCCAAATTCAGACATAAATTGAAGCAAGTAGGGAAAACCACTAGACCTATATCAAATCCCTTGTGATTATATGGTGGAAGTGAGAAATAGATTTAAGGGACTAGATCTGATGGACAGAGTGCCTGAAGAACTATAGACTGAGGTTCATGACATTGTACAGGAGGCAGGGATCAAGACTATCCTCAAGAAAAAGAAATGCAAAAAAGCAAAATGGCTGTCTGAGGAGGCCTTACAAATAGCTGTGAAAAGAACAGAAGTGAAAAGCAAAGGAGGAAAGGAAAGATATACCCATTTGAATGAAGTGTTCCAAAGAATAGCAAGGAGAGATAAGAAAGTTTTCCTCAGTGATCAGTGCAAAGAAATAGAGTAAAACAATAGAATGGCAAAGACTAGAGATCTTTTCAGGAAAATTAGAGATACTGAGGGGAATTTCATGCAAAGATGGGCTCAATAAAGGGCAGAAATGTTATGGACCTAACAGAAGCAGAAGATATTAAGAAGAGTTGGCAAGAATGCATAGAAAAACTATACAAAAAAGATCTTCACGACCCAGATAATCATGATGGTATGATCACTCACCTAGAGCCAGATATCTTGGAATGTGAAGTCAAGTGGGCTTTATGAAGAATCACTATGAACAAAGTGGAGGTGATGGAATTCCAGTTGAGTTATTTCAAATCCTAAAAGATGATGCTGAGAAAGTGCTGCATTCAATATGCCAGCAAATTTAGAAAACTCAGCAGTGGCCACAGGACTGGAAAAAGGTCAGTTTTCATCGAACCCAATCCCAAAGAAAGGCAATGCCAAAAGAATTCTCAAACCACAGCACAGTTTGCACTCATCTCACACAAGCTAGTAAAGTAATGCTCAAAAATTCTCACCAAGCCAGGCTTCAGCAATAACGTGAACCATTGAACTTCCAGATGTTCAGGCTGGATTTAGAAAAAGACAGAGGAACCAGAGATCAAATTGCCAACATTGCTGGATCATTGAAAAAGCAAGAGAGTTCCAGAAAAACATCTACTCCTGATTTATTGACTATGCCAAAGCTTTGACTGTGTGTGGATCACAAAAACTGTGGGAAATTTCTTAAAGAGATGGAAAATACCATAGATCACCTGACCTGCCTCTTGAGAAATCTGTATATTGCAAGTCAAGAAGCAACAGTTAGAACTGGACATGGCACAACAAGCCTGGTTTCAAATCAGGAAAGGAGTACCGTTGAGACTGTATATTGTCCACCACTGCTTATTTAATTATATATGCAGAGTACATCATAAGAAATGCTGGGCTGAATGAAACACAAGCTGGAATCAAGATTGCTGGGAGAAATATCAATAACCTCAGATAAGCAGATGCACCAATCTTTATGGCAGAAAGTGAAGAGGATCTAAAGAGCCTCTTGATGAAAGTGAAAGAGGAGAGTGAAAAAGTTTGTTTAAAGCCTCAACATTCAGAAAAACTAAGATGATGGCATCTCGGTACTATCACTTCATTGCAAATAGGATGGGGAAACAGTGAAAACAGAGACAGAGGTTTTTTTTTTTTTTTGGTCTCAAAAATCACTGCGAGATTGTGACCATAGCCATGAAATTAAAAGATGCTCTCCTTGGAAGAAAAGTTTTTTCGACCAACTTAGACAGCATATTTAAAAGAAGAGCACAACGGGGGAGGTTCCAAGATGGTGGTAGAAATAGGATGTGGGAGGACCCACTTTCTCCCCTCACAAATTCATCAAAAGAACATTTGAAGGCTTGAGCAAATTCCACAAAACAGCTTCTGAATGCTGGCAGAGGACATGGGGTTCCAGAAAGCGCGCATTTCTTCGAAAGGAGGGGAGGACAAAAAAAAAGGTAAAAAGAGAGACAAAAGAGATAGGGACGGAGATCCCCCTGGAAGGGAGTCTTAAAAAAAAGAGGTTTCCAAACACCAGGAAAACTTTCCTGGGGAGTCTTGGGGAGTCTTGGAATCCAGAGAGCAAATAAAAAGGGGGGGGAAAAAATTAATTAAAAATTAATTAATTAAACCCCCCCAGACACATCCTAATGGGAACTCCCAGTGGAAAAGCAGCCCAGATGCTCCACCCCCCACTAGCAAGCAAGGCGGACAGGGAGGGGGGTGGGGGTGCATTGCTTAGGGTAAGGACGGGGGCCCCCCTGAATGCCCCGAGGGCAATGAGGGAACTAACGTGAGATAGCGACCCAGACTGTGGGATAGCCAGAGAGAGAGAGAAAAAAGAGAGAGAGAGAGAGAGAAAACTATCCCGCGAAAAGCCCTAACCTAAGACACTGCCAGGGATGCTCACAGGAAAAAGGACTGAGCAGAGCTATCCGGCTGTGGACAGGCCCATCCCCTGCTGGAGACAGGCAGGCGGGTGCAGGCAGAGATGGAAGGGAGCAATAGCAGCCCCAGAGAAGTATGCTCTATCAAACTGCAAGCAGGCTTCGTTGCTAACCAATACTTCTTGGGATTCTGGATGGTTGACATCCGCTGGGAGGGTTGCAGCCAGAGATCAGCTCCCCAGAAGAGACACACAGGACACCTGAGAAGGCATGCCCGTTTTACACCCACAAAACTGAGCGGCTGGGACAGGAGAGGCGATAAGATGCACCCCCCACCTGGGGGTGACTGTACTCGCCAAGCACCTGATCACCTGATCTGCTCGGACATGGGAAAGGCACAAAACGCAGGCCCAACCGAGTCTGCACTTTGTGAAGTACCCGAGAACCTGAACCTGAGTGGCTTAGACATGGGAAGTGCTCACAAACCCGGGGCCTGCCTCAGACAATTCTCAGAAGAGCAACCTAGAGCCTGAGAAGTGTAGACCATGAAAGCACACACGCAGTGAGTGGGACAATCCCAGTGCGGCTGAAACTCTGCGAGCACTACCCACACATGCCAATGATATCTGTTTGCAGTGTTCCTCTCTCCCCCACAGCATGACTGAACAAGTGAGCCTAAATAAGTGACCACTTTCGCCCCCTTGTGTCAGGGTGGAAATTAGACACTGATGAGACCAGCAAACAGAAGAAGCTAAAATAAATAGAGGGAACCCACTTTGGAAGTGATAGATGGAACAGATTAAAACCCTGTAGTTATCACTGACTACATAGGAAGGGACCTATAGATCTTCAGATGTATAAGACAGATCAAGGAACCATCTGTAAATGAACTGACCCCACACTGTCTGCAACAGCTCCAGAGAAATTCCTAGATATATTTTTACTATTATCATTTTTTAAATTTTAACAATTTTTTTTTTATTTTTAAGTCCTCTATTATTCCTTTAATTTTCATTTTTATAACCTACCATTACCTTGCAAAAAAGACCCTATTTTTAAAGCAAACTTCATATATATATTTTATAATTTTTGTGACTTTGTTTTGTTTCTTTAATATTGTATTTTTGAGAATCTAACATCTACTCTAGATTTCTAATCTTTGCTTTTTGGTATTTGTTATCAATTTTGTACCATTAAGAACCCATTCTCCAGTATCCACTTTTACTTGGGAATGAGATTACTGGCTTGATTGCTCTCTCCCCCTTTGGACTCTCCTTTCTTTCCACCAGGTCACTTCTATCTCCTCCCTCCCCCTTCTCTTATCTACCCAACTCTGTGAATCACTTTGTGTGTTCTGGGCTGTGGAGAACACTTACGGAACTGATTACTGGCTGGATCTGCCTCTCTCCTTTTGATTCCCTGTTTTATCCTCCTGGCCACCTCTGTCTCCTTCCTCCCTCTTCTCTTCTCTGTGTAACTCTGTGAGCATCTCTGAGGGGTCCAGACTATGGAGAGCACATAGGGAAGTGATTACTGGCTAGCTTGCTCTCTCCCCTTTTGATTCCCCTGTCCTTCTCCTGGTCACCTCTATCTCCCTCCTCCTTCTTCTCTTGTCTGTGTAACTGTGAACCTCTCTGGGTGTCCCTCACTGTGGAGAAACTTTTCATCATTTACCTAGATGTTTTACCATCGGTGCTGTATAGATGGAGAAGTCTTGAGGCTACTGTAAGAATAAGACTGAAAACCAGAAGCAGGAGGTTTAAGTCCAAAACCTAAGAACACCAGAGAACCCCTGACTCCAGGGAACATTAATCGATAAGAACTCACCAAAAGCCTCCACACTGACACTGAAAACAAGCACCACCCAAGGGCCAACAAGTTCCAGAGCAAGACATACCATGCAAACTCTCCAGCAACACAGGAACATAGCCCTGAGCTTCAATATATAGGCTCCCCAAAGTTACACCAAACCCGTAGACATCTCAAAACTCACTACTGGACACTTCATTGCACTCCAGAGAGAAGAAATCCAGCTCCACCAACCAGAACACTGACACAAGCTTCCCTAACCAGGAAACATTGACAAGTCACCCATCCAACTCCACCCACAGCGAGGAACTTCCACAATAAAGAAGAATCACAAACTGCCAGAATACGGAAATGTCACCCCAAACACAGCAATCTAAACAAGACAAAAAGGCAGAGAAATACTCAGCAGGTAAAGAAACAGGATAAATGCTCGCCAAAACAAACAAAAGAGGAAGAGATAGGGAATCTACCTGATAAAGAATTCAGAATAATGATAATGAAAATGATGCAAAATCTTGAAAACAAAATGGAGTTACAGATAAATAGCCTGGAGACAAGGATTGAGAAGATGAATAAATGTTTAACAAGGACCTAGAAAAAGTAAAAAAGAGTCAACATATAATGAATAATGCAATAAATGAGATAAAAAACATTCTGGAGGGAACCAACAGTAGAATAACAGAGGCAGAAGATAGGATAAGTGAGGAAGAAGATAGAATGGTAGAAATAAATGAAGCAGAGAGGAAAAAATAAAAAAGAATTAAAACAAATGAGGACAACCTCAGAGACCTCTGGGACAATGTTAAACACCCCAACATTCGAATCATAGGACTCTTAGAAGAAGACAAAAAGAAAGACCATGAGAAAATACTTGAGGAGATATTAGTTGAAAACTTCCCTAAAATGGAGAAGGAAATAGTCACCCAAGTCCAAAAAACCCAGAGAGTCCCAAACAGGATAAACCCAAGGGGAAACACCCCAAGACACATATTAATCAAATTAACAAAGATCAAACAAAAAGAACAAATATTAAAAGCAGCAAGAGAAAATCAACAAAAAACACACAAGGGGATTCCCATAAGGATAACAGCTGATCTTTCAATAGAAACTCTTCAGGCCAGAAGATTTGTCAGGGCATACTTAAAGTGATGAAAGAGAAAAACCTACAACCCATATTACTGTACCCAGCAAGGATCTCATTCGAATATGAAGGAGAAATCAAAAGCTTTACAGACAAACAAAAGCTGAGAGAATTCAGCACCACCAAACGAGCTCTCCAACAAATGCTAAAGGATCTTCTCTAGACAGGAAACACAGAAAGGGTGTATAAACTTGAACCCAAAACAACAAAGTAAATGGCAATGGAATCATACTTATCAATAATTACCTTAAATGCAAATGGATTGAATGCCCCAACCAAAAGACAAAGACTGGCTGAATGGATACAAAAACAAGACCCCTATATATGTTGTCTACAAGAGACCCACCTCAAAACAAGAGACACATACAGACTGAAAGTGAAGGGCTGGAAAAAGATATTCCACACAAATAGAGACCCAAAGAAAGCAGGAGTAGGAATACTCATATCAGATAAAATAGACTTTGAAACAAAGGCTGTGAAAAGAGACAAAGGACACTACATAATGATCAAAGGATCAATCCAAGAAGAAGATATAACAATTATAAATATATATGCACCCATAATAGGAGCACCACAATATGTAAGGCAAATGCTAACAAATATGAAAGGGGAAATTAACAATAACACGATAAAAGTGGGAGACTTTAATACCCCACTAACACCTATGGATACCCCACTAAACAGAAAATTAACTAGGAAACACAAACTTTAAATGATACAATAGACCATGGCTGATTCATGTCGATGTATGGCAAAAACTACTACAATATTGTAAAGTAATTAGCCCCCAACTAAAAAAAAAAAAAAAAAAAAACAATAGACCAGTGAGACCTAATTGATATCTATAGGACATTTCACCCCCAAACAATGAATTTCACCTTTTTCTCAACTGCAAACGGAACCTTCTCCAGGATAGATCACGTTCTGGGCCATAAATCTAGCTTTGGCAAATTCAAAAAAATTGAAATCATTCCAAACATCTTTTCTGACCACAACAGTAAGATTAGATGTCAATTACAGGAGAAAAATTATTAAAAATTCCAACATATGGTGGCTGAACAACACGCTTCTGAATAACCAACAAATCACAGAAGAAATCAAAAAAGAAATGAAATATGCATAGAAACGAATGAAAATGAAACACAACAACCCAAAACCTATGGGACACTGTAAAAGCAGTGCCAAGGGGAAGGTTCATAGCAATTCAGGCTCACCTCAAGAAACAAGAAAAAAGTCAGATAAATAACTTAACTCTACACCTAAAGCAACTAGAAAAGGAAGAAATGAAGAACTCCAGGGTTAGTATAAGGAAAGAAATCTTAAAAATTAAGGCAGAAATAAATGCAAAAGGAACAAAAGAGACCATAGCAAAAATCAACAAAGCCAAAAGCTGGTTCTTTGAGAAGATAAATAAAATTGACAAACCATTAGCCAGACTCATCAAGAAAATAAGGGAGAAAAATCAAATCAACAAAATTAGAAATGAAAATGGAAAAATCACAACTGACAACACAGAAATACAAAGGATCATAAGAGACTACTATCAGCAACTATATGCCAATAAAATGGACAACTTGGAAGAAATGGACAAATTCTTAGAAAAGTATAACTTTCCAAAACTGAACCAGGAAGAAATAGAAAATCTTAACAGACCCATCACAAGCACGGAAATTGAAACTGTAATCAGAAATCTTCCAACACACAAAAGCCCAGGACCAGACTGCTTCACAGCTGAATTCTACCAAAAATTTAGAGAAGAGATAACACCTATCCTATGCAAACTCTTCCAGAAAATTGCAGAGGAAGGTAAACTTCCAAACTCATTCTATAGGCCACCATCACTCTAATACCAAAACCGGACAAAGATGCCACAAAAAAGAAAACTACAGGCCAATATCACTGATGAACATAGATGCAAATATCTTTAACAAAATTCTAGCAAACAGAATCTAACAACATATTAAAAAGATCATACATCTTGAACAAACGGGCTTTATCCCAGGGATGCAAGGATTCTTTAATATCCGCAAATCAATCGATGTATTACACCACATTAACAAAAGGAAAGATAAAAAAACCATATGATTATCTCAATAGATGGAGAGAAAGCCTTTGACAAAATTCAACATCCATTTATGATAAAAACCTTCCAGAAAGCAGGAATAGAAGGAACATAACACTCAACATAATAAAAGCTGTATATGACAACCCCACAACAAACATTATCCTCAATGGTGAAAAATTGAAAAGCATTTCCCCTAAAGTCAGGAACCAAGACAAGAGTGCCCACTCTCACCACTACTATTCAACATAGTTTTGTCTCTTTCCCTCAGGGCTATATTCTAGTCTTGTTCATATATATATATATATATATATATATATATATATATATATAATATATATATATATATATATATATATATATATATATATAAAATATCTATGCTGTGCTAAGTTGCTTCAGTCATGTCTGACTCTTTGTGACCCTATGGACTATAGCCTGCCAGGCTCCTCTGTACATGGGATTATCCAGGCAAGAATTCTGGAGTGAGTAGCTGTTTCCTTTTCTAGGGGGGTGATCTTCTCAACCCAGGGATTGAACCTGAGTCTCCTGCACTGCAACAGATTCTTTACTGTCTGAGTGTGGGTCCACTTACAAATGGATTTTTTTCAATAAGTACTACAGTACTACATGATCTGTGGTTGGCTGAATGCAAAATAGATGTGGAATTGTATTTTCAAAGGGCCAACTATGGGATTTGAGCATCCACAGACCTCAGTATCCAGAGCAGGTCCTAGAACCAATTCCCCACAGATGCCAAAAAATGACTAATGATTATAATATAATCATTGTCTATATTGTAAGACATGGAATAAAGCCCCAAAAGAGAACCCTTCTCCTTGAGCCTCCTTTTGCCCTGGTTCTGCTGGGCTTTTTAAAGGTAGTAGTGGTGTGTCTGTGTGTGTTGCAGGGTGGAGGGGGTCTTCCTAAGGAGCCTTAGGCCTATTTCATTGCATCAGGCAAATAGAAGGGAAGAAAGAGAAGTAATCCAATTTAATCATACTCTAAGGAAGACAGAGCTTTGAATCTTCCTGCTTTTCTCATGGAAAGCCCCTTCCCCTACTAACAGGGAATCCTTAACCTATATTAGAGCTGTTCCTCCCAGACAGTGAATGTTGGTTGATGATCTGGGCCGCTATTGAGGTTGGTCTGTATGGCCAATACTCTGCTACATTTTATTCCTTCTATGTTAACTCAGATAGGTTCATCAGTCAGATCTGTGATGGGCCAAGTTTGTTGCTCTCCCACTTGAGGGGACAGATCTGCATTGTCTCAGAAATATCTTTTCCATAGTTACATGAAGCTATTTTCCATTCTTCTCTCTATCTTGTTCACCCACCATGGATAAATGGGATTGGCAGGACCATTTTTAAAGGCATTTTACAAACATTTTCTTTAATGTTGGTCCCCAGAAGACACTATATCATAATATTCCTTAAGTTTACTTCAGTCACTCTTTATAAGGTCAAAAAGTCACACTTATCATATCATAATATGTATAATTCTTCAACCAGGCTTGCCAATCTGTTATTTCACAGGAACAATATAATAGTATCAATGTGGCTTAAACAATAAGATGACAGCACTATAAAATGCCTCACATTTGTCCATTACACTGTAAAATTTAATAATTTATTCCATCCCATTATTATATCAAGTTTTTACTCATGTTGTGAGCTTAAACCTCAATATGTGTATAAGGCTATGAGTCCCCGCTGAGGTCTCACTGCTTGGGAGAGTCCAAGAGCTTTTAATGTTTTCTCATGGTCCCAAAGCCCCAGCTAGGACAAACATCACCTTGTCTTGCTTTATCTTACTCTAACATCTGCCCATATGCTCTAAGCTTTAGTTATGTTGAACTAAAGCTTATGATTTAGTTAGTTATGAACTTATGATTCTCCCAGTGCACCCAAAGCCAAGCTGTTTTATGTCTCTATGCATTTAATCATCTGTATTTGTGTACCTAGAATGTTCTTTCATTTTCAGTTTTCCTGGAAAACACCTATTCATCTTTCACAACCCTACTTAAGCAGTCTCCGTTTCATGACCTCCATCTGCAGGTAGAGTTAACTTTCACCCGTTTCTGGGCCTTTATGGCACTTAGCATATCTAAATGTTTCTCAGACTCCCTACAAGAAACAGTACTCTTAGTTTTAGTATCTAAAAAATGTTTATCAGTGGCACTATTTACAAAGATAGACATGGTGTCAGAAAACCTAAGGGATAGATAGTGCAGAACCATTGGGTTAGTAGGAGTTGAGTGCCATTACTATTTCAAGACCTGAAGATGAGAGAGAGAGAGAGAGGGATGTATGGAGAGAACTGACTGACAAGAACTGAGACCATTGTTTGAGAGATGCAGCCAGCCAATGGCTACCATGCAGTAAGGGAATCAGGGAAATCAATTTCCTGACCTTATCTCCTGCCCTTTAAGTCTCTTGTTGTTTTTCCATATTGGCTAAACCCAACCAAAAGCCAGAGAGAGAGAGAAAGAGAGAGATCATTGGTGCAGTACATACAGGTCAGCCTCCCAGAGTCTAGAACATGATAGAGAATGGTGAAGAGTAAATTTGTAGGGGCTAACAAAAGATACAGGCACAACCTATTTCTGGTATTCCCATTATGTGTATGTTACACTTTTTGTGTAATTTATGCTTTTGAACTGTGGTGTCAGGGATGACTCTTGAGAGTCAACTGTACTTCAAGGAGATCAAATGAGTCAATCCTAAAAGAAATAAATCCAGAATATTCATTGGAAGGACTGATGATGAAGATGAAGCTCCAACACTTTGGCCACCTGATGTGAAGAGTTGCCTCATTAGAAAAGACTCTGATGCTGTGAAAGATTGAAGGCAGGAGAAGAAAGGGATGACAGAGGATGAGATGGTTGATGGCATCACTGACTCAATGGACATGAGCTTGAGCAAGCTCCGGGAGATGGTGAAGGACAGGGAAGCCTGGCGTGCTGCAGTCCATGGGGTCACAGAGTTGGACATGACTGAGCGACTGAACAACAACCTTTTGTTGTCCCACAGTTCTTGGATAGTCTGTTCTGTTGTTCTTCAGTGTTTATTCTCCTTGCTTTTCAGTTTTTGAGGATTGTGCTGATACATCTGTAGCTCAAAGATTTTTCCTCAGCCATGTCCAGTCTACTAACAAGTTCCTCAAAGGCATTGTTCATTTATGTCATAGTGATTTTCATCTTTTAGCATCATCTTTTTCTTAGAATGTCCATTCTCTACTTACATTATCCTTCTGCACTTGTATGCCTGTGCATTATTCATTAGAGCCCTTACCATATCAGTAATAGTTTAAAAAATCCCTACCTGGTAATTCCAACATCCCTGCCATGTCTGATTCTGATGCTTGCTCTGTCTCTTCAAATTGTGTGTTTTGCCTTTTGATATGATTTGTAATTTTTTTTTGTATCCCGACATGATGTACATAAAAGGGATTATTGTAAGTTGGCCTTTACTAATATAGGGGCTTCCCCAGTGGCTCAGTGGTGAAGAATATGCCTTCAGTGCAGGAGCTTCAGGAGACATGGGTTCAACCCCTGGGTTGGGAAGATCCCTTGGAAGTGGGTGTGGCAACATACTCCAGTATTCTTGCCTGGAGAATCCCATGGACAGATGAGCCTGGTGGACTACAGTCCATAGGGTCACAAAGAGTCATACACTACTGAAGACAGCACACAGCACATGCAATGCAGTGGGGGCCCGTGCAGGGGAAGAGTCTTTTTCTTTATATTTCTGATCCTGTTCGTGAGGCCAATTGTCTTGCTCTTCACACTGTTTGCTGAACCCTGGGTAGGCAAGGCCCAAGCTAAGAGGCTGGAAGGAGACTCGAGGAGCAGTAGGAACTGCAGACATATTTATTCCCTCCTGGCTGACATGGCAGTTGTAACACAGCCTCTCTCCTGTCTGACATGGCAGTCATAGCGGCAGCCTTAACATAACCATAACACAGCCATAATATAACCTCATATAACATAACCATGATGCCACTCTAGTGTAGCCTGGATGCAGCAGTAGCCAGGGCTTTCATGGTGAAGCTCATACAGGCATACTGCACACAACCCCCAGGGCTTTTCCAGGTGAAGCTGATGTAACAAAAGTAGCCCATGTCCAAGTGAGTACCTCATGAGGTGCATTCATGGTGCTATGTGATCTCAGCTGTTATATAACCATATATTCACAGAACGTGGGGCAAGAACAAGAAGCTGTGGGGTGAGAGCCTGACCACACCATCTTGGCTAATTTGCTCTTTCCCTACAGCTCTCTTACTGCTTAACTTTGCTCCTGGCACATAATAGGAACTCAATAAATGAGTGAATATGGATATATGATTAAGCTGATCTTGGTCTCAGGAATTGATAAATAACTAAATATTAGCTACGTGAATAGTGCAGGCTTAGGGAAATGCCATTCAT
Organism: Okapia johnstoni; assembly: GCA_024291935.2. Taxonomy (NCBI): domain Eukaryota; kingdom Metazoa; phylum Chordata; class Mammalia; order Artiodactyla; family Giraffidae; genus Okapia; species Okapia johnstoni. The sequence continues at coordinate 53,766,134 of CM044305.1, read as the reverse complement.
TAAATTTTAGAAAAGTAGAATGCATATTACTTAACTTTTAGTAGAGAGCTTGAGCCCTGGTAGAACAGTAGACAAATAAACACTGCTATAGATTTTACCACTAAATTCTTCAATGACTTTGATTTCAAGCAGATTTACAGAATCTCTAACCCAGGGTTAGTATTACATTCAAATTTGGTTTTTATTTTTTTTTTGTCAAAGTGACATGAACTTATGAACAAAATTTTAAAAAGCTTAAAAAGTTAAACAAAGGTTTGCTCAGAAAAAGATCAATTTCCTGTTCTCCTTTCATTTCATATTCCTCAGAGGCAACCATTTTTACCTCTTTAGTGAATTCTTTTGATATGTATCTCCAGATCTCTAAATAATATTTTTATATTGCTAATTCTTGATTTTAAAATCTGAGACACTATCTCTTGACTTTTCATTATAGGAAATGAGGATATTACTATCTTCCCCTGCACTCTCACAACTCTAATACACACACACACACACACACACACACACACACGTTTCCTGTCCCCTGATTCTGCCAGTATTCAGTGAGTGCATGATCATGACCAAGTAAAGTTATTCAAAATAAACCATGTATTATACTATGAATACTTTTCTTTCCATGTACAACTTTTTGTTTTTCTAATGTTCTCTTCTAATGTAGAAGAGAAATGTTCTCTTCTTTGTTTTGTTTGGCTTGCTTAGTGTTTTAATTTATCCTCACTCTCTCCCAGTTGTATAAATCTTTAAATATGTTCAGACACACTAAGTAGTTTTATCAGTTTCATCTTCTGGAAGAAGTCTCTCCCACAGAGTTCTATCCCACTTTGATGTATATTAGTAGCTTCCTGGGACTGCTGGACAGTTTTTATATTGTGATTTTCCTTCACCTCCATTCCAAGGACTCTGCTTGCTCTCTTGTATTGGGACTTCCTTGTTTTCTGGACCCTATATCTTCTTTCTTGATGTCCTCTCTTGTTTTGGTGGAGTTCATCCTTTAGTAGCTTCTTGATAAAGGGTCTGTATAAAGTATTCATTTAATTATTTCTATTCTGTAATGTCTGAAAAATCTTTTATTCTGAATTTACACTTAATTGACCATTTATTAGGTTGATGAAAAAGTAATTGTGGCCTCAGAGGTGAATTTTAAATCGTTATAACTAGGCTCAAACTCTCTTTATTATGGAGAAGGCAATGGCAACCCACTCCAGTACTCTTGCCTGGAGAATCCCAGGGACGGGGGACCTGGTGGGCTGCCGTCTATGGGGTCACACGGAGTTGGACATGACTGAAGTGACTTAGCAGCAGCAGCAGCATCTTTATTAATTAAAATAGAAACCATTACAATCAATACATTTTTGCCAATGAGAAATGTTTGTTTATTCCTGTAGCATAAAAATCTGTCCTTCAAGATTCAATGAACTCTTGGAAAGCATTTTCTGCTTCCTGCTGGTTTTGGAAGCATTTTCCCTGAAAAAAAGCTGTTGAGATGCTTGCAGAAGTGGTAGTTAGTTGGCAAGAGGTCAAGTGAATATGGTGGACGAGGCAAAACTTCATAGCTCAATTTGCTCAGGTTTTCAAGCGTTGGTTGTGTGATGTGCAGTCAGGCATTGTTGTGCAGAAGAATCAGGCCCATTCTGCTGATCAATGCTGGCTGCAGGAATTGCAGTTTTCATACTGGATCAGATGGGCAGCAGACCACCAAACAGGGACCATGACCTTTTTTTTAAGTGCAAGTTTGGCTTTGGGAAATGCTTTGGAGCTTCTTATTGGTCCTGCCACTGAGCTGGTCATAGCTGGTTGTCATATAAAATCCACTTTTTGTTTCACGTCACAATCTGATTGATAAATGGTTCATTGTTGTTGCATAGAATAAGAGAAAATGACACTTTTAAAAGGTATTTTTGATTTTTGGTCAACCCACGAGGCACCCACTTATTGAACTTTTTCACCTTTTCAGTTTACTTCAATGTCAAATGACTATAGAATGGTCAACGTTGAATGCTTTGGTAACTTCTCATGTAGTTGTAAGAGGATCAGCTTTGATGATGGCTTTCAATTGATCATTGTCAACTTCTAATGACTGGCCATTACACTCCTCATCTTCAAGGCTCTCGTCTCCTTTGCAAAACTTCTTGAACCACCACTGCAGTGTATGTTTTTTAGCAGTTCCTGGGCCAAATGCATTGTTGATGTTGTGAGTTATTTCTGCTGCTTTACAACCCATTTTGAACTTGAATAAAAAAATTGCTCAGATTTCCTTTTTGTCTAACATTGTCTCCCTAGTCTAAAATAAATATAAAATAAACAGCAAGTAATGTCATTAGCAAAAAAAAAAAAACCCACACACAAGGTGAGAAATGTGCATTAAAATGGTGTATAACATAATCCCATTTAACTGTGTATCAAGCAGAAAAGTTTAACAGTGGAAAATCACAATTACTTTTGCATCAACCTAATATCTGGATTACAGTTTCAAGTTGGAAATAACTGTTCCTCAGAATTTTTAAGGCATTGCTAAATTGTTTTTCATCCTCCAGTGTTGTTACAGACAAGTTTATTATGATAATGATTCTAGATGAAACATTTTTTAATATTTTAATTTTTTTTATTTGGCTGTGCCAGGTCTTAGTTGTGGCATGCCAACTCTTAGTTGTGGCATGTAGGATCAGGTTCCTTGATGAGAGACTGAGCTTGGACCCCTGCATTGGGAGCTCAGAGTCCCAGCACTCAGTTTGATGCCTTATTATTTGGTTCTGGAAAATTTTTCAATATTTCTTTTTTATACATTATTACTTTTATTCATACACCACCAAAAGTTTACAGTTTGTATATATTGTTATTTTCATCAATACATTGGTTCTGATCAAGACACTAACCTCTGTAGCTCTGAAGTAACTAAAACAGCTTCAGTTAATGTCTGTACCTTCTGTTCCCCAAAATAATAACTTATATATATATACATCATTGTTACATATAAATTGTGTATTTTTTTCACATTTTTTATTGAATGAAAGATTCTCTAAATTTTGTAGTGTTTTACAATTTTCATAAGTTTCACACACATAATTTAATATAATCCATAATAATCCTTTCTCCTTACTCCTGTATTGCCTCTCCATCCTTCTCTCTCCTCATTGATAACCACTAATTTGTTCTCTATATCTGTGAGTCTTTTTGTTTGTTTGTTTTATTCCTTAGTTTGTTGTATTTTTTAGATTTCACATATAAGTGATATCATACAGTATTTCTCTGTCTGACTTATTTTACTGAGCACAATGCCCTCCAAGTCCATGTGTGTTGTTGCAAATGGCAAGATTTCATTCTTTTTTATGGCCAGGTAGTATCACTTTGTGCAGTTATGAAAAGTAGGATGTATGTGTCTTTTTGAATTAGCATTTTTGTTTCTTTCAGATATATATCGAGGAGTGGAATGACTGGGTCATATAGTAGTTATATTTTTATCTTTTTGAGAAACCTCCATATTAGTCTCTATAATGTTCTACATGTGTTTCTGGACTTAAGCTTACTTGTTTTGTGACCTAATAACAGTTTTCTGTACAGCAGAAAATAATACAATGTTGTAAAACAAGTATATACCAATAAAAATTAATTAAAAAGAGGTAATCATCTAGATGATAATAATAGTTACCATTTATTGGTTGGTTACCATGTGCCAAGCACTACAATAAGTGGTGTGTATGTGTATGTATGCATTTATGTATGTATGTGTGCATTATATATGAATATATATAGAAAGTATACATGTATATATAAACTATATATAAGATATATATATGTATGTGTATATATACACATGATTTATATATATTGTTTTATTTAGTCCTTACAACAAACTTATTAAATTAGTACTATCATTACTCCTATATTACAAATTAGGAAACTGGGGTATAGAGAGTTTAAGTACCTTAGACTGTCATACATCAAGACAGTTTATGCCCAGGTCTGTTTGACTATGAAATTCCTGCATTTAATCACTGAAATAAATTGATTGATTTATTCTAAGGGACTGAACTTAGTTCAGTTCAGTTCAATCTCTCAGTTGTGTCCGACTCTTTGTTACCCCATGAACTGCAGCACGCCAGGCCTCCCTATCCATCACTAACTCCTGGAGTCCACCCAAACCCATGTCCATTTAGTCGATGATGCCATCCAGCCATCTCATCCTCTGTCGTCCCCTTCTCCTCCTGCCCTCAATCTTTCCGAGCATCAGGGTCTTTTCCAATGAGTCAGCTCTTCGCATCAGGTGGCCAAAGTATTGGAGTTTCAGCTTCAACATCAGTCCTTCCAATGAACAGAGCACTCATGAAAATTCCAACCCTTAACTAAATCTGAATACAAAATTTTTCAGGCCATGATTGAGGTTTTGGTATATGCTATCTATTTCCTCATGGGTTATTTTGATGAGCTCTCAACAAAGTCAATACATGTTAGATCTGATATGCTAGCAATTCCCAAGGACTTGAAACATTTCTTTGGATTCTCATCTAACTTTGAAAGGATCACCTTACACTTCTTTAACATAGATAACATCCTCATCAAAACCCTGTAGCAAATCTGGTCTTTTAAGTTGTCTGCCGAAGTCTAGAAAGTTGAACAACTGGCTCCAGCTTAATCTGACCTATTTTCTTTTTACTTTGAATCAATCCTTAAGCAAATCCTTAGCTGGTGTTTCTGACTTTCTGGCTTCTGACTGCAGACACATGTGTTGTTAAGTGAAAATAAACTCCAGTCTTATACCACAGAGACCTCTATTTTGGCATGTCTATTGCTGCCTCCTGGAATGGGACAGTTCCCCCACCCATTTAGCTAGATAACTAGTTGAACATCACCAGCAGCTGGAGAGCAAAATCCTTTTAGCAGCAGAGCAAGTTATTCACATAAGTCGTGGACTTGTAAGTAGCCCATTCAGTTCTGGGTAAATCAGAAAGCCTCCCTTACCAGAGTAGATGGAAACATTTTGGGGCCTTATTTGCCTTTATAGTCACAATTATAATAACGCATGTTGAAAGACTGTTGTCTACAATGAAACTACACCTGAGCTATGTAGCTGGGCCCTGTCATTTTGGGAGGGCTGATGAGGCAAATGGTTGGTAGAAAGGAAATGAAGACAGTGAAGGTTAGCGAAGGTAGGCTCAGGAACTGAAGGAGTTTAGAAGAATGCTATGGCTGGGGAAGACAGATTAGGCAAGGAGGTGAGAATGAGAGAATAGAAATTGAGTGCAAATGCTGAACAATGAATATGGCATTTCCCTCATTGTTAGACTTTGGAGTGACCTCTGGATAAATTTGAACAACAGTGGGTCAGTTGCACATCGGGGATTCCCTGATGTTTCCAATACTAATTTTTTAAATTAATTAATTTATTTTACTTGGAGGCTAATTACTTTACAATATTGTGGTGGTTTTGCCATACACAGACATGTATCAGCCATAGGTGCACGTGTCACCACTTCCTGAATCCCCCTCCCACCTCCCTCCCACCCCATCCCTCTGGGTTGTCCCAGAACACTTGTTTTGAGTGCCCTGATTCATGCATCGAATTTGCACTGGTCATCTATTTTACATATGGTAATATACATTTTTCAATACTATTCTCTCAAATTATCCCACCCTTGGCTTCTCCCACATAGTCTAAAAGTCTGTTCTTTTTTATTTTTTTAAAAAAAGGCTTTATTTATTTATTTATTTTTTTATTTATTTATTTTAATTGGAGGCTAATTACTTTACAATATTGTAGTGGTTTTTGCCATACATTGACATGAATCAGCCATGGGTTTACATGTGTTCCCCATCCTGAACCCCCCTCCCACCTCCCTCCCCATCCCATTCCTCTGGGTCATCCCAGTGCACCAGCCCTGAGCAACCTGTCTCATGCATCAAACCTGGACTGGCGATCTGTTTCACATATGATAATATACATGATTTAATGCTATTCTCTCAAATCATCCTATCCTCACCTTCTCCCACAGAGTTCAAAAGTCTGTTATTTACATCTGTGTCTCTTTTGCTGTTTTGCATATAGGGTCATTGTTACCATCTTTCTAAATACCATATATATGTGTTAATATACTGTAATGGTGTTTTTCTTTCTGACTTACTTCACTCAGTATAATAGGCTCCAGTTTCATCCACCTCATTAGAACTGATTCAAATGCATTCTTTTTAATAGCTAAGTAATATTCCATTGTGTATATGTACCACAGCTTTCTTACTCATTCGTCTGCCGAGGGATATCTAGGTTGCTTCCATGTCCTAGCTATTGTAAACAGTGCTGCAATGAACATTGGGGTATATGTGTCTCTTTCAATTCTGGTTTCTTCAGGGTGTATGCCCAGCAGTGCGATTGCTGGGTCATATGGCAATTCTATTTCCAGTTTTTTAAGGAATCTCCACACTGTTCTCCATAGTGGCTGCACTAGTTTGCATTCCCACCAACAGTGTAAGAGGGTTCCCTTTTCTCCACACCATCTCCAGCATTTATTGTTTGTAGACTTTTGGATCGCAGCCATTCTGACGGGCATGAAGTGGTACCTCATTGTGGTTTTGATTTGCATTTCTCGGATAATGAGTGATGTTGAGCATCTTTTCATGTGTTTGTTAGCCATCTGTATGTCTTCTTTGGAGAAGTGTCTGTTGAGTTCTTTGGCCCATTTTTTGATTGGGTCGTTTATTTTTCTGGAATTAAGCTGCAGGAGTTGCCTGTATATTTTTGAGATTAATTCCTTGTCAGTTGCTTCGTTTGCTATTATTTCTCCCATTCTGAAGGCTGTCTTTTCACCTTGTCTATAGTTTCCTTTTTTGTGCAAAAACTTTTACATTTAATTAGGTCCCATTTGTTTATTTTTGCTTTTATTTCCAATACTCTGGGAGGTGGGTCATAGAAGATCCTGCTGTGATTTATGTCAGAGAGTGTTTTGCCTATGTTTTCCTTTAGGAGTTTTATAGTTTCTGGTCTTACATTTAGATCTTTAATCCATTTTGAGTTTATTTTTGTGTATGGTGTTAGAAAGTGTTCTAGTTTCATTCTTTTACAAGTGGTGGACCAGTTATCCCAGCACCACTTGTTAAAGAGATTGTCTTTTTTCTATTTTATAGTCTTGCCTCCTTTGTCAAAGATTAAGTGTCCGTAGATGCATGGATTTATCTCTGGGTTTTTTATTTTGTTCCATTGATCTATGTTTCTGTCTTTGTGCCAGTACCATACAGTCTTGATGACTGTAGCTTTGTAGTATAGCCTGAAGTCAGGCAGGTTGATTCCTCCAGTTCCATTCTTCTTTCTCAAGATTGCTTTGGCTATTTGAGGTTTTTTGTATTTCCATACAAATTGTGAAATTATTTGTTCTAGTTCTCTGAAAAATACCGTTGGTAGTTTGATAGGGATTGTATTGAATTTGTAGATTTCTTTGGGCAGTATACTCATTTTCACTGTATTGATTCTTCCAAACCATGAACATGATATATTTCTCCATCTATTTGTGTCCTCTTTGATTTCATTCATCAGTGTTTTATAGTTTTCTGTATATAGGTCTTTTGTTTTTTTAGGTAGATATATTCCTAAGTGTTTTATTCTTTTTGTTGCAATGGTGAATAGGATTGTTTCCTTAATTTCTCTTTCTGTTCTCTGATTGTTAGTGTATAGGAATGCAAGGGATTTCTGTGTTTGATTTTATATCCGCCAACTTTACTATACTCATTAATTAGCTCTAGTAAATTTCTGATGGGGTCTTTAGGGCTTTCTATGTAGAGGATCATGTCATCTGCAAACAGTGAGAGGTTTACTTCTTCTTTTCCAATCTGGATTCCTTTTATTTCTTTTCCTTCTCTGATTGATGTCGCTAAAACTTCCAAAACTATGCTGAATAGTAGTGGTGAGAGTGGGCACCCTTGCCTTGTTCCTGACATTAGGGGAAATGCTTTCAATTTTTCACCATTGAGGATAATGTTTGCTGTGGGTTTATCATATATGGCTTTTATTATGTTGAGGTATGTTCCTTCTATTCCTGCTTTTTGAAGGGTTTTTATCATAAATGGATGTTGAATTTTGTCAAAGGCTTTCTCTCTATCTATTGAGATAATCATATGGTTTTTATCTTTCAATTTGTTAATGTGGTTTACCACACTGATTGATTTGCGAATATAAAAGAATCTTGCATCTCTGGGATAAAGCCCACTTGGTCATGATGTATGATCTTTTTAATGTTGTTGTATTCTGTTTGCTAGGATTTTGTTAAGGATTTTTGCATCTGCATTCATCAGTTATATTGGCCTGTATTTTTCTTTTTTTGTGGCATCTTTGTCTGGTTTTGGTATTAGGGTGATGGTGGCCTCATAGAATGAGTTTGGAAGTTTACCTTCCTCTGCAATTTTCTGGAAGAGTTTGAGTAGGACAGGTGTTAGCTCTTCTCTAAAATTTTGGTAGAATTTTGCTGTGAAGCCGTCTGGTCCTGGGCTTTTGTGTGTTGGAAGGTTTCTGATTACTGTTTCAATTTCCGTGCTTGTAATGGGTCTGTTAAGATTTTATATTTCTTCCTGGTTCAGTTTTAGAAATTGTACTTTTCTAAGAATTTGTCCATTTCTTCCAAGTTGTCCATTTTATTGGCATATAGTTGCTGATAGTAGTCTCTTATGATCTTTTGTATTTCTGTGTTGTCAGTTGTGATTTTTCCATTTTCATTTCTAATTTTGTTGATTTGATTCTTCTCCCTTATTTTCTTGATGAGTCTGGCTAATGGTTTGTCTATTTTATTTATCTTCTTAAAGAACCAGTTTTTAGTTTTGTTGATTTTGACTCTGGTCTCCTTTCTTTCTTTTGCATATATTTCTGCCCTAATTTTTTTTATGATTTCTTTCCTTCTACTTACTCTGGGGTTCTTCATTTCTTCTTTTTCTAGTTGCTTTAGGTGTAAAGTTAGGTTATTTATTTGACTTTTCTCTTGTTTCTTGAGGTAAGCTTGTATTACTATGAACCTTCCCCTTAGTACTGCTTGTACTGAATCTCACAGGTTTTGGGTTGTTGTGTTTTCATTTTCATTAATTTCTATGCATATTTTGTTTTCTTTTTTGATTTGTTCTGTGATTAGTTGGTTATTGAGAAGCGTGTTGTTTAGCCTCTATATGTTTGTATTTTTAATAATTTTTTTTCATGTAGTTGACATCTAATCTTACTGCATTGTGATCAGAAAAGATGCTTGGAAAGATTTCAATTTTTTTGAATTTACCAAGGCTAGATTTATGGCCCAGGATGTGATCAAGCCTAGAGAAGATTCCGTGTGCAGTTGAGAAAAAGGTGAAATTCATTGTTTTGGAGTGAAATGTCCAATAGATATCAATTAGGCTAACTGGTCTATAGTATCATTTAAAGTTTGTGTTTCCTTGCTAATTTTCTGTTTGGTTGGTCTATCCATCGGAGTGAGTGGGGTATTAAAGTCTCCCACTATCATTGTGTTATTGTTAATTTCCCCTTTCATACTTGTTAGCATTTGCCTTACATATTGCGGTTCTCCTATGTTAGGTACATATATATTTATAAACTGTTATATCTTCTTCTTGGATTGATCCTTTGATCATTTTGTAGTGTCTGTCTTTGTCTCTTTTCACGGCCTTCATTTCAAAGTCTATTTTATCTGATATGAGTATTGCTACTCCTGATTTCTTTTGCTCTCTATTTGCATGAAATATCTTTTTCTAGCCCTTCACTTTCAGTCTGTATGTGTCCCTTGTTTTGAGTTGGGTTTTTGTAGACAGCATATATAGGGGTCTTGTTTTTGTATCCATTCAGCCAGACTTTATCTTTTGGTTGGGGCATTCAACCCATTTACATTTAAAGTAATTATTGATAAGTATGGTCCCATTGCCATTTACTTTGTTGTTTTGGGTTCGAGTTTATAAACCTTTTCTGTGTTTCCTGTCTAGAGAAGATCCTTTAGCATTTGTTGAAGAACTGGTTTGGTGGTGCTGAATTCTCTCAGCTTTTGCTTGTCTGTAAAGCTTTTGATTTCTCTTTCATATTTGAATGAGATCCTTGCTGGCTACATTAATCTGGGTTGTAGGTTTGTTCTTTCATCACCTGAAGTATGTCCTGCCATTCCCTATCTGGCCTGAAGAGTTTCAGCTGAAAGATCAGCTGTTATCCTTATGGGAATCCCCTTGTGAGTTATTTGTTGTTTTTCCCTTGTTGCTTTTAATATTTGCTCTTTGTGTTTGTTCTTCATTAATTTGATTAATATGTGTCTTGGGGTGTTTCACCTTGGGTTTATCCTGTTTAGGACTCCCTGGGTTTTTTGGACTTGAGTGACTATTTCCTTCTCCATTTTGGGGAAGTTTTCAACTATAATCTCCTCAAGTATTTTCTCATGGCCTTTCTTTTTGTCTTCTTCTTCTGGAACTACTATGATTTGAATGTTGGGGTGTTTAACATTGTCCCAGAGGTCTCTGAGGTTGTCCTCATTTCTTTTAATTCTTTTTTCCTCTTTGCTTCATTTATTTCCACCATTCTATCTTCCATCTCACTTATCTTATCTTCTGCCTCAGTTATTCTACTGCTGGTCCCCTCCAGAGTGTTTTTGATCTAACTTATTGCATTATTCATTATTGATTGACTCTTTTTTATTTCTTCTAGGTCCTTGTTAAACATTTCTTGCATCTTCTCAGTCCTTTTCTCTAGACTATTTATCTGTAACTCCATTTTGTTTTCAAGATTTTGGATCATTTTTACCATCAGTATTCTGAATTCTTTTTCAGGTAGACTCCCTATCTCCTCCTCTTTTGTTTCATTTACCAGCATTTATCCTGTTCCTTTACCTGCTGAGTATTTCTCTGCTTTTTCATCTTGTTTAGATTGCTGTGATTGGGGTGACCTTTCCATATTCTGGCAGTTTGTGATTCCTCTTTATTCTGGAAGTTCCTCACTATGGGTGGAGTTGGACGGGTGGCTTGTCAAGGTTTCCCGGTTAGGGAAGCTTGTGTCAGTGTTCTGGTGGGTGGAGCTGCTTCTCTCTCTGGAGTGCAATGGAGTGTCCAGTAGTGAGTTTTGAGGTGTCTGTCAGTTTGGTGTGACTTTTGGCCACCTGTGTTTTTGTGCTCATGTCTATGTTCCTGTGTTGTAGAATTAGCTTGTTATGTCTTTCCCTGAAACTTGTTGGCTCTTGGATGGAGCTTCCAGTGTAGGTATGGAAGCTTTTGGACGAGCCCTTTTCAATTAATGTTCCCTTGAGTCAGGAGTTTTCTGGAGTTCTCATGTTTTGGATTTAAGCCTCCTGTCTCTGGCTTTCAGTCTTATTCTTACAGTAGTCTCAAGACTTCTCTATCCATATAGCACCAATGATAAAACATCTAGGTTAATGGAGAAAAGTTTCTCCACAGTGAGGGACACCCAGAGATGTTCGCAGATTTACATGGAGAAGAGAAGAGGGAGGAGGGAGATAGAGGTGACCAGGAGGAGAAGAGGAAGAATCAAAGGGGGAGAGAGCTATCTAGCCAGTAATCAATTCCCAATGTGCCCTCCACCGTCTGGAACACTCAGAGAGGATCACGGAATTACACAGAGAAGAGAGGAGGGAGGAAGGAGATAGAGGTGACCAGGAGGAGAAGAGGGGGAGTCAAAAGGAGAGAGACCGATCTAGCCAATAATCAACTCCCTAAGTGTTCTCCACAGCCCAGAACACCCAAAAAGATTCACAGTGTTGGGTAGAGAAGAGAATGGGGAGGGAGGAGATAGAGGTCACCTGGGGGAGAAAAAGGAGAATCAAAAGGGGGAGAGAGCAATCAAGCAAATAATCACACTACTAAGTAAAAATGGGTACGGAGTATTGGATTCTTAAATGTACAAAATTGATAACAAAGACCAAAAAGCAAAGATTAAAAATCTAGAGTAGAGGTTAGACACTCAAAAATACAATCTTAAAAAAGCAAAACAAAATCACGAAAAATATAAAAAAATATATAAAATTTGTTTTAGAAATAGGATCTTTTTTGCAAGGTAATAGTAGGTTATAAAAATGAAAATTGAAGGAGTAATAAAGAACTTAAAAATAAAAAAAATTAAAAAATGATAATTATAAAATATATCTAGAAATTTCTCTGGAGCTGTTGAGGGCAGTGTGGGTCAGTTCAGTTTCAGATAGCTTCTTGTTCCAGCTTATATTTCTTTTCAAGGTCTATAGGCCTCTTCCAATGTAGTCAGTGCTAACTACAGGGCTTTAATCTGTTGGACCTGTCACTTCTAGAGAAGTTCCCTCTTCTTTGTTTATTTTGGCTTCCTCTGTTTGCAAGTCTTTGCAGTGTCTAATTTCCACTCTGACACAATGGAGCAAAGGTGTTCACTTATTTAGGCTCACTTGTTCACTTGTGCTGTGGGGAGGGAGGAACACTGCAAAGAAATATCACTGGCATGTGTGGGGAGTGCTCGCAGTGTCTGGACCACACTGGATTTGCCCCCACTCATGGCGTGTGTACTTTCCCGGTCTACACTGCTCAGGCTCCAGCTTGCTCTGCAGGGGCTCTGTCTAAAGCAGCCCCTGGGTTGCGTACACTTCCCAGGTCTAAGCCACTCAGGTTCAGGTTCTCAGGTACTCCACAAATGCACAGACTCAGTTGGGCCTGCTTTTTGTGCCCTTCCCAGGTCCGAGGAGCTCAGGCGACCAGGTGTTTGGTGAGCACACTCTCCCAGGTGGGCAGTGTGTCTTATCACCTCCCTGGTCCCAGCCCCTTGGTTTCTTGGGTGCGCCGCGAGAGCACTGTCTCAAGTGTGCCATATATCTCCTCTGGGGAGCTGATCTCTGACTATGACCCTCCTGGCGGATGTCAACCGTCCAGGATCCCAGGAAGGCTTGGTTAGTAACTAGGAGCCTTCTCGCAGTTTGGTAGAGGATGCCATCTTTGGGGTCGAGATTACCCCTTGCCTTCTGGCTCTGGCTGTCGCCTGCCTGCCTCTCTGCCTCTGGTGGGGAGAGGGCCTGGTCTGCAGCTGGCTAGCTCTCCTCTGGTGTTCACTCAATCCTTTGTTCTGTGAGCAGGCCAGGCTGTCACGTAAAAGTGCTCTCTCTCTCTCTCTCTTTTTCTCTCTGGCTATCCCACAGTTTGGGTTACTAGCTCACGTTGGCTCCTTTAGATTGTGCTCAGGGAATTCAGGCCCAGTCCCCACCCTAAGCATGCATCCTGCGCCTCCCTTTTCAGACCCCGCTCACTGCTGGCAGACTCAAGCGTCCGGGCTATCTCTCTGCTGGATGTTGTGGTAGGTGAATAATCTGTGGGGTTTTTTTTTTCCTCCCAGTTATGTTACTTTCCAATATTCCAAAACTACCCCACAGACCCACAGGTGAGAGGGTTTCCTGGTGTTTGCAAACTTCTCCTCCTTCACAACTCCCTCCCCAGGATGGGTCTCTGTCCCTAACTCTTTTGTCTCTTTTTTTTATCTTTTATATTTTGTCCTACTTCCTTTTGAAGACAATGGGCTGCCTTTCTGGTTGCCTGGTGTCCTCTGCCAGCGTTCAGAAGCTGTTTTGTAGAATTTGCTTGGCGTTCAAATGATCTTTCAATGATTTTGTGGGGGAGAAAGTGGTCTCCCCATCCTATTCCTCCACCGTCTCTGCACTCCCTCCAAAAGACTGTTCTTTACATCTGTGTCTCTTCTTTTGCTGTGGTTGATTCTATCTTCAGCCATGGTGAGCTGGGTGACCTCCAGTCCTTTGCCTCTAGGCTCGAGAGTCTTTGGGCAGACCAAATGGAACATTCATGTATAAGGTTGCTGATATAAATCAAGTAGAGGGAAAAAATTCATTTTGGTGTGGTCATCGTGTCAACTCTTAGTATTTCAGTTCAGTATGACCACATATATAAATCTCCTTTAAGGAACCAGAAAAGGAATATATTAAATAAAATTTCTAAGAGGCATGGTCACTTGCTTTTATTAATAATTACTACTTGCAAAGCCTGGAAGTGCTTAAGATGTTCATATTTTTTGAACGATTGACTGGCTCTTTTATTTATACATATAAGAAAAAAGCCAAGTGGGGAGAGGAAATCGTCTGTTGCTGCAGAAACGTGAAAGTCACATTTTTGGCACTGTTCCCTGGTTGATGTCATTCTGGGGAATGTGCTAAAGGCCATGATTTTCCAGAGGGAGCAGATATTCTTTTCATAGAAGGCTGTTTGTGGGCACTTATTGCCCTCTCTGAAGTCAGGCCAAAACCAAGTTAGGTCTTTTTCTGCCATGTTTGGCAGTACCAAGTCAGGCCCACTTTGAAACAAGAGTCCAAAATCTTTGCTGGTCACTGTGCCCAGCCACTCCTTGCACCTTCTTATACCTTCTGACTATTCTCTTTAGGGGCCTCTTAGCTGCTTGGCCTTTGTTCAGGCTGCTGGTAAGGTTGATTTTCCCCTGCTGTGTGAAAGCACTAAGGGCTGCCAGGGGCGTCTGTGTATTTAAGGGCTGTCCCTGAGCTGACTCCTGAGGTAGATCACAATGCCGCAGGTGGTGTGTTGGTTTGGGACTTTAACCCAGCTGTTTTCATTCCCTCTTACCTCCTAAATGGTCTCAAAGCAAGATGGGTTTACAGACACTACCCCTCCCTTCCTTGCTGAACCTGGTCTTCATCATCTGATATGAACTTACCCAGAGACCCCTTAGAAACGACTTGTCATGGTCTAGAAGACTTTACTTGGGTCCATCTATCATCAAAGAAATTGGCTAGGAGTTTCTTGTGAGCCACACAAGGTCAAACCTCAGTTCTTACTATTTCTATCACCCTCTTAGCACATAGGCAGACATTTGAACTTCAGGATTATTCCCACCTTCTTACCTATGTTCCTACCTTAATGAAAACCTGTTTTACCATATGCCTTACACAAAACGACTCATACCTGGCTCACTTTTGTAGTCTCATCTTGTTCAGGCCCCTCTGCTTAGCTCTTAAGGTCCTCTAACATTTAACTCCAACTTTTATTTCCTGTCCCCCAGCACTCATTCTTTACAATATTTGTAGCCATTTATTCCTTTCACAAATGAAAAGCTAATTAATAAAAATTAATGCTCTAATGGAGGCATTAAAACAAAGCACAGGGATGGCCCCCAAACAGTTGAGATCAGTTCTGTTCCAGGAAGTCAGAAAGAAAGTCTCACAGATGAGATGATGCTTAAATCTGGGTCTCTAACATTCAGAAAGAGTCCACCAAGAAAATATACTTCAGTGAGAAGTAAAATAACAGTTTTCCAGGAGTCTATGGGGGCCATGATCCTTTTCTTGGAAGTGGTAGCTAGAGTTTTTCTCACAGCCTTATCCTTTCACCCTGCTATAAGCTTCCTTGGAGCCAAGGAATCATATCTTATAGAGTATCAACAGTAGGGTATAGGTTCTTAGGTAATGTCTAGCTCAATTAATTTATTTTACTGATGAGGAATCTAAAACAAAAAAAAAGGTAAAGGTTAGTTACCTTTTAACATACAGCTAGTTAGTGGCAGAGGTAGAACTAGAGGTAGAAGGACTCCTGGACACTTATTACAGGGCTATTTTCACTAGATTGCTTTGTGGCGTTAGCATGTCCCACTTGCCTCTTTGATTTCCCCCTCTGAGAGCTCTCATCAGCCTCAGTTCACTCAAGGCTGATTC
Organism: Okapia johnstoni; assembly: GCA_024291935.2. Classification (NCBI taxonomy): domain Eukaryota; kingdom Metazoa; phylum Chordata; class Mammalia; order Artiodactyla; family Giraffidae; genus Okapia; species Okapia johnstoni. Next base: position 53,750,511 of record CM044305.1, on the reverse strand, counting down.
CCTTTCAAGACCAGACAGAAATGTTTGTTGCCACTAACTCCCTGTATAACTTTAGGAAAACTACATTCCTTCTTTTGACCTTAGTCTTTAGTTTCCTCTTCTATACATGAATGATGGCTAACTAATAGATTTCTATAGCTAGGCTTTATTTAGAGGAGCACAGAGCCAGTAATTTGTACACGAGCTTGACTTTTTGTGTGTATTTGCTGGAGTGGAGTATAGGGATCTGAATGGAGCTGAATGAAAGGAGTGAAAAAATGTAGTTGGGACTGAGACACTGAAGGCTTCCCACTGGCTTATTTTTTTAAAAATAAATTTATTTATTTTAGTTGGGGGCTAATTACTCTACAATATTGAAGTGGTTTTTGCCATACATTGACATGAATCAGCCATGGGTTTACATGTGTTCCCCATCCTGAACCCCCCTCCCACCTCCCTCCCCATCCCATTCCTCTGGGTCATCCCATTGCCCCAGCCCTGAGCATTTGTCTCATGTATCGAACCTGGAATGGTGTTGTGTTTCATATATGATAATATACATGTTTCATTGCTATTCTCTCAGAACGTCCCACCCTCACCTTCTTCCTCAGAGTCCATCAGACTGTTTTATGCATCTGTGTCTCTTATTCTGTCTCGCATATAGGGTTATCATTACCATCTTTCAAATTCCATATATATGCATTAGTATACTGTATTGGTGTTTTTCTTTCTGTCTTACTTCACTCTGTATAATGGGCTCCAGTTTCATCCATCTCAATAGAACCGATTCAAATGTATTCTTTTTAATGGCTGAGTAATATTCCATTGTGTATATGTACCACAGCTTCCTTATCCATTCATCTGCTGATGAACATCTAGGTTGCTTCCATGTCCTGGCTATTATAAACAGTGCTGCGATGAACATTGGGGTGCACATGTCCTTTCAATTCTGGTTTCCTCGGTGTGTATGCCAAGCAGTGGGATTGCTGGGTCATATGGCAGTTCTATTACCAGTTTTTTAAGGAATCTCCACACTGTTCTCCATAGTGGCTGCACTAGTTTGCATTCCCACCAACAGTGTAAGAGGGTTCCCTTTTCTCCACACTCTCTCCAGCATTTATTGCTTGTAGACTTTTGGATAGCAGCTATTCTGACTGATGTGAAATGGTACCTCATTGTGGTTTTGATTTGCATTTCTCTAATAATGAGTGATGTTGAGCATCTTTTCATGTGTTTGTTAGCCATGTGTATGTCTTCTTTGGAGAAATGTCTGTTTAGTTCTTTGGCCCATTTTTTGATTGGGTCGTTTATTTTTCTGGAATTCAGCTGCAGAAGTTGCTTGTATATTTTTGATATTAATTGTTTGTCTGTTGCTTCGTTTGCTATTATTTTCTCCCATTCTGAAGGCTCTCTTTTCACCTTGCTTATAGTTTCCTTTGTTGTGCAAAAGCTTTTACATTTAATTAGGTCCCATTTGTTTATTTTTGCTTTTATTTCCAATATTCTGGGAGGTGGGTCATGGAGGATGCTGCTGTGATTGATGTCGGAGAGTGTTTTGCCTATGTTTTCCTCTAGGAGTTTTATAGTTTCTGTTCTTACGTTTAGATCTTTAATCCATTTTGAGTTTATTTTTGTGTATGGTGTTAGAAAGTGTTCTAGTTTCATTCTTTTACAAGTGGTTGACCAGTTTTCCCAGCACCACTTGTTAAAGAGATTGTCTTTTCTCCATTGTATATTCTTGCTTCCTTTGTCGAGGATAAGGTGTCCATAGGTGCGTGGATTTATCTCTGGGCTTTCTATTTTGTTCCATTGATCTATATTTCTATCTTTGTGCCAGTACCATACTGTCTTGATGACTGTGGCTTTGTAGTAGAGCCTGAAGTCAGGCAGGTTGATTCCTCCAGTTCCATTCTTCTTTCTCAAGATTGCTTTGGCTATTCGAGGTTTCTTATATTTCCATACAAATTGTGAAATTGTTTGTTCTAATTCTGTGAAAAATACCGTTGGTAACTTGAATAGGGATTGCATTGAATCTATAAATTGCTTTGGGTAGTATACTCATTTTCACTATATTAATTCTTCCAATCCATGAACACAGTATATTTCTCCATCTATTTGTGTTCTCTTTGATTTCTTTCATCAGTGTTTTATCGTTTTCTATATATAAGTGTTTTGTTTCTTTAGGTAGATATATTCCTAAGTATTTTATCCCACTGGCTTAAAAACAGATGCATAATCCAAGTGTAGTTCTCTTATTTTTAATGTGGTAAACGTGAGGCCCAATTTGGAGTAGGGGAAGTTCTCATAAGAATTAATGAGGATATGGGCCTGGAATCCAGGTCTTCTAACTGCAGATACAAAACTTTCTACCAGCCCATACTGCCCCTTTGACCTGATTATGTCCTGTCCAGTGAAGGGCTTCCCTGGTGGCTTAAACAGTAAAGAATCTGCCCGCAATACGGGAGACCCAGGTTCAATCCCTGGGTCAGGAAGATCCCCTGGAGAAAGGAATGGCAATCTACTCCAGTGTTCTTGCCTGGAGAATTCCATCGACAGAGGATCCTGGCAGGCAAGGGGTTGCAAATTGTCGGACATGACTGATCGACTAACAAGAGCTCAGGCGTCTGTTACAGGGTTTAGTTTCAATGTGTACAGACTGTTCGCAGCTGGCCATTGTGAAGGGAGATAGTCCAGAGATTTGAGGGTGGGGAATTATGTACTTATCTCTTCAGACTCCATTTGGGGGGGGTTTGAAGGCTTCATTGGACTTGAATCCCAAGATGTATGAGGCTCAGGGCTGGTTATCCGTTTTTTCCTCTCTTCTAATTGCTTCTTGTCCATACTGTCTCTCCTCTCATCTCCTTTAGTTTCCATATGACTACACTCTTCTTGTCATAAACAGAAATTATCAATCACTGAGTTAGTTTACCTCTACTTTCCCACTACCCCTCAAAGGAGCAGAATATCCCACAAACCACTTTTGCCTTTGCTTTTAATTTCATGTTGCTTAAGATTAATTGATTTTGTGTCCTCCTAGAATGCTCTGGTGGAAAAAGGAGACAAACTGAGGCTTCTTCCTTTTTGGAAAAGAACTTGGCTTATATTACATAGGTAATGTCTCACTCATCACAAAAGTTCCCAACACTTTTATTCTTTGGATTGTTTCAAGTAGTCTCTAATCCATTAGTGCTTTTTCCTGGTAGGTGAAGTATGTGTATCTGCTTTTGCTATTTTTTTTGGAAGATGGGGGGAGATCAGGAGTTTAGTTCTGAACATGTTGAGTTTGAGAGGTCTATGTTGAATAGGTAAATGGATTTATGAGTCTGGAATCTGATAAACACTTTTGGTTGGAGATATACTTTAGGAGTCATTGGCAAACAGGTGACATTTTAAGCCATCAGAACTGATGAGATAAATTAGAGAGAGAAATGTAGAGAGAAAAAGAGTTCCATGAAAGTTCTCAGCCCATTGTTTATCAAGGAACTGGGAAGCAGTGGAAGCTAATCCTCTTGGAGGAAGTAGTTTTTATTTTCCCCAGATTGGTAATATTTGATTTCTAAGTGTGATGCCATAGAAAGAGTGAGGCCACTGGTTTAATGTATACCTTGAGTAAGTAATCCACATGTTCTGGATCTCAGTTTTCTCACCTGTATAATGAGAGGGTTAAATGCGATGATCTGTTGTTCTAGAATGTTTTATCATTTCTAGTAATGGAATTGGCGAAAGACTGTCAACATGTGCTATCTGTTGAGGTGACAAGCATGTGAAGGAACTGTGTAAAATGACAAATTCTATGCAAATGATGCCTGTCATTTTAATTATTATGTCCTCCATATTTATTTATTTTTGGCTGCCCTAGGTCTTCATTGCTGTGCACAGCCTTCCTGTAGTTGTGGTGAGCCTGTGATACTCTCTAGTTGCGGTCCAGGGGTTTCTTGTGGTGGTGGCTTCTTTCGCAGCGGAGCAAGGGCTCTAGGCTGCTTGGGCTCAGTAGTTGCAATGCATGCTCTTCAGTAGTTGCAACACATGGGCATAGTAGTTGTGGCTCCTGGGCTCTAGAGTGCGGTCTGTGCTGTGGTGCATGGGCTTAGTTGTCCCATGGCATGTGGAATCTTCCCATACCAGGAATCAAATCCATGACCTTTGCATTGAAAGGCAGATCCTTAACCACTGGACCACCAGGAGAGTCTGTTATGTTCTCTCTCATCTGTGAGATGTTGTTGTGTAAAGGGGCATCCCAGGTGGCGCTAGTGGTAAAGAACCCACCTGCCAATGCAAGAGATGCAAGAGATGCAGGTTCGATCTCTGGTTCAGGAAGATCCCCTGGAGGAGGGCATGGCAATCCACTCCAGTACGCCTGGAGGGCTCCTCAGGGTGACCATGGGATCGCCAAGAGTCAGACACAATGGAAGTGATGGAGCAGACACGATCTGTAAAGATCACTGACCTAGAGTGTCTGCACACCTGAAAGTTCTCTTCCAGCTCTGGCTCTAAGTCATTATGTGATCTTGAATATGATCCTTTCCTTCTCTGGTCCTCAGTTTTCACATCTATAAAATGAAGGTTTTTTTTCTGCCAGTGATTTTTAAGATTTTAAAAAACAGAGAAACATTATTTAAATGAAATTGACATAACTTCTCTTATTGAAGAGTAGGTCGAGTGGGGGTCAAGGTTCAGATTCACCTCAAAGGAATCTCTTGAGCCACTTCTAGAACCCCATAACACAAAAGAACGTAGTTTGCTATTTGACTGAGTTCTCAAAGCCCTTTCAATTCTGACATTCTGTAGTTTGAGGGCACCCTTGTCATTAGTATAAAGTCCAGAGATTAATGAACTTTTTCTGTAAAGGGTCAGATAATATTTTAGACTTTGTGAACCACTACAGTCTGTCTTCTCCTCTTCTACCTTCTCCTTTCTTTTCCTCCCTCTCCTCTCCATCTCCTATTTCCCCTCCCCTTCCTCCTCCTCCTCCCTCTTCTCCTTTTCTTTCTTCTTCAAATCCATTTAAAATATGAAAGCCATTCTTAGCTCATGGACACTACAAAAACAAGCCATGGACAAAATCTAGCATGCGGGCCACAGGTTGACAACCCCTGGATAATCTATGGTGTGACTGCAGCACTGAGCCCCAGTGACCAGATGTACAATGGTAAGACTGTAAACTATCCTCCATCCCCAATAGGACCGACATATATACCTTGCAATTTTCAGACTGCTCTTGGTTGGACCAGGGGAGGGTGGTGGAAGGTGTAGGTCACAGGTGGAACCTGAACCTCAGGCTCATCTTTGGCCCTACTTGAACCAAAACAGCTCCCCTCCCCCACAATCCCCTTGGCTGAGCTGGGCCCTTCCATGTGCACACAGCCTCAGGGAAGGCAGATCTAGTAATAGTGGCCCAAGCTGGCTTGGGGCCAAGAAGTTTGGCTATTTGTTGCAGACACAGCTGGGAGGGTGTGGGGCAAAGGGGATCGTCCAAATATCAAAGTCCAGGCTGAGAGGAGGAAAGGCCTAATTGAGATCAGATGTCTCTGTAGAGCAATAACACTGCCACCTGGTTATGAACATCTTAGCTTTGCAGAACCCAAAGGGCTTTTCCAGACAGTATTTAATTTTATCTTCACTGCACTCTTGGGAAGGAGAAAAAAAGGAAGGTGGTTTAGCTCTGGTAATGAAGAAAGAATTCTGGCTTAGGAATCAGGAGCCACAGCTTGGTCACTGACCTGTGAGGTAACCTTGGACAAGTCTCTTTCTTTCCCTGGGCCTCATTTTCCTCATTTGTGAAGTGGTGGGATTGGACCAAGTCAGTGATTCTTGAAGTGTGATCCCTGGATGAACAGCAGCTGTATCACCTGGGAACTTGTTAGAAATGCCAATTCTCAGGCTCCATCCCAGACCAGAAAACCAAACACTCTCTGGGTGGGGTCAGGAAATGTGTGTTTTAACAAGCACCATCCCTCTAGGGAAGAACCACTGGACTGGAATCATCTAAGGACATTCCAGCTTAGATTATCTAATTGTATAAGACAATGGATGTAAAAATACATTTTAAACTGTGCCCTATACCTTTCAGGGATGACGGTAGTGATGAAGATAAGGATGATGTTCCTGTTGACTTTATGCTTCAGCAGCCAAGTTTATTCCCTAAGCCAGAACACTATTACCCCACACCTCATTCCCTACGGAGTTTCTCTCAAGTTCTGTAAGACAGAGATGCCCTAAGGAGCTTATACACTGTGTGAATAGGTAAATTAGACAAGGCAAACTGTTTCAGATGGTTGACAGAGATGAAGTCACAAGACAACTATTTTGAAGAGCCAGAGAATAGGTACAGCCAGTATTAGAGATCGTGTGTGTGTGTAGTTGGGGGAGAAATTCACTGCAATCAGGGGAACTGTGACATTGGAGAGAGCTAGTATTAGGAGTAGTGAGGTCTTAAAGGATGGGGAGGATTTAAACACTTTCCACAAAGGTGGGAGGACTTTATAAGTGATGAACATGAAGGTGAGGCACACCAAAGGAACAAAAAGCATGTGACCTCAGCTTCTTATAGCATTAAAACTAAAAGGATCCTTATATTTATTCAGGATTCAAGGTGATCCCCTAGGTGCTGGATGTAACAACAGGCATTTCCTTCCCATTCTGGAAAACATATTGAAAAAAAAAGTGAATATGGGTAACATTATATGGAGGACATAAACTCTATTCTAGAATATAAAAATTAGGTCATTCACAAACATTTATATGTTAATTTAGTACCAAATTGATTTTAACACACTTTCCAAGTGATTTAAAACTTCGGACATTCTGGTTGAATAAATGACTCACACAATGTCACTCAGAAAGTTAATGGGACTGGAAGCCATTTCTCCTAATTTCTGGTCCAGTGTGTTGCCCTTTTAATCTGTATTTGGTCTGAAATTTCTGGAATGGAGCAGTTTGCCCAACATCCAGAGTTTAGAAGGCATATGTTTGAGGTACATTTGGAAGGAGCTAGGGAAGTGCTATGGAGAACCTGGAATGCCAGGCTGAAGCTTCTTAAATTTTCTCCCGTAGGTAATGGGATATTGGTAAAGATTCTGGATCTGTGGTGTGGCATGAGCTACAATTTAGGGATGTTACTCAAATGATGTAGTACAGCAGTAGCTGGTGGATTGCAGTGGGAGAGTACTTGAAGGGAGCAATGCAACTTGTAGCCCCCAAAGTAGGCTGGAAATGCCACAGACCCACTGTCCTTCCCATTCCATCATTACATTTTTATTTTTAACAGAAGAAACAATGTGCTGCAAAACATGGCTTTTCTTCTGGTATTTCAGGCATTAGTAATAGGAATATTTGGGAGCTGGAGCTTTCCTGGTCCTGGAACATAATGCTGTGGAGACCTCCTCCTTAAATCTCACTCACACCAGCCCTTACTAAAGCTCAGTGTTGTTCTCTGCACTCTGGTTTCATTTTGCACTCAGATTTCTATGTATTATAAGCAAAGGTTCCAGAGTTTAGGGGATACTTCAGTCTTTCTTTCATTCCTCTCAAAATGATGTAAGCCCAGAGAAGTTACTTATACATATTACTGTGCTAGTTGTATCACCCAGTCAGCTTCAGAGGTCCTAGCTCTAAGTTTCACAATTTAAAGCTTTCAAAGCTCACTCATACCCATTATCTCATTTGGTTCTCATAAAACCTTGTGATGTGGGCTGAGCTTATTCTACTTATAATTTAATGGGATGAAACTGAAGATCCGAGTAGGCAAAGTAACTTGTCACGCAGCCAGTAAGTAGCACAGCTCACTTATTCTGCCTTCCAGGCAATACTCTGTGCTTCCACTTGTGCTGTTGGGATTGTGGTGATCATTTTTATGAGCATTTTTAGTAAAAAACCCTAACAGAGATCAATCAGGGCCCAAGCTGTGGTATAGAAGGAAACAGAAAGTCAGGAAAACAAATTTCTCATTTCCAGTTGTGAGCCCTTCTCTCAATACCATAATCCCTCCTTTGAGTATACTGAAAGACCTTGGTGGGAAAATCCATGGCTCTGCCTGCACATAGCCCTGTATCCACCTCTATTTGATGCCAGTAGTACTCTGGGTTAGAATGTATTACATTTGCCTTCAGCCTGCCATGTTTCCTTTCTGCCATTTTCTCTCCTCACCATGGGTTGCTGCAACAAAGGTATGGCCAAGGGACTCTTCTTCTCTGGCCTACTGCAAGAGAGTTGAGGCTCACAGCCCCAGATCTTCCTTGCACAGTACAAAAAGCCAATCATTGACTGAGAGACCTGGTCACCACTAAATGTAGACAGCTTTTAAAATATGGATGGCACAGGGTCTTTGGCTGAAGTTGCTTTGGCCCGATCTTTCTTCGAGCCTGACTTGGCCCTCAGTGTGAGCCAAAGGCAACACCAACCAGAGTAGCATCAGCCTGGCTTTCAGAGTGCATACAATGTCATGCTGTCTAGATTTTCATCATGAATGTTCCCAAGACTCAGATGCAAAGAGAAATGGGTTGATTTCAACTGGAAAATATTCCTGCCATCTCAACATTCTCTGGAATAACCTGCTTGCAGCTGTCATGGGGCGGCACCCTCCCTGTGAAGTGTGGCTTTTCCAAGGCTCAAACTCCAAGGATCTGGAGGGGAAGAAGAAGAGGGAGCCAGATTGTGTATCCTCTGCCCCCAGCCTGCGTAGTGCATGCATTTTTCAGGCCTGAAATTTGATTGTTGTGTTTGGGGTTGGGAGTGAGGTAGAGAGGTTCATGGAACAGCCTCCTGTGGGGTGGATCTCTACTTGCAGCTTGCTGCATTTCTTTAGCTCACTGGCTTCCAACAGGAAGAAGTCGTTTTCTGATGGAGAGGCAGATTCCCTTGAATAGAAACTCTAGTTGGCTTGGGGGCAACAGACCTGGGTTTCGTTCCTGGGTCTGCCATCAACTTGCATTGTGACTTTATGCAATCAGTCATCACCTCTTTGTGTTTTAGCTTCTTCCATTTAAAGTGGAGCTACCAATACAAATTCTAAATATATGGAAAAAGAACAAGAGATGAATGGGCTAGGGGAGATGAAGGAACGCTAGGAATTTGTTCATACCTCCTCCAGACCCATGGAACTAAACTAGTTGCTCTTCTTTCCTTTCCCCCTCTCCCATGGTGTTGGTAGAATGGCAGGTTATGGGAACATCTCCAAGGATTTAGATAGCCATAAGGCAAAGGGAAGAATGGTGTTATAAGCAGTAGCATAATCCAATATGAAAGTGGGGATACCCTAAAATCTTATCAAGGAGATGTTGGTAGTCAGTTGGAAACAAAGTCCTATGATAATGGGAAACAAAATATTGGGATCAGAGGTAACACACAGGATGCCAGGAAGGTAGAAAGTTGTTATTTAGTAACTAAGTCGTGTCTGACTCTTTGCGACCCCATGGACTTCAGCACACCAGGTTTCTCTGTCCTTCACCATCTCCTGGGGTTTGCTTAAATTCATGTCTATTGAGTCGGTGACCATATCTAACCATCTCATCCTCTGCCATCCCCTCCTCCTTTGCCTTCAATGTTTCCCAAAAAGGTAGAGAGTGACAAAGGCAAACTTTATTGCCTCTTACCATTATGCCATGGACTTGTGCTAATGCTACTCTAGAAATTGCCTTCATTGGCTACCTGGATTGTCAAAACCTAGGCTTAGCTTTGATGTCTTTAGAGTCTATTATTTCCTTTGAATCAGAATAGTATTTGGTTGCATATACCTGAGAGTGGGTGTCAAAGAGTAGAGAACAAACAGCTCCTGCCCTAGCATCAGGGCTTGCTTTGGGTCTACCTGTGCTCTTGTGCTCTTATCTGTGAATTACTGGCCTCCTGAGATCTACATAGGTGCTATCCAGTATGGTAGCCACTAGCCATATGAACAGCCCTGCATTGCTTATGAGAAGGCCTGGAGAACAGTACAGATGGTTTAGGCACAAGCAGCCCAGTACTGCTGTGAGACCAAGGGTTCATATCCTCCTGAGAGTAAAGTAAGATGTTCTTTCTTTATAAGGGCCCTTACATGGGGCTTTTTAAAAAAGAAAGAAAGAAAGAAACCTGAAAAAATATTATTGGACTAAGCATCTAATCACCTGTTGATCACTCATTTGTGCTTGCAATGAGTCTAAACCCGTGAGTTATCCTCAGTCCTCCTGTTTCATAGCTCTTTGTACCTTAGAAAAAAGCATTCACAGCCATTGTTTCATTTCAGTCTCCCTAATATGGCAGAGGCAAGTACACTAGCAGTTATTATATCCATCTGACCCACAAAGAAACTGTTGCTTAGCAATGAAGTTATGCCCAAGGGCCTCTAGTTATTAAGTGATAGTACCAGACTGAGAATGGAAAAAACTCCAGCAGCATCCTTGAGTAATTTCTTTCTATTTCCAGTCAACTGCCAAATCTGAATGATTTTCTTCTATACCTCATTCTCAATCAATTCACTTTTCTCCATCATGATTGTCACCACTGTGGCCCAACAGAGTAGATTTCATGCCCCATTGCAGAGAAGAAACATTGAAATGAGGAATTAATATCAAAATGAGAAATATAAAAAGATATTTGAAAGTAACCCATATGTTTTCAAGTGCAATGTGACATTTATCAAGAGAGATCTTTGACTTAGCCACTGAACTTCTCAATAAAGTTAAGAGACTGGAAAACCACAGAGGTTGATTGCAGAGAAGAAACATTTAAATGAGAAATTAATATCAAAATGAGAAATTACAATCAGAGATACTTTAAAAATCCCATATATTTGGAAGGTAAATTTTCACTTTTAAATGATGTGTGTGTCTAAAAAGCCATAACAAGGAAAATTAGAAACTATTTATAATAGAATAAGAGGAGAGTTTACCAGAATTTGTTGCATGCTGAAGCTGCTCAAGGCAGTTAAATACAATGTGGAGTCTTGAATAAGGTATGAAAACAAATAATAGATGCTAGCACAAAATATTGTGAAATTCGAACAAACTCTATAGTTAGTAATTCTATATTACATGTTAATTTCCTTGTTTTTGCAACATAGTATTTATTTATAATCTCAGAATTGGATTAGAAGTTTCAAGTCTGACTCAAATTTCTTTAAAAAATAAGCCCGTCAGAATGGCTGCTATCCAAAAGTCTACAAGCAATAAATGCTGGAGAGGGTGTGGAGAAAAGGGAACCCTCTTACACTGTTGGTGGGAATGCAAAACTAGTACAAGCCACTATGGAGAACAGTGTGGAGATTCCTTTAAAAAACTGGGAATAGAACTGCCATACGACCCAGCAATCCCACTGCTGGGCATACACACCCAGGAAACCAGAATTGAAAGAGACGCGTGTACCCCAATGTTCATCGCAGCACTGTTTACAATAGCCAGGACATGGAAAAAAATCAACCCAGATGTCCATCAGCAGACGAATGGATAAGGAAGCTGTGGTACATATACACAATGGAATATTACTCAGCCATTAAAAAGAGAATACATTTGAATCAGTTCTATTGAGATGGATGAAACTGGAGCCCCGTTATCCAGAGTGAAGCAAGCCAGAAAGAAAAAAACCACCAATACAGTATACTAATGCATATATATGTGAAATTTGAAAAGATGGTAACGATAACCCTATGCAAGACAGAATAAGAGACACAGATGCATAGAAGTCTTATGTACTCTGAGGGAGAAGTGAGGGGTGGGATGTTCTGAGAGAATAGCATTGAAAACATGTATATTATCATATGTGAAATAGAACACCATTCCAGGTTCGATGCATGAGACAAATGCTCAGGGCTGGGGCAATGGGATGACCCAGAGGGATGGGATGGGGAGGGAGTTGGGAGGGGGGGTTCAGGATGGGGAACACATGTAAACCCATGGCTGATTGATGTCAATGTATGGCAAAAACCACTACAATATTGTAAAGTAATTAGCCCCCAACTAAAATAAATAAATTTATTTAAAAAAAAACACTAAGATAATAAACTTTCTAGAGTTTTAGGAGTAATACTAGATGCCAGAATACATGGAACTATATCAAAGTTTTGAGCGAATATAAATAAGAAAATATAGCATTCTGTTCATACTAAGTCAAACAAATGAAATCAAAATATCAAATTTTTTTCTAGGCAAAAATCCCAACTTTCCTGAAACTTGGATATATATATTATATTGTACATTATATATATATATATATATATATATATATATATATATATATACACACACACTACATTTTTCTACTATTCTTTATAAAGGCTTGAGACAGAAACATCCGAAAAAAGAGAGAAATTGGAAAACATAAACTAAATGAAATGGTAGCATTAAATATGAAATAGAAAAAGTGACTAGATAAAAGTAAAAGGTCATTATATAAGTCCAGTTTGTTCTTAAACATGGCTGCTCATTAGAAACACATCTGGAGCTTTGGAGAAAGAATGCAATACTTGGGCATTTGTATTTTTTCAAAAATTCCAAGATAATTCTGATATGCATCTGAATTTTAAAAAGGGATTACAGGTTTTTCTATTAAATGGTAGTTTTTTAGTGATATATAAAAGTCTATTATTTTCTGTTGACCAATCATGATACAATGGTATTAAATGAATAATAGTTACATAATCACAACAGTAAAAGATGTTTGTTAGTTATCACAAACCATAGCCAGACAAAAAATAAATGATAATTACAATTGCAAGCCATAATAGAAACATGATTAACCTAAAAATATAAATTTATTGCATGCAATTTGTAAGGTTAAAAAGAGTGATGTAGTAAGTGGACACACATACATGCACATATTTTCATCTGCTCAGCCAGTCTATGTCTTTTGGTTGGTGCATTTAATCTATTTACATCTAAGGTAATTATTGATATGTATGATCCTATTATCATTTTCTTAAATGTTTTGGATTTGTTTTGTGTAGGCTTTTTCCTTCTCTTGCATTTCCTGCCTAAAGTAGATCCTTTAGCATTTGTTGGAAGACTGGTTTGGTGATGCTGAATTCTCTTAACTTTTGCTTGTCTGGAAAGCTTTTTATTTCTCTGTCAAATGTGGACAAGAGTCCTGCTGGGTAGAATATTCTTGATTATAGATTCTTCCTTTTCATCACTTTAAATATATCATGCCATTCCCCTCTGTCTTGTACAGTTTCTGTTGAGAAATCAGCTGATAACCTTAATGAAAGTTCCCTTGTATGTTATTTATAATTTTTCCCTTGTTTCTTTTAATATTTTATCTTTGTCTTTAATTTTTGTCAGTTTGATTACTATGTGTCTTGATGTGTAAAGCTCTAATCCAACTATCTGCTGATGGGTGGGGTTTCACTCCCTCCTTGTTAGTTGTTTGGCTTGAGGCTACCCAGTCCTGAGGTCTACAGGCTCTATGGTAAGTTTAATGGCAACCTCCAAGAGGACTTACACATGAGACCACTTCCAGGACTGCTGCTGCCAATACCTCCATCCTTGTGGCCAGCCACTGCTGACCCATGCTTCCACAGGAGACCCTCCAACACTAGCAGGTAGTTTTGGTTCAGTCTCCTGTGGAGTCACTGATCCTTTCCCATGGATCTTGGAGCATACAAGATTTTGTTTGTGCTCTCCAAGAGTGGAGCCTCTGTTTCCCTCAGATCTGTGGAAATTCTGTAATCAAATTCGGCTGGCCTTCACAGTCAGATTCCCTGGGGATTCCCAGTCACTTTTGCCAAATCCCCGGTCTGAAAAGTCTGATCTGGGGCTCAGAACCTTCACAAAAGTTGGAGAACTTTGCTATTACTGTTCTGCAGATTGTGCGTCACACACCTGGTGGGTATGGGATTTGATTTTATCGTGATTGCCCCCTCCTGCCATTTTGTTCTGGATTCTTCTTTTTTGGAGGTGGCATATCTTTTTATGGTAGGTTCCAGCATCCTCCTGTTGATTATTGTTTAACAGCTAGTTTCGATTTTGGTGCTCTTGCAGGAGGAGATGAGCGCATATCCTTCCTGCCATCTTGAACAGGAAGCTCAGGGACTATTAGATTTCTAGAATGAGATAAGTTTCTTTGCACTGATTCAGGTGAGTTCTCTTCTCTCAGGTCAGTTCAGTTCAGTCTCTCATTCACGTCCAACTCTTTGTGACACCATGGATTGCAGCACGCCAGGCCTCCCTGTCCATCACCAACTCCCAGAGTTTACTCAAACTCATGTCCATTGAGTCGGTGATGCCATCCAACCATCTCATCCTCTGTTGTCTCCTTCTCTTCCACCTTCAATCTTTCCCAGCATCAGGGTCTTTTCCAATAAGGCCAAAGTATTGGAGTTTCAGCTTCAACTTCAGTCCTTCCAATGAATATTCAGGACTGATTTCCTTTAGGATGGACTGGTTGGATCTCTTTGCTGTCCAAGGGACTCTCAAGAGTCTTCTGCAACACCAAAGTTCAAAAGCATCAATTCTTCAGTGCTCAGCTTTCTTTATAATCCAACTCTCACATCCATACCTAACTACTGGAAAAACTATAGCTTTGACTAGACAGACTTTTGTTGGCAAAGTAATGTCTCTGCTTTTTAATATGCTGTCTAGGTTGGTCATAACTTTTCTTCCAAGGAGCAAGCGTCTTTAAATTTCCTGGCTGCAGTCACCATCTGGAGAGATTTTGGAGTCCAAGAAAATAAAGTCTCTCACTGTTTCCATTGCTTCCCCATCTATCTGCAGTGAAGTGATGGGACAGGATGCCATGATCTTAGTATTCTGAATGCTGAGTTTTAAGCCAACTTTTTCACTCTCTTCTTCCACTTTCATCAAGAGACTGTTTAGTTCTTCGCTTTCTGCCATAAGGGTGGTGTCATCTGCATATCTGAGGTCATTGATATTTCTCCAAGCAATTTTGATTCCAGCTTGTGCATCATCCAGCCCAGTGTTTCTCATGGTGTACTCTGCATATAAGTTAAATAAGCAGGATGACAATATACAGGCTTGATGTACTCCTTTCCCAATTTGGAATATGTCTGTTGTTCCATGTCCAGTTCTAACTGTTACTTCTTGATCTGCATATTGATTTCTCAGGAGGCAGGTCAGGTGGTCTGGTATTCCCATCTCTTTCAGAATTTTCCACAATTTGTTGTGATCCACACAGTCAAAGACTTCGGCATAGTCAATAAAGCAAAAGTAGATGTTTTTCTGGAACTCTCTTGCTTTTTCAATGATCCAATGGATGTTGGCAATTTGATTTCTGGTTCCTCTGCCTTTTCTAAATCCAGCTTGAACATCTAGAGGTTCATGGTTCATGTACTGCTGAAGCCTGGCTTGGATAAATTTGAGCATTACTTTGCTAGTGTGTGAGATGAGTGCAACTGTGCGGTAGTTTGAGCATTCTTTGGCATTGACTTTCTTTGGGATTGGAATGAAAACTGATCTTTTCCAGTGCTGTGGCCACTGCTGAATTTTCCAAATTTGCTGGTATATTGAGTGCAGCACTTACACAGCATCATCTTTTAGGATTTGAAATAGCTCAACTGGAATTCCATCACCTCCACTAGCTTTGTTCATAATGATGCTTCCTAAGGCCCATTTGACTTCACATTCCAGGATGTCTGGCTCTATGGGAGTGATCACACCATTGTGATTATCTGGGCCGTGAAGATCTTTTTTGTACAGTTCTTCTGTGTATTTTTGCCACCACTTCTTAATATCTTCTGGTCTGTTAAGTCCCTACCATTTCTGTCTTTTATTGAGCCCATTTTGCATGAAATATTCTCTTGGTATCTCTAATTTTCTTGAAGAGGTCTCTAGTCTTTGCCATTCTATTGTTTTCCTCTATTTCTTTGCATTGATCACTGAGGAAGGCTTTCTTATCTCTCCTTGCTATTCTTTGGAACTTTGCATTCAACTGGATATATCTTTCCTTTTCTCCTTTGCTTTCCACTTCTCTTCTTTTCACAGCTATTTGTAAGGCCTCCTCAGACAGCCATTTTGCTTTTTTGCATTTCTTCATCTTGGGGATGGTCTTGATCCCTGTCTCCTGTATAATGTCATGAACCTCTGTCCATAGTTCTTCAGGCACTCTTTGTTTCAGATCTAATCCCTTGAATCTATTTCTCACTTCCACTGTATAATCGTAAGGAATTTGATTTAGGTCATACCTGAATGGTCTAGTGGTTTTTCCCTACTTTCTTCAATTTAAGTCTGAATTTGGCAATAAGGTGTTCATGATCTGAGCCACAGTTAGCTCCCAGTATTGTTTTTGCTGACTGTGTAGAACTTTTCCATCTTTGGCTGCAAAGAATATAATCAATCTGATTTTGGTATTGACCATTTGGTGGTGTCCACATGTAGCGTCTTCTATTGTGTTTTTGGAAGACGTTGTTTGCTATGACCAGTGCGTTCTCTTTGCCAAAACTCTGTTAGCCTTTGACCTGCTTCGTTTTGTACTCCAAGGCCAAGTTTGCCTGTTACTCCAGGTATCTCTTGACTTCCTACTTTTGCACTCCATTTCCCTATAATGAAAAGGACATCTTTTTTGGGTGTTAGTTCTAAAAGGTCTTGTAGGTCTTCATAGAACAGTTCAACTTCAGCTTCTTCAGCATTACTGTTAGGGGCATAAACTTGGATTACTGTGATATTGAATGGTTTGCCTTGGAAACGAACAGAGATCTTTCTGTCATTTTTGAGATGCATCCATGTACTGCATTTTGTACTCTTTTGTTGACTACGAGGGTTACTCCATTTCTTCCAAGGGATTCTTGCCCACACTAGTAGATATAATGGTCATGTGAGTTAAATTCACCCATTCCAGTCCATTTTAGTTTGCTGATTCCTAAATTCCTACTTCTTCTCTAGGTAGCTGAAATACCATCTTTAATGGAGGCCAGTACAGCAAAAAGTGAGTACCATAGAAATACCAAGTTTGAACCCTATATTTGGGGCAACTGCAGGGGATAGGTTGGGGCTGCCTCCCTTATAGCATAGTTGTGGGATCAGATATTATAATGCTTCTCAGTTGTATAAGGCAATGCAGTTTACAGATCACTTTTGCACCTTCTATTGTACCTGAAACTTAGAACTTTACTATTCAGTACACAAGGAAACAGGTCCAAAGATATCATGTCACTTGATCAAGGTCTCAGACTGTTGTGACTTACAGTTTTCTCATATTTGAAAAACATTACACATATGAAAGGACTTAATTTTACTGTGTTTATGCTAATTTTCTGGAGAGAGAGGTTATTTATCACACATATATGTATCAATATGTTAAAAGATAGGTAATAGAACAATCAAGCTATAGACTGGTTATAAATTAAGTATGAGATTTTTACTTTCTTTGCTTTGTGAGATATAGCCTGTTAGCTGTTCAATATTAGTTTTTTAAAATTTATTTATTATAATTGGAGGCTAATTACTTTACAGTATTGTGGCAGTTTTTGCCATACATTTAGAAGAATCAGCTACAGGTGTACATGTGTCCCCCTGTCCCGAGCCCCCCTCCCACCTTCCTCCCCATTCTATCCCTCTGGTTGTCCCAGAGCACCGGCTTTGAGTGCCCTGTTTCGTGCATTGAACTTGGACTGGTCATCTGTTTCACACATGGTAATATACATGTTTCAATGCTATTCTCTCAAATCAGCCCACCCTTGCCTTCTTCCACAGAGTCCAAAAGTCTGTTATTTACATCTGTGTCTCTTTTGCTGTCTTGCCTATAGGGTCATTGTTACCATCTTTCTAAATTCCATATATATGCATTAATATACTGTATTGGTGTTTTTCTCTCTGACTTACTTCACTCTGTATAATGGGCTCCAGTTTCATCCACCTCATTAGAACTGAGTCAAATGTGTTCTTTTTAGTAACTGAGTAATATTCCATTGAGTTTATGTACTACAACTTTCTTATCCATTCTTCTGCCACTGGGCATCTAGATTGCTTCCATATCCTGGCTGTTGTAAACAGTGCTGCAATGAACATTGGGGTACACGCGTCTCTTTCAATTCTGGTTTCCTTAGTGTGTATGCCCAGCAGTGGGATTGCTGGGTCGTATGGCAGTTCTATTTCCAGTTTTTTAAGGAATCTCCACACTTTTCTCCATAGTGGCTGTACTAGTTTGCATTCCCACCAACAGTGTAAGAGGGTTCCCTTTTCTCCACACCCTCTCCAGCGTTTTCAATATTAGTTTTTTCTTCTTCTGTAGTGGGCTTCCCTTGTGGCTCAGCTGGTAAAGAATTCACCTGCAATGTGGGAGACTTGGGTTTGATCCCTGGGTTGTGAAGATCCCAACTACTACTTCTTCAGTAGTAGTAGTAGTAGTAGTAGAGATTTTTGCTGAATAAAAGGCTACACAGCTAATTTTTAATATTGTTAAGCCTCCTTCGCAGCTAGGTGTGACCATTTGACTACTTTCTGCATAGTGAAGTATTGATTCATTTAATATTTATTGAGTGGCTAATATATACAAAGCACTGTTCTAGATGCTGAGGATAGGACAATGACAAAATAATCTTTGCCATTATAAAGTTTGCATTGTGATTGGAGAGAGGGACAAATGAACAAATAAGGAAAATGTGGTATATTAGATGGTATTAACACTGGTCAGAATGGCCATCATCAAAAAAAATCTAAAAGTAAAAAATCCACAAATAATAAATGCTGGAGATGATGTGGAGAAAAGGGAACCCTCTCGCTGTTTTGGTGGGAATGTAAATTGATACAGCCACTATAGAGAGCAGTATGGAAATTCCTTAAAAAAAAACTGGGAATAAAACTACCATCAGTTCAGTTCAGTTCAGTCACTCAGTCATGTCTGACTCTTTGCGACCCCATGAATCACAGCATGGTAGGCCTCCCTGTCCATCACCAACTCCCGGAGTTTACCCAAACTCATGTCCATCTAGTCGGTGGTGCCATCCAACCATCTCATCCTCTGTCATCCCCTTCTCCTCCTGCCCTCAATCCTTCCCAGCATCAGGGTCTTTTCCAATGAGTCAACTCTTCGCATGAGGTGGCCAAAGTATTGGAGTTTCAGCTTCAACATCAGTCTTTCCATGAACTACCATATGACCCAGCAATCCCGCAACTGGACATATACCCTGAGGAAACCATAATTGAAAAAGACACATATACCCCAATGTAAATTGAAGCACTATTTACAATAGCCAGGACATGGAAGCAACGTAGATGTCCATCAACAGGTGAATGGATAAAGAAGTTGTGGTATATAGTGGTGTGTGTGTGTGTGTGTGTGTGTGTGTGTATGTATATATATATATATATATATAATGGAATATTCCTCAGCCATAAAAGGAACATATTTGAGTCAGTTATAGTAAGGTAGATGAATCTAGAGCTTATTATAAAGAGTGAAGTAAGTCAGAAAGAGAATACCAAATATCATATATCATTGCATATGTATGGAATCTAGATAAATAGTACTGATGAACTTATTTGAAGGGCAGGAAAACAGACTCAGACATAAAGAACAGACTTATGGACACAGGGAGGGGAAAGAGAGGGTGGGACAAATTGAGAGAATAGCATTGAAACATATACATTACCATATGTAATATAGATATCCAGTAATAATTTGCTGTATGATGCAGGGAGTTCAAACCTGGTGCTCTGTGGCTACCTAGAGGAGTGAGATGGGGTGGGAAGGAGGTTCAAAAGGTAGAGGACATGTGTATACCTATGGCTGATTCATGCTGATGTATGGCAGAAACCAACATATTGTGAAACAATTATCCTCCAATTAAAAATAAATAAATTATAAAAATATGTTAAGGAGAAAAGTAACACATAGTGAGGCATTGGTTTTATGTGTGAGGATAATAATTTTATTTGGGGTTTGAGAATCAAAGTGACATTCTAGAGCAGCAAAAATTGAGAATAAAGGATAAGGGAGAGACAGACAAAATCTCTAGGGTTTTGAGCCTGGAAAAATTGTGATTCATATAGACATAACTTGGCTGTTTTAGATGAAGCCTCCCAACATGGAAACAGTCCAGGGTTGAAAATATCCAGGGTTGAAAAATGATAGGAGAGTCCAAATTATGCCTTTGAGTTGTGGACACATATAGGACCCATAGAGACAAATGATGATCATCTGAGAAAAGTGAATGTGCAAACCTAGATGAAGTGAGGCAGCTTGATTATAGCAGGAACAGCATGGGGCAGAGAATTAGGAAACCTAGGTTTAGGCTACTTCTATTGTGCACTCAGTTTATGACTGGAAAATTTTACCCTCTCTAAGCCCCAGTAAACCTCATCTATGAATGTGGATAACTTGTTGGTTAGGTGAACAGCTTTCAAACTACTCTGTGATATATTACAGATTTGGAAAGCCCCATCAGGGCCTGCTGAAGTGGAGGTGGATGGGAGAGCTATTGGTCATCCCTCTGCTTCAACAGAGTCACTCACTGGGTTAGATAGTATCTGAAATGCCTGCTAGCTCTCTTTGACTCTGATTACCTGGCAACAGCTTTGGGAACCTTTACTCACCTCTCCTTATAGCTTATTCAAGAATTTGAGGAGGTTTCCTGAGTAATATATGTGGCACAGAGATGAGGAAGGAACAAAAGGAAAAGGCTGTACCATATAGCATGGGCAGTTTTCTCTGTTATTACACAGATCAGGAAAGAAGAATCCTCAGTATTAGGGGTCGGAGCACCTTCTGTGATGCTGGTTATCAAACACTGGGACTTTTAAATTGAGTGAAGTTTGACTGTTGATAATATTTTCCACTAGTGTAGCTTTGGCACTCTGGCTGAAATGCTGTAGAACAGCTAGACTTTAGTTAACAAGCCAGTGCTACCCCATTCATGGGAATAGGGCAACTCATACGGACTACCATATACACAGGTCTTTTGAGTTGATCAGTTCCTTAGTGGGGTTTGAATACTCCAGACTGAAAGTACACAGTTACCAGTCCCTTTTTTGTAGCTGCTCATGAAGAGTAGGGGATAGTCAGATCAAAGAGCAAGGATAGTAATTCCTTATCTCCATTATGCTACATTGTGTTTTACATAATTCTCTTCAATCAAGGTTCTCAGTTGAGTTTCACATGAATCCTGTGGGATTGACAGGGGTTGGATCCTTATTCTCATTTTATAGATCCCACTTCTTTATCTTTTAAGGACTATCTTGAGCTTTACCTCCTTTACAGTAGTTCCATTCTTACATCATCCCTCTACTGCCTCTCAACCATAGTACTTAAACTATATATTCCATGTGTAGTCATTTCATTATTCCTATTTGAGTTTTCATATTTGTGTTAGATGTTTATGTTCCCCCCAACAAATCACCATCATTGCTAACAAAACCTGACTTTTCCCTGCTTCAGCTTTTACTGCCCTCCCTACGGTCTACTGATTTACTCTCAACAAAGAAGCTATCCTCTTAAGATATAAATCAGATCATAACACTTCCTATGATCAAAATGTTGCAGTGTTTCCCAATTTCACTCAGAGTAGTATTCAAGTTCTTAACAGTGGCCTACAAGGCCCTTCCATACTCTTCATGCTACCTGCAACTTCTCTGATTTCCTCTCTTAATATTCACCAATTGCTTGCTTTGCTTCAACCACATTAGCTTCCTTGCATTTCCTCGCATACCTCCAGTACATCCTTTCTCAGGGATTCTGTACTTTCTGTTCCTGATGCCTGGAATTATCTTCCCCTCAGATATGTGGTTGAGTCCTTCACTTCCTTCCTAATCAAATGTTACTTTACAAAAGAGGCCTTTCTTTATGTGAATTAGTATTTGCTCTCCTTTATTATTTTTCATTGTACCCACTGACATACTATGATTTTGCTTATTTATTTGATTATGGTCGATCTCTCCTCAGTAGAATATGAGTTGCTTGAGAACAAGGACTTTGTTCTGTTCAATGCTATATTTCTAGCTTCTAGAACAGTACTTGGCACATTGTAGACATTTAAAAAAATTATGTTGAGTAAATAAATAAACAAGACCATAAAAACCTAAGGGAAAACACTTTGCAATTCCCCCATTCATGTTCCTCATGATAAACACACTTGTCTTAATAGAACAATGGAAGTTAGAGCAGAAGCGGCCCTTAGAGACCTCCTTGTTGACCTCCCTCATGTAACAGAAGACTGAGGAGAAGTATTTCGCCCAGGATCATTCATCAAGTTGTTGGCAGTCAGAAGAAGAGTTCAAGTCATCTAAGCCTAGATTCACAAGTTTTTATACTGTAGCATTCTAGACACAAAAATTAATCTTATTTTTAAAATACAGGGCAAAGGCAAGGCACCATCAATCTGGAGAAGGAAGCTTTAGGCAGATTAATGTAGAGGTGGAAGAATTTGGCTTTTCCATAAACAAGAGTTTCCTTGAACATTTTTCTCTCTGGTTTTGGAGGGCAATAACAACTAGACCATGTATTACATAAATGCCTGACCTAGTAAACCATAAATGACAGTCATTCACTAATCAATTACCAAGCCTTTTTTAATGCCTCACATGTTCTTAGATCTGTTCTAGATGCTTAAGGAAATATAAAGATGTTCAGCTCTGATTCCTACTTTCTAGGAGCAGTCTAGCAGTGGAGGCAAGAATCACCTGCCTGAGACAAGCAGATACCAATTTGTGAGATATAGACAATAAGCACTATAAAGAATAACAGGAGATCACTGAGGGCTGAGGTCTTCCCTGGTGGCTCAGTGGTAAAGAGTCTCAAGGGTAAAAAGCCTGCCAATGCAGGAGATGCAGGTCCGATCCCTGGGTTGAGAAGATTCCCTGGTGAAGATCCCTGGAGAAGGACATGGCAACCTATTCCAGTATTCTTACCTGGAAAATCCCATGGACAAAACAGCCTGGCAGGATACAGTCCATGGGGTCACAAAGAGTTGGACATGACTTTGCAACTAAAGAACAGCAACAACAATGACTGAGGGCTGAAATATTGCAAGAAGTCATTATGGAGGAAAGGAGACATCTTTCCACTTATTTCAGGCTGCATTCTTATCAGTTTTTTTTCTCTTCCTTCATTCAGAAACGTTCTTTTTTACACTCATGGACCTGACCCTATCTCCATGGTTTTTCAGGGAAGGATGCTGTGTTTGATTTAGTTACTTCCTCCTCTTCTTGCTCTCTCAGATGGAGTCTGCTATCAGTTCAATACATGTTTACTGAGCACCCTGTGGGTACCAGGCATTGAGCCAGTGGCTTGCAATAAAAAGATGAATATGCTATGGTTGCTTACCTCTAGTAGGTCAAAGTCTAACAGTGTAGGTAAATATGCACAGAACTTTACAGCATAATTCAGTATCAAAAAATGGTTTATTTATATCCTTCTTCATTTATAAAATGGATTTGAGGTGGTGAACATGGTAAGTTTTAATGAGAGCCCAGATGAGAGAAGGAATGATATGGAGTGAATTGGCCAAAGACTCCCAGATTATATGATATTTTAATTTAACTCAAAGGACGATTAGGAGTTTTCTAGGGAATCAGGGATTGGAAGTGTGGGTGGAGAGAGTCATTCCAGACAAATGGAACATCACACAAAGTGGGGGTTGTCTGCCTTGTTTAGGAAATGGCTTGTTTTTCTGTGTCTCAAGCAGATATGGTAAATGCCTGGCATGATCACCACTATTGGCTCCTCCCATATCCATGGCAGAAACTTTAATCAGACATATCATTTTTTTCCAAGTGAGCCTAGATATGGCTTAGAATACTCCTAAACACAGTATTCCAAATGTCTACTTGTAGTCAATTTGAATTGAATCATGAGATGAAATATATTTACCATCCTTGGCTGACCTGCAATGCTTTTTAAAACTATATATTTTCAGGAACCAGAAACTTATTGGGAATCTAAGCTTTTAACAAGCTTCCCTCTGCCCTCCCCCTCGCCCTCATGATTCTGATGTAGTAAGTTCATGGATCTGTATTTGGTAGCTATTATGCTATATTACATTGGGCTTCCCCAGTGGCTCAGTGGGGGAATCTGCCTGAAATGCAGTAGCTGCAGGAGATGAGGGCTCAATCCATGGGTCAGGAAGTTCCCCTCGAGTGGAACATGGCAACCGAATCCAGTATTATTTCCTGGAAAATCCCATGGACAGAGGAGCCTGGGGGGGCTATAGCCCATAGGGCCGCAAAGAGTCGGACATGACTGAAGTGACTTAGCATGCATACACACGCTATATCATGTTACTGAATTTATATTTTTCTCTTGTCACCAAAAATTTTAAATCATAGGAGTGCTCTGCATTTCAGAAAGTTGCCTGGAAAAGTTGGTGACATGGAGATTGTTTAGGATTAATTGTAATATTTTAAGCAGAGACGATGAGTGCCTAGGAAGAGAGTAAATTGGAAAGACTAATAGAGGTAGGTAATATCAAAGTAATTAAGTGTTAGAAGGTGATTTGGGGGAATATCAAAGAGGGAGAAACAACTTGTAGGTGAAAAGTAGGGTGTTTGACATGTAGAGAAATTTTTATAAAGATAAAATTTGAGCCAAACCTTGAAGGCTAGTTAACACTTGACATTGAGAAGAAGATGGAAGGAAGGCCATTTCAGACCTCTGGAGCACAAGAGCAAAGGTAGAAAAATCACAGGGCATGTATGAGGAGCAATAAGTAGTTCAATTTGGCAGACTTTAGTTTGGCATTCAGTGGTGACTTTTCTCCTAACATCATCCCTGTTCCTAGATGGCTTCTTGCACCATCCAGCTTGCAGGTGCTCAGGAAACATAAATGAGTGTTAATATTAAGTGAATTGCAGCTGAATGTGGAAGGCCTCTCACCTACGAGAATGTCATTCTAGTACTGATTCTAAGTGCCAATTCTGGGATGTTCCCACTGCCATTTGCCAACTTTCAGCACCATTAAGGAAAGATTGCTGAAAGGAAGGGTGAAAGTGGTTTATTGTCTAATGGTCTAATAGAAGGGGCAGAGAAAATGGGCCTACAGTCATGAAAAGTCCCTCAGGAAATATCCAGCACATGCAATGGCAATCCCTGCAGCTCTCTGAAGGAATCCCTGTATATCCCTTGGCAGAAAGAATTATGAAAAAAATCTTTCAATTAAATTTTGTTATATATGATAGTTCAACGTTTTCACAAGTTATTGCGTTCACAACGTGAATTTACTCAGACAGTATATTTTATCCTTGCTACAATCTTGAGAGGAACATTTATATTGCTTTTACTGTGAAGGTAAAAAAACATTGACATTGAGAAGAATATGGAAGTAAAGCCATATCATCTGGAGCACAAGAGCAAAGACAGAATGAAAACCACAATCATAGAAAACTAACCAATCTAACCACATGGACCACAGCCTTGTCTAACTCAATGAAACTATGAGCCATGCCGTGTAGGGCCACCCAAGACGGACGGGATATGGTAGAGAGTTCTGACAAAATGTGGTTCACTGGAGAAGGGAATGGCAAACCACTTCAGTATTCTTGCCTTGAGAATCCCATGAACAGTATGAAAAGGCAAAAAGATAGGACACTGAAAGATGAACTCCCCTGGTTGGTACGTCCCCAATATGCTACTGAAGATCAGTGGAGAAATAACTCCAGAAAGAATGAAGAGACAGAGCCAAAGCAAAAGAACACCCAGTTGTGGATGTGACTGGTGATGGAAACAAGGTCTGATGCTGTAAAGAGCAATGAAACATGTATATATTATCATATGTGAAACAGATCATCAGTCCAGGTTCGATAAATGAGACAGGATGCTCAGAGCTGGTGCACTGGGATGACCCTGAGGGATGGAATGGGGAGGGAGGTAGGAGGGGGGTTCAGGATGGGGAACACATGTACACCCATGGCTGATTCATGTCAATGTATGGCAAAACCACAACAATATTGTAAAGTAATTCGTCTCCAATTAAATTTTTTTTAAAAAGGAGCAATATTGCATAGGAACCTGGAATGTTAGTTTCATGAATCAAGGCAACTTGGAAGTGGTCAAACAGGTGATGGCAAGAGCTAACATCCACATTTTAAAAATTAGCAAACTAGAATGGATTGGGATGGGTGAATTTAACTCAGATGACCATTATATCTACTACAGTGGGCAAGAATCCCTTAGAAGAAATGGAGTAGCCATCACTGTCAACAAAAGAGTCCAAAATGCAGTATTTGGATGCAATATCAAAAATGACAGAATAATCTCTGTTCGTTTTCAAGGCAAACCATTCAATATCACAGTAATCAAAGTTTATGCCACGACAGTAATGCTGAAGAAGCTGAAGTTGAACGGTTCTATGAAGACCTACAAGACCTTTTAGAACTAACACCCAAAAAAGATACCCTTTTCATTATAGGGGACTGGAATGCAAAAGTATGAAGACAAGAAACACCTGGAGTAACAAGCAAATTTGGCCTTGGAGTGCAGAATGAAGCAGGGCAAAGGCTAACAGTTTTGCCAAGAACACACTGGTCATAGCAAACACCCTTTTCCAAAAACACAAGAGAAGACTCTACACGTGGACATCACCAGATGGTCAACACTGAAATCAGATTGATTATATTCTTTGCAGCCAAAGATGGAGAAACTCTACACAGTCAGCAAAAACATGACTGGGAGCTGACTGTGGCTCAGATCATGAGCTCTTTATTGCCAAATTCAGACGTAAATTGAAGAAAGTGGAGAAAAACACTAGACCATTCAGGTATGACCTAAATCAAATTCCTTATGATTATACAGTGGAAGTGAGAAATAGATTTAAGGGACTAGATCTGATACACAGAGTGCCTGAAAAACTATGGACTGAAGTTCATGACGTTGTACAGGAGACAGGGATCAAGACCATATCAAAGAAAATAAATGCAAAAAAGCAAAATGGCTGTCTGAGGAGGCCTTAAAATTAGCTGTGAAAAGAAGGGAAGCTAAAAGCAAAGAAGAAAAGGAAAGATATACCCATTTGAATGCAGAGTTCCAAAGAATAGCAAGGAGAGATAAGAAAGCCTTCTTCAGTGATCAGTGCAAAGAAATAGAGGAAAACAATAGAATGACAAAGACTAGAGACCTCTTCAAGAAAATTAGAGATACTAAGGGAACATTTCATGCAAAGATGGGCACAATAAAGGACAGAAATGTTATGGACCTAACAGAAGCAGAAGATATTAAGAAGACGTGGCTGAATACATAGAAGAACTATACAAAAAAGATCTTCACGGCCCAGATAATCATGATGGTGTGATCACACCTAGAGCCAGACACCCCGGAATGTGAAGTCAAGTGAGCCTTAGGAAGCATCATTATGAACAAAGCTAGTGGAGGTGATGGAATTCCAGTTGAGCCATCTCAAGTCTTAAAAGATGATGGTGTGAAAGTGCTGCACTCAATATGCCGGTAAATTTGGAAGACTCAGAAGCTGCCACAGGACTGGAAAAGGTCAGTTTTCATTCCAATCCCAAAGAAATACAATGCCAAAGAATGCTGAAACTGCCGCACAATTGCACTCTTCTCACACGCTAGTAAAGTAATGCTCAAAATTCTGTAAGCCAGGCTTCATTGATACGTTAACTGTGAACTTCCAGATGTTCAAGCTGGATTTAGGAAAGGCAGAGGAACCAAGATCAATTTAATCCTGGTTTGGTCCAACATCCATTGGATCATCAATAAAAGCAAGAGAATTCCAGAAAAACATCTATTTCTGCTTTATTGACTATGCCAAAACCTTTGACTGTGTGGATCACAATAAACTGTGGAAAATTCTGGAAGAGATGGGAATACCAGACTACCCGACCTGCCTTTTGAGTGATCTCTTTGCAGCTCAGAATGAAACAGTTAGAACTGGACATGGAACAACAGACTGGTTCCAAATAGGAAAAGGAGTACTTCAAGACTGTATATTGTCACCCTGCTTATTTAATGTATATGCAGAGTACATCATGAGAATGGCTGGGCTGGATGATGCACAAACTGAAATCAAGATTGCTGGGAGAAAGTATCAACAACCTCAGATATGCAGAGGACACCACCCATATGGCAGAAAGTGAAGAAGAACTAAAGAGCCTCTTGATGAAAGTGAAAGAGGATAGTGAAATATTGACTTAGAGCTCAACATTCAGAAAACTAAGATCATGGCATCCTGTCCCATAACTTCATGGCAAATAGATGGAAAACAGTGGAAACAGTGGCAAACTTTATTTTTTGGGGCTCCAAAATCACTGCAGATTGTGACTGCAGCCGGGAAATTAAAAGATGCTTACTCCTTGGAAGGAAAGTTATGACCAACCTAGACAGCATATTAAAAAGCAGAGATGTTACTTTGCCAACAAAACCCATGTAGTCAAGGCTATTGTTTTTCCAGTAGTCATGTATGGATGTGAGAGTTGGACTACAAAGAAAGCTGAGCGCTGAAGAATTGATGCATTTGAACTGTGGTGTTGGAGAAGACTCTTGAGAGTCCCTTGGACTGCAAGGAGATCCAGCCTAAAGGAGATCAGTCCTGAGTGTTCATTTGAAGGACTGATGTTGAAGCTGAAGCTCCAATACTTTGGCCACCTGATGTGAAGAGCTAACACATTTGAAAAGACTCTGATTCTGGGAAAGATTGAGGGCAGGAGGAGAAGGGGACGACAGAGGATGAGATGGTTGGATGGCATCACTGACTCAATGGACATGAGTTTGGGTAAACTCTGGGATTTGGTGATGGACAGGGAGGCCTGGCGTGCTACAGTCCATGGGGCCACAAAGAGTCAGACACTACTGAGCGACTGAAATGAACTGAACTGAAAGAAACTAAGGTTCAGAGAGGTTACAGGACTTGGACAAGGATATAAGGATATATGATATAAGGACATAGGGTATAAAGATATAGCACTAGTAATTGGCCAAAGCAGGCTTAAATACATGTCTTCTACCACTATTTCCAATTCCTAAATATTTCCATTGCAGAAGGAGGTATATCAAGGGTGTAAAATGGCATCGAATCTAACCCATACCTCTAACTCATTCTTTTGAGGGTGATTTGACAATAATTAATTTCAACAGTTTCTGAGCACCTATTCTAATTTAGGCACTATATTAAGTCTATGGGATGCAGACTGAGAAAACACGTTTCTTACTCTCAAAGAGCTCACAGTTTAGTGGGAAAGACAGACACATATATAGTTAATCACAAGCCAATAAGAGCAATGATGATGGAAGAATGTGTATAGCACTCTGGGAATTCAGAAGAAGCGACAAGTACTGTACAGAGAAGAATTGGCTATTAGAAAAGGCTGAGGCCCTCAGTTAACACAGTTAAATTGTTATGGACGAACTGCAGACTTGGAGATGGTGAAGAGGGAAAAGAACTGAATGCATATATTTTGAGAGCGTTTCTAAAAATACTTTTGTCCTTCTCTGATTAGAGAGTTGGCTGCATTTATCATGGCCTTTATTGTGATGCTGCTGTTTGGGTTGGGTTCAGTGGGGCCTGCAACTTATCCCAGCAACTCTTGATTGACTTAAGCCAGGTCTGGTGCAACAGGTATTGGATACTGGATCAGTAGACAGAGTATTACCATTTGTAGTTTTTCTCCATGTGCTTGGATTAGAGTGGATCAGGTCCACAAGCCTTTGGAATTTGCAGTAAGAATAGGGTCTGCCAGCCATCATTCTGCTATCCAGAGGAAGGAGAACTGAGCTAACATTAATTGAATATTTAATATTTCAATTCAGTTCAGATGAAAGCATTCTTATGGAGCATCTCCTATGTGCTAGGCTTTTTCAGTTCCGTTCAGTTGCTTCTGTACAATGTCACGAACCTCTGTTCATAGTTCTTCAGGCACTCTATCTATCAGATCTAATCCCTTGAATCTATTTGTCACTTCCACTGTATAATCGTAAGGGATTTGATTTAGGTCATACCTGAATGGTCTAGTGGTTTTCCCTACTTTCTTCAGTTTAAGTCTGAATTTTGTGAGAAGGAGTTCATGATCTGAGCCACAGTCAGCTCCTGGTCTTGTTTTTGCTGACTGTGTAGAGCTTCTCCATCTTTGGCTGCAAATG
Source organism: Okapia johnstoni (assembly GCA_024291935.2). Classification (NCBI taxonomy): domain Eukaryota; kingdom Metazoa; phylum Chordata; class Mammalia; order Artiodactyla; family Giraffidae; genus Okapia; species Okapia johnstoni. Next base: position 53,720,595 of record CM044305.1, on the reverse strand, counting down.
TAATCAATCTGATTTTGGTATTGACCATCTGGTGATGTCCACGTGTAGTGTCTCCTCTTGTGTTGTTGGAAGAGGGTGTTTGCTATGACCAGTGCATTCTCTTGGCAAAACTCTGTAAGTTTTTGCCCTGCTTCATTTTGTACTTCAAGGCCAAACTTGCCTGTTACTCCAGGTATTTCTTGACTTCCTACTTTTGCATTCCAGTCCCCGATGATGAAAAGGACATCTTTTGGGGGTGTTAGTTATAGAAGGTCTTGTAGGTCTTCATAGAACCGTTCAACTTCAGCTTTTTCAGCATTACTGGTCAGGGCATAGACTTGGATTACTGTGATATAGAATGGTCTGCCTTGGAAATAAACGGAGATCATTCTGAAATTTTTGAGATTGCACCGACGTCTTTTGATGACTGTTTGATGACTCTTTTGATGACTACTCCATTTCTTCTAAGGGATTTTTTCCCACAGTTGTAGATATAATGGTCATCTGAGCTGAATTTGCCCATTCCAGTCCACTATAGTTCATTGATTCCTAAAATGTCGATGTTCACTCTTACCATCTCCTGTTTGACTACTTGGAATTTACCTTGATTCATGGACCTAACATTCCATGTTCCTATGCAATATTGTTCTTTACAGCATTGGACTTTACTTCCATCACCAATCACATCCACAACTGGGTGTTGTTTTTGCTTTGGCTCTGTCTCTTCATTCTTTCTGGAGTTATTTCTTAACTCCAGTAGCATATTGGGTACCTACTGACCTGGGGAGTTCATCTTTCAGTGTCATATATTTTTGCCTTTTCATACTGTTTATGGGATTTTCAAGGCAAGAATAGTGAAGCGGTTTGCCATTCCCTTGTCCAGTGGACCACGTTTTGTCAGAAGTCTCCACCATGACCCGTCCATCTTTGGTGGCTGTACACAGCATGGCTCATAGTTTCACTGAGTTAGACAAGGCTGTGGTCCATGTGATCAGTTTGATTAACTTTTATGCGATTGTGGTTTTCATTCTGTCTGCCTTCTGAGGAATAAATAAGATGCCTATGGAAGCTTGCTGATGGGAGAGACTGACTTTGGGGGAAACTTGGAATTGTTCTGGTGGGTGGGGCCATGCTCAGTAAATCTTCAATCCAATTTTCTGTTGATGGGCAGGTCTGTGTTCCCTCCCTGTTGTTTGATCTGAGACCAAACTATGGTTGAGGTAATGAAGATAACGGCGACTTCCTTCAATAGGTCCACACATGCACTGCCCCACTCAGTGCCTGCAAACCTGCAGCAGACCATCGCTGACCCACGCCTCCACTAGAGATTCCTGGACACTCACAAGCAAGTCTGGGTCATCCCCAACAAAAAGAAATGAAAAAAGGCAAAATGGTTGTCTGAGGAGGCCTTACAAACAGCTGAGAAAAGAAGAGAAGCTAAAGGCAAAGGAGAAAAGGAAAGATATACCCATTTGAATGCAGAGTTCCAAAGAATAGCAAGGAGAGATAAGAAAGCCTTCCTCAGTGATCAATGCAAAGAAATAGAGGAAAACAATAGAATGGCAAAGACTAGAGACCTCTTCAAGAAAATTAGAGATACCAAGGGAATATTTCATGCAAAGATGGGCTCAATAAAGGACAGAAATTGGTATGGATCTAACAGAACCAGAAGATATTAAGAAGAAGTGGCAAGAATACACAGAAGAACTACAGAAAATAGATCTTCATGACCCAGATAATCACAATGGTGTGATCACTCATCTAGAGCCAAACATCCTGGAATGTGAAGTCAAGTGGGCCTTACAAAGCATCACTACAAACAAAGCTAGTGGATGTGATGGAATTCCAGTTGAGCTGTTTCAAATCCTAAAAGATGATGCTGTGAAAGTGCTGCACTCAATATACCAGCAAATTTGGAAAACTCAGCAGTGGCCACGGGACTTGAAAAGGTCAGTTTTCTTTCCAATCCCAAAGAAAGGCAATGCCAAAGAATGTTCAAACTTCCACACAATTGCTCTCATCTCACATGCTAGCAAAGTAATGCTCAACATTCTCCAAGCCAAGATTCAACAGTATGTGAACCATGAACTTCCAGATGTTCAAGCTGGTTTTAGAAAAGGCAGAGGAACCAGAGATCAAATTGCCAACATCTGCTGGATCATCAGAAAAGCAAGAGAGTTCCAGAAAAACATGTATTCTGCTTTATTGACTATGCCAAAGCCTTTGACTGTGTGGATCACAACAAACTGTGGAAAATTCTTAAAGAGATGAGAATACCAAACCGCCTGACCTGCCTTCTGAGAAATCTGTATGCAAGTAAAATATTAAGATATACCATATAAGATTTGAGGATTGCATAAGATAATCCGTGTAATACATATGAAAAAAGTTCCCAAATTTTCTTTGTTCACTGTGCCCTTAGTGTAATTGTTTTGAAAATGTTTTCACAGCACCCCTAAGCCAAAAGAAGTAAACACTTCTGTTTATTAAGTAATTAGGTATAAAAACTTAATGGTAGTAGTTCATGCCATGTCCAACAGATGTCACTGTATTTCCCTCAAATCTAAAATCTCTTAAAATACCCCCCTGTGCGTTGACTATGTCACCCTGGGGTGTTTTGGTGCACAGTTTAGGAATAGAACATTGCCAAGCACATACTTGGTGTTAAGTATACGGTATTTATTATTATTATTGTAAAAGGTCTGTGATTATTATTAGAAGGGACCTGGGTACCGTAAAGGAGACTGGTCCAATAGTTTAACTCATATTGCATATCTCTGAAGTGGGACACCAACCTTTTTGTTAGTAATCCCGTTTAGTCCCATGTTTCTTCCAAGTCAGCATGAACTTTCCCCAGTCTTGAGGGGAGAGTGATTTCTTTGTGAACAGACAAGAAAACTTCATTCTCAAAACACTGCCATTTTCTACCTTTGCCAAGATTTTCCCACTCCTCTATCCTCACTCATCAGCCCAAAGTCACTCATTTAAAGGAGACTACTGTATGGTTAATAAAATATTTCCTTCTGCCTGGTTTCTTGCACCCTCCTTTTCCTTCCCCTTCCTCTTCTTCCTCTTTCCATGTCCCTCTTGGCCAGTGTCTAAAACCTGGGTCCTGCCCCATCAAGATTAGGGGAGGCTGGCTACTTAATTCAGAAAAATGATTGGTTGAACTCTCTTTTGATTCTTAGCTTGGCCTGTGAGCCAGCAAGAACACTGGGTACTGAGAACTCATTCCTACATATCTCCTTCCTCTTTCCTAAAGGAGGAGAGAAAAGAAATTTAAACAGAGAGACTCCAGAAAGTGGCCTGTGGGTTTGGGTATCCTTAAGAGGCAGAGGATGGATGTGGGGGCTGTGTTGATTCTCTACCAGCAATTGAGGCCCATGGGAGATCTTTGACATTTTCCTAGAGACTAGAGTTGACTTTAGTTCTATCTGGTTATTAAGACTCACTGAAGATAAATCTGATGTTTGAGGAATGAGAAGGAATGAAATAGCAGACCTGTCCATGCACTGTTGACTCTGGGCCTCCTTGGTGCTAGCCGGCAGAGGTCGGGAGCGGCTGGCTGGCTTTTAGCCCTGGCCGGCAGCGTTTGCTTTGGCTGTTGGGGGAAAGAGCACTTTGTGGAAAGCCAGCCTTCCTAGCCAAGGGCCTATTTTTGTCCTGAATCATTTGAGTCTAGCCTGAAGGCTAAGTCCAGGATCAACAGAGGCCATGGAAAATGGGACTAGATGTCTGGCAACCAGAACTGTGGGCTTTGTCTTCCTGAACAGGGCATTCAGCCTTGAACTCAGGAAAGCAAGAAAGATGGGGAGCTGGGGCCCTTGTCCTATCAGGGCAAGAAATCTAGCTGCTTTTTGCTTGGTCATTGCAGCTCAGGACTGGCTAGAATATATCACAGCACCTCACCTATTCCCAAGGTAAACAATCCGGGAAGGTGTATGTGTGGTTAGAGCTTACATAGCTCCCAAAGTGCCTGAAGTCCTCTATGTGGGGACCTCCCCACACACTGAGGGACCACTAAATCATCAGGTCAATAACACCAATCAATCAATCAGATACCATGGAAACACAGAAAAGTATCAGTTAGAATTCCCCTTTTTCCCCTGGGATCTCAAGGTCTTTCTGGGGAAATAGGCCATTTTCACAAAGAGATATTTTCAACACTCCACAGGATAGAGTGAGGATCATATGAATGGCACAAAGTGCTGAAAGAATTCAGAGCAGGGCAAAAGCTCTGGGAGAGATATGGGCTGGGTTGAGTTCTAAAAAGGGGTAAGAATAAACATGTGATGAGTGTTTTTTTATGTTCCTAAGGCAGAGATCGGAGAAAGCAATGGCACCCCACTCCAGTACTCTTGCCTGGAGAATCCTAGGGACAGCGGAGCCTGGTGTGCTGCCATCTATAGGGTCACACAGAGTCGGACATGACTGAAGCGACTTAGCAGCAGAAAGGCAGAGATATTTTGAAACTGACTCAGTGTATAACTTTTATTTGCTGTAGGATCCTGATCTTCAACCAGATGTTTTTAGACTGGGATACTTGTATTGAGATGTTTCTGAACCTGATTGACCAGAATGACTTGAACTTCTCAGATCACTGCTACTTGTCTAGAGGTGGAATAGAACTAGAGTGATTTCTGGAAGCATGGATCATCTCCCTCAATATTTATTTTGCCCTGTAGCTTAACCCTATCTGAAACCCAACTCTTCCACTGCTTTCAGGATGGCCAAGCAACTGTATTTGGTATTCAATGCCTTTCACACTCTGATACCAACCTTTTTTTCCATCTGTCCTCTCATTCTTTTTGAAGACTCTCAGTAATTCCATACAAGTTACACCTCCTTCTTATCCCTAGAAGCCACAAGAAGTGACTTCAAGTTATTTGTGGGCTCAGAGGACTTTGGCACCAGTCCCCTCCCTGTCTTTGAGAATTTGAGACTCTTTGTAAGGTCTCTTCACTTTCTTTCATATCTAACATTCCCATTACATTCCTACTTGAGCACAGTTCTGTTGAAAACTGATTCTTTGTTGCTCTAGACTGGGAGTCAGGAAACTTATTCTGTAAAGGGTCAGATAGTAAATATTTTAGACTCTGAGAGCCATAAGGTCTTCTGTGCAGCTATTCAACTCTGCTGTGGTAACAGGAAGCCAGTCATAGATAAGTTGTAAATTAATAAACATGGCTGTGTTCCAACAAAATTTTATTTATGGACTAAAATTTGAATTTCATATAATTTTTCACATGTCATAAAATACTTTTTTTTCAACCATTTAAAAATGTAAAAAACATTCTCAGCTCACATGCTGAACAAAAATAAGCAGTGACTTGGATATGGCCCACAAGCCTAAGTTTGCCAACCTTTGCTCTAGAAGACAGAACTGGACTACTGTGTGGAAATTACAGGGGAGATAGTTTGGCTGAAGAAAATGATCAGAATTAGAGGGAAATAGAACAGATTTCCCAGGAAGTTAAAACTGCTCATTTTTCATCAAAGGTATTCAAGCACCACAGGTGAGGGATATCATAGAGGAATATCTTTGAATCTTGTGTGTGCCTGGTTTTGATGCTTTCTAAATCTAAATAGGACTGTTTTTTAGTGTGAGTTTTCTTCCTCCACATAGCCATTATTTTCAAATCACTTGTTGCTTTCCTTTTAATTTTGAAAGTCTATGTGGTTGTCTCCCCCACATTTCCCCACCTAGTATTTCATGATACTATCTCAATTTGCCCCACAATTTTTAAATGTGTGCACATATTATTTCCCTTCCAGAAACCCCGGGATTAATGTCAAAAGGGCAAGGTTCACTAGGCAGCTGCTACTCTGTTGCCTAGCAACCATCAGCGGTAGCTGGGAATTGCTACAGAGGCCTTTGTGGGAAGATGATCTGACCCAACTGGTCAGGGAGGAGTAAAGAGCAAATGAGACCATGTAAATGTCCTTTATTATTGATAAAAAAAAAGTTTGGTTCAGTCTTGCAGAATATCATATGCACTATTACTTTACTAAAAGAAATTTAAATTTGCTTCAAGAAATTTCAGCTTCTTTTTGCTCCCCTCCCTCCCACAGTGGTTTGACCCTGCTTCTTAGAACAGCATTCCCTTTCTGAAAATCCTCCACAGTAGTCTCATCTTATCTCACAAACTGCTAGGCCCTTTGTGTTCTTATTCTACCTTCTTCCATCCCTACCCCAGAGTGGTTTGAAGACACTTGATAGAAAAGCATCCTTGTTCAGCCCTCTATGCATCTCAGTGGTTTGATCCTGTCTGGAGAGCATCAGCATCTTTCCCCCTCCTGTTTCATGCCTATGATTTGATCCTTTGTCACTGAGCATCAGTTTCTTTTAGCTCCTCCCCCGGACCTACAGTGGTTTGATCCTACCTCACAGACTATTAGGTCCTTTCTGATCCCCCTCCAGCATCACCTTCACAAATGATATGGTCCTTAGTATCAGATCCTTTTTTGTAACTCCCACTGGTCTTCCAAGGAGACTGAAGCTGCTTCATCTCATTCCTGATTCATCTTGATCCCTTCAGTGGCTTATTCTTGCATCAGCAATGTAAAACTGGCCCAAAGGGGCTTAAAATGGTCAATAGTTGCTCTTGACCAGTTCAAATATTTTCTCACAAGGGAAAATTAGTTCTGACCACTTCAAATCTATTTTGACCAATTTGAACTAATTCTACAAAACTGGAGCCTGAGGTCGATAAACCCAGGAAGATGGCTGAAGATGACTCTGATTTGAGCCATAGTAAGGAATCAGGTACTTACACAAATGTTGAAATTGACCTGAGGACTAGGAAAGAAAACAGATCAAATGAGACAGAAAAATATAGCTTCCAGAGTTGGTTAAAGGGTGGCCCAAAAGAGACTAATTGCATCCAAACCTATTTATTTTGAGAGATGAGAGACCATTTTGAGGAGGTAATTCAGGATTTGGGACTCTGTGTGTTGGTAAGCAGTATGAGAACTGATATCATCTAGCAGCCCCATCCTGCTAGAGCTGCAACCAGATTGTATGTGGGTCCAGTGCTGCCTGTAAGCCATCCCATGGGATCATTCTTTGTATCTGGCTTCATTTCAGGCTGCAATTTTTAGAGTCCCAAATCATGAATGACAACCTTTTCATCCCTTTAACTATGGATGGTCATGGTACTTTTCAGCTGTTTAAGGATGCTATTTAAGTTAGAAGGAAGAACTGGTAAACCCTGAAGAAAAGAGTTAATTACAATAGGTAAGACATGAAGTGAGTGACTTGGTTAATTAAGAATTGAGTGGAAGATTATACCTTGCAAATTTTTAGAAAGATGTATAAGAAAAGGTTGAGAATAGTATCTAATTTCTCAGCTGTGGGACTGTTTATCTATCTCCTCATTACTGTGGGTTGAAGTAGAAATTGGCCTGTGTGGTCTGGTATTTCTTCCAGGTGGTTGTCTTTCTATCCTTTGTGGGAACTACACTATGAAGGATAGGGATTTTAAAAAATGGAGGATGAAAATGAAATTTTTGTAGACTTTAACATTTCTAATTTGTGCAAAATCTCTGCAGTGGGACAATGGACAGGCTGGATGCTTTGATGATAAGTGACAGAATGCTGCAAGATTGAGGGTGGGGCTGGAGCTCTGGTTTGGCACAAAATATCTCAACATATTTTCTGCAGATGAATGAGGCTTTATGGTTGCTTACCTGTAAGGTAAAATAGAAAGGATTCCTAGAATGGCAAAGGAACTTAGCTGTCTGGGAAGAAAACAGATCATTTTGTGAAAGAATTGGCTTAGTATCCTATGATTTGAAAGATGTCTTTCAGGAAGATTAATTCAGTTAGCCAGTGCCTGTTTCATGACAGGGGAGCATGGTGGCCATTTTAGTGAAAACAGCTGAATGGCACTTTTAAATGCTAAGGTAGAAAAAATTAGAAAATTTGGAGTCATATAACTTAGACTTTGAATCCTGGTTTTGCTATTTACTATGTGGATGTTGAGCAAATTATCTAACCCAAAGACTTGTTTTCTTCATTTATAAAATAAATATCAAATGCCTTAAAAAATAAGAACCTTAGAGTTTATGCCTTTTTGAGCAAAGTAGCTGCCATTGAACATTTTTGTTTGATTAAACTAGATTTTGTGGCAGGGATTATTTTGTGGATGTATGGAGGAAGTAATGCATACTTTAGCCTAATAAAGAGAATTTCTCTTAAATTTTTCAACCATGTTGTCCTCAAATGAAGCTGTTGAACTGTCTTGAGGAAAAAAGGAGAACTTATTCATTGAAGGGTTTTATAGACTACAAATCACAATATGTGTGCGTGTGTACTTAGTCACTTAGTCTCTCAGTCATGTCCGACCCTTGTGACTCCATGAATTGTAGACTGCCAGGCTTCTCTGTCCATGGGATTTCCCAGGCAAGACTACTGCAGTGGGTTGCCATTTCCTTCTCCGAGTTATCTCCCCAACTCAGGGATTGAACCCAGGTCTCCTGCATTGCAGGTGGATTCTTTGCCAGATGAGCCACCAGGGAAGCCCAAAACACAATATAGATGTGAGCGATTGTTATTTTTATACTAATATGTTAATCATCATTAAAGTGACACAAAAGCAACAACATACTCACAAAAGCCATAGCTTCCAGTGTTTCAGATTCACAGATATCTCTGGTTCTAGATTCATTTCCTACTTCATCCTGGACCTGTGGACACCAGAAGCCCTGAGATGTGGTATGCAGCATTATAAGTGGTGGTGAATAAAGGTGGATGATGGGAGATGAGGGGATCTTATGAAAAATATAATTGATGGATGTGGCCCACTGTGGGTATCCCAATCTGTCCTGCAGTTGAAAACATCTTGAAATTACTTTATTGCAAGGCAAGCCTGAATTACCTCACCTGCATTTGTCACCCTCCCTGAAAATAGCAGGATCAGGTACAGGAGCAACAGGAAAGGCAATAATGCAGACCTTCATGAAGGGCTTCCCTGGTAGCTCAGCTGGCAAAGAATCCACCTGCAATGCAGGAGGCCCGGGTTTGATTCCTGGATCGGGAAGATCCCCTGGAGAAGAAAACGGCTACCCACTCTAGTATTCTGACCTGGAGAATTCCATGGAGTCAATGGGGTCACAAAGAGTCGGACACAACTGAGTGATTTTCACTCTCATAAAGGTGGAGGTCCTGATTCTGCCATTCAGAGATGAGGGGGATGGGAGTCGAGTTAGGCACATTGCAAAGCTGATGTCACATTGCACTTGAAAATATGTGGATTATTTTCAAATATCTTTTGATATTGATGTCTAACATAATTCCACAGTGAAAAGAGAACAGACTCTGTATAATTTCAATATCTTTAGACCATGAAATTTTTGCATCTTGTTTTATGTCCCTGGATATGTTCCAGTGTCTCCTAGTTTATAGTCTATGGGAACTTGAATAAAATTTGTATCCTTCTGTTATGTGAAAATTGTATTAATATAAACCTTAATTATGTTGAATTGGTTCATAGTGCTTTTCAGGTCTACTATACCTTTCTACTTTTCTGTCTATTCTTTATTATTAATTTTTGAGAGTTTGATATTGAAACTCCAACTGAAAATCTTAATTTATTTACTTAAATAATTGTAATGTATAGTAGAGCTACATACAATTTTGTTCTGTATTTTTTCAAGTCTCTTGTAAATGTGTTACCATACTTTCATAATTTAAAAAAATAAAAAGGAAAAATTAAAAAATATGGGAAAAAGAAGAGATGTCTGGAGAGTGGAGTGGACATGATTGCTATCTTCCAGTATGTGCAGGGCTGTCATAAAAAAGACAATTTTATCTGTAAAATGTGACCCCAAGGGATGGAATTAGGACTGTTAGGTGGAAGTTAAAGTAGAGCTGACTGAAGATAAAATGGGCTGTGTTAGAAGGGAATGAATTCCCTATCATAGGAAACATTTTAGCAGAAGCTGGCTGACTGTTTACTAGGGATTAAAATTTTGTTACAAAATCTCAAATGCAGCCCTAATTGCTATAATCCAGTGTATTAAGAGAATTGCCATGAGCATTACTGAATTTTCTTTGTTTAGTTGATGAAGAGGATGGTGACCAGAAAGGGGAGGAATAAGGTAAACTCTGATAATAACTAGTGAATCCAAGGAAACCCTGGGGTTAGCTGGTGTTGCCTAGCCAAGGACTACACTGAAGGAAGGAAGAATTTACTAAGTACCTAGTGTGTGCTTGGTGCTTTTACACACATTATTTTTTAATTTTCACTATGATCGGGTGAATTTTGTATTATTAGCATTGTCTTTATGGGCTTCCCTGGTGGCTCAGCTGGTAAAGAATCTGCCTGCAATGTGGGAGACCTGGGTTTGATCCCTGGGTTGGGAAGATCCCCTGGAGAAGGGAAAGGCTACCCACTCTGGCCTGGAGAATTCCATGGACTGTATAGTCCATGGGGTCACAAAGAGTCAGACAGAACTGAGCAACTTTCACTTACAGATGAGAAAACAGGCTCAGAGAAGTTAAGTGACTTACTCAAGGTCATGCAGCTAGTAAGTGACTTTGGGGAAGCACATCAGAAACCTTATGTAGGGAAAAATGTGATAGAATTTCTAATTTTTACCTGATCACTTCTCCAGTTGAGTAAAGAGCTGGTATTGCCAGAGGCAAGTCAGGAGTGTGGACAAATGCGTCATGCTGGGCTGGGTGCCTGGAGTAGATGAGAATATCATGAAGATATATGATCAGTCTCTAGTCCAGCAGGTCCTGGAGGATGGTGTTGGAAGGCAGCTGAGCTATTACACAGACTAAATGACTTGACTGTTTATTCATAATGTCTGTACTTATATGGAATGTCTTCCATAGACTCTTCAAATGATACAGCTGTAAGAGGATGCAGAGATCTTCAAAGTCCAGACAGTTCTATCTATTTTGAAAAATAAGTTGTGATTCAGAGAGCAAAAAGGACTTCAACTTCTTCAACTTCTTCCATATTTTGCCTCTGATAGTGCCAAGGATTTATCTTTTTAAATGTAATCTAGTGAATTTAGGATTAGAGTTTCTTAGAACAGATTTGTTTTTTTTCAGGAAGGAACAACTCCCCTGTGAAGTTTGCTACTCTGTTTCAGAGCTACAAGATAAGCATGTAATATTCTGGTTTGCTTCCCGCACCCCCAATATTAGAGAAGCCAGCATGATGAAAATTAAAAAAAAAAAAACATGAGCTTTAGATTCAGACAGATTGCATTTATTTGCCTGAAACTGTGGGAAATTATTTAACTTATTTGAGCTTCAGAATTATTATCTGAGAAAATGGGAATAATAGTTTAATTTTAGCCATGTATTCTTTGAGGTACTTGTGGAAAATCCAAGTGAAGACATATAGAAAGGCTGAAGCTCAGGAGAATGACCTAGTCTGGAGGTACAGATTTGAGAGTCAACAGCCAAGAGGAAGGCATATAAAATAGAAGCATAAATAGCATTGCCTAGGCAGAGGGATCACTTCCCTCTGACAGCTCTTCAGATATTTGAGGTTGACAGTCATGTTATCCAGATTATTCAATTCTCTAGGCTTGACAACCCTAGATGTCTGAATTATCTTTGATAATTCTGCACTTGTCTTGAATTCCAGCCTCTTCGTCAACCAAATTGTTCTTTTGGGGACATATCACATTTTGGTTTTATTATTCTTGAGTTGTTCTAATAATAAACTCAGTACTCCAGGTATGGTTTGGAGTAAGAGCAAGACCATCACCTCCTTCATTCTAGACACTATACTTTTATGTGTGTGGCCTAAGGTCACAGTAGCTCATTTTTGGTCTCCATGCCTTACCACTGACTCATATCATGTATATTGTTGACTAAACTTCCTAAATCTTTTAGCAGGTACTACTGACAAGCCATATTATTGACTCTAAGCATGAAACCGTGATTGTGTCAGTGAGTCTCAAACCTTAGCATGTATAAAATTTACTTGGGAAGCTTATTGAAAATGCAGATTCTAGGTACCCAGTCACCATATTCTCATTCAACAGGTCTGCAATGGGGCCCAGGAATCTGTTTTAACAAACACTTCAGGTGACTCTGATCCAGGTTGTCCTTTACAATATTCTGAGAAATACTGTCCTATAACATGGAGAAAACTACATTTGATCCATTCTATTTCCTGGTAGTGACTTGGCCTCCAGCCCCACACTTGGTCCTGCTTCACTGGAGAATGCAGCCATGAAATAGCAGTAGGATATCACCAGCCCCAGCTCAGTTCTTGATATCCCACGTTTGGATTTAGTGGGAAAGGTAAAACTTTTTTTAACATTGCTTTTCCATCTTTTGAAGCTTCTTATATACTCTGGAACTGAGTGACCTATATTTCGAAAGGCAGTTCATTTGGAGCCAAAATAATACAGGACTCAAAAGGTGACGCTTATTGATTGGTGACTGATGATTTATTACATCCCCCAAAGATTTGATACACTATCCACCAAACTTAACTTCAAGTGTATTAAAGTAGTTTATGCAAAATATTAAAAACTTAAAATCAGAAGAAAATGTAGATGAATAAATCATTTCCTCTTGAATAGGCTTAAAATAGTATATGATATCACAAAGAAAGGAAATGATCATTTTTTGTGATTTTGCTGTTTAAAATGTCCCCCAGGCATAGTGCTGAATTGTTGTCTAGTGTTCCTGAGTGCAAGAAGGCTGTGATGTGCCTTATGGAGAAAAATATGTGTATTATATAAGCTTAGTTTAGGCATTAGTTATAGTGCTATTGGCTATGAGTTCAGTGTTAATGAGTCAATAATATATGTATTAAATAAAATGTCTTTAAACAGAAACATATATGCAAGGTTGACATAATATTTTTGTTGACAAAAATATTGTTATGGAGGTTCACAGACATCTAACCCTGTGTTTCCCTAGGAACAATGGTTCAGGATTTTCTAAATCAGTGTTTGTAGTATCTTTATAAAAAATAACTATTGTGAATAATTAAAATAGACTGTATATAGTTATGATTATAATATAATATGCTAAATATATCAAAATGCATGTAAAATTGATTGAAAAAGGAAGGTCCTGCTTTTAAAAATGGGCAAAGGAAATATATATGTAATTTGTAAAACAGGAAAACAAACCATGTACATAAACATTACTGAAACAAACTTTTCTGTTTTACTAGTAATCAAAGAAGTCAAATTGAAGCAGTGATAGCATGTCATATTTTGTTGCCTATCAAATTAGAAAAAATAGAAAAGATAATACTCTGTGCTGATGAGGGTGCAGTGAAGTGGTCATTCTTGCACGTTGCCAGTGCAATCAATTGACAATAGCTCTAAAAGCCTGAATATTTTATTACTTATAAATTCAACTTTTAAGAATGTTTCTTGAGGAAAGAGAGATTCAGATAAATATTTATGTACCTTTGATAAAATGTTATTTGTAGAAATGAGAATAAAAATGCCCAAGAATAGGGGAAAGGATGTATCATGGATGGAAACAATACAGAAGATTTAGAACACATTTAAAATATTTTTAAAGAAAAAATATTTGGTTTGGTAAAAATTCATTATTTAATTGATATAAGGCAGATTATTATCTACAAGATAAAATTAAAGTTATATATATAAAGCTGAATCAACCTGAAAATAACTTTATTTAAGTGAAAAGCATATTTTATTGTATGTGTCTTTAATTTCTAACCAGGAACTAGGGGTGGATGGAATCCCCTCTGCTGTCTGGTAACCATCGTTTTAACTTTATTCAGTTGGGTATATTTTAGGAGATGGGTCAATAGGTTTTGTTAGAACAAGGACCTGGAAACCATTGAGCTGAGCCAGAGATTTGGGTGAAGAAGTGATGTTGGCAGGATTTTGGAAGCCTTCGATAAGAAGGTGACCTTTGAATTGAGTAATGAAATATATGTAGGATTTTTCTAGGTGGAAAATGCAGGGCACATCTTGACCTTCTTAGATTCTAAACGTTAATGGTGCTGCCTTAGACTATGCCAAGTTAACTATGTTAATGGTGCTAATCCCAAAAGCAATGCCTTTGGGAGGCACTGAGAACAATTTTCCCTTGGTATGACTGCAGCTGGGATTTTCTACTGCTTTTCCTCAGAGGCTAGATAAGTTGTCATATTCTGATGCCCTGATCTTGGGATCAATATAAGATGTACACAGAAAAAAATGTCAAGAATTCTACATCATATTGATGAATCAAGTATGTAATGTGGAAAACAGATTAAGGATCAGGAAGATATTGGGCAAGAAGGAGAAAGGAAGAACTGTTTGCTGAGAACAAAAAATTGCTGTAATATTATAGCTTTTAATTTTACTGAGTATACTTAACAACTCCATAAAGCAGGCAATTTTTCCAATTTTAGAGGTGAAATGTAATGAGGGTCTGAAGGAGGGTAGGATAGTGGAGATGGTTAGGAGTGGATGCATGTAATTTACATTTTGGAAATAAAATTGGATGCAGCAGTAAGCAGTATGGAGGGATTATTAATCAGGTTAATTTGAATCTGCAGCTAACCATTTGAACTCTGTTTAGTTCATAGAGTTGTACCAAAGTTAGATGAAATAAGGGCTGTGTTAGTGCTATGTAAACTGCGAACTATTGTAGCAGTGGGAGATGCTCAGAAGCTTTGAGCTTCAGTAACTTGGGGGGTATGAAAAGGCTATTTATGGAGGTGAGAGGAAGAGTATATTGGAGGGAAGATGATATTCACTAGTTCTTCAACACCTCCCCCTGTGCTTGTCAGTTCACCCTTCTCATGGGACTTATTATTCTACCATTATATATAAAGACTCTATGTAAATATCTGTAAATGTATAAGCTATCCTGGAACAATACATAAGAAACTGTTTAACAGTGATTGACTCCAGAGAGGGAACTGGTTGGGAATGGGAAGAACTCTTACTTTTCATACTGTATCCTTTATACCTTTTGAATTGTGTGTCATAGGCATGTGTTACCTGCTTAAAAAAAGAAATGAAACAGACTAAAAACAAAATAGCAAAACGTCATACTCCCTCAATACATTTACGTCTCCTGTATTTTAATTTCAGAGTTTCCCCTGTGTCCTATGCCCTTATTTGTCCATGAAGTTTTTCCCCAGCCAACCTAAACCATATCTTATACTTTTTGACTACTTGATGTGGGAGCCAATGGGAAGAAAGAAATTTGAATTAGCAAGTATAGAGTACTTTTGCAAA
Organism: Okapia johnstoni; assembly: GCA_024291935.2. NCBI lineage: Eukaryota > Metazoa > Chordata > Mammalia > Artiodactyla > Giraffidae > Okapia > Okapia johnstoni. The sequence goes on along the minus strand of CM044305.1, from coordinate 53,705,418 downwards.
ATATTAGTGAGGAGAGGAAGGGTATTATGTAAAATGGGAGCTTGGGAGTTGACAGAGGATTTCTAATTTAGGTATTTCTTTGTTTGAAGCTAGTGGAGACGTTTGTAACTGTTTATAGACAATGTATTAAAAGGCAGAGACAATGCTTTGCTGACAAGGGTCCACATAGTCAAAGCTATGGTTTTTCCAGTGGTCATGTACAGATGTGAGAGTTGGACCATAGAGAAGGCTGAGTGCCGAAAAATTGATGCTTTCCCTCTGTGGTGCTGGAGAAGACTCTTGAGAGTCCCTTGGACAGCAAGGAGAGCAAACCATTCAATCCTAAAGGAAATCAATCCTGAATATTCATTGGAAGGACTGATGCTGAAGCTGAAGCTCCAATTCTTTGACCACCTGATGCAAAGAACTGACTCATTGGAAAAGACTCTGATGCCTGGAAAGATTGAGGGTAGGAGGAGAAGTGGGTAACAGAAGATGAGATGGTTGGATGGTATCACTGACTCATTGGACATGAGTTTGAACAAGCTCCAGGAGATGGTGAAGGACAGAGAAGGATGGCATGTTGCAGTCCATGGGGTCGTAAAGAGTCAGACATGACTGAGTGACTGAAAAACAATAATACGTAGAGGGGAAGAAATCTTGAGAGACGTTATGATAAATGAAAGGGACGGGTTGTAAACAGGCTAGTAATTTACCAAAACTATCAGCAATATTGACATGGAGTTGCAAATGACTGTTTTTAGGGAATGAACTCTTTAGAAATAGCTTTTAAAAACCCCAAAACCTTCTGTAAGGAACCATATCCCAGAACAAGCCCCTTTGAGCCCATTTACAATAGCACCTCTTGAGTCTGCTGAGCTCTGTCAGACATTCATTCAACAAATGCTGAATAATTTCTATGAGTAAGTTACAGAACAGGACAATGATTAGTGTGGATTAATTAAATGTGCTGACTTGACATTCATGAGGGGGAGAATGTCACTGTGTGAATAAGTGTGCCTGAATATAGTTCTGGTGATGGATTATGGGAGTCTAAGTGTTGTGGATTCTAGCAGAGCCGCTACAGTGATGGTGTAGGTGTTCAGTAAGTGTTTGCAACATAATTTGCTTATTGAGCACCTCCTATCAATCAAGCACTGTGCCAGGTTCTGGAACCACATAGATAAGATAGACAAGCTCCTACCTTTTGAGGTGCTTAGGTTTAGTGGTGATTATAATAAGGTGATATGTTTTATGACAGAGGTAAAAATGAGAATGGGCTTCCCTGGTGACTCATTGGTAAAGAATCCACCAATCAATGCAGACGTGGTTTTGATCCTTGTTTCAGGAAGATCCCTTAGAGAAGGAAATTGAAAACTCAAGTTTTCTTGCCTGGGAAATCCCATGGACAGAGGAGTCTGGCGGGCTACAGTCCACGGGGTCACAAAGGAGTTGGACATGACTTAGTGACTAAACAACAACAGCAAGAGTAGGAGGTGACCTATCATAGAAACAGAACTAGATTATAGTGTGTCAGTTTATAGTGTGTCAATTTGTCTATTTTATTTCTTGAATCATTTATATATTAGTATGGATTCATGAACATTTATTTTATATTTTGAGCTATAATCCAGTACTATTTATTTTGTTGCTCAAGTTGTACCACCAGTTTTGGCCATTGGGAATTCTTTCAGTTGGCTCCTAAGTCCCTTTGACATGTCCCCATCATTGTCTGTATGTGTATGTGTGTTTAAACACACTCATTTTTTTGGAGATACAATATACTCTAGTCTCTCTTTGTATATTTTCTGCACAGTTCTAGAATCAGCAATTTTTCCAAGCACCTCTGGTTCATTTTATTGGGGAATTGAGTTAGACCAAGATCTGGGTACTAGTTACACTCATTGCTACTGGGATGTGACTGCTTTTAGGCCCTTTAAGCTGACAGGCAACATACTCTCTTTATATATATATATAATATATATATATATAATATATATTTTATGTATATTATCTATTTAATTATATATATATATTAAATATATATATAATATAGAATCTAATTATATATCTAATATATATAATCTAATTATATACAACACATCTAATTATTTGTATGTATAATCATATATATGTTGCATATATTATTATTAATATTATATTAAGATACATAACATATATATATTATGTATCTTAATATAATATTATTTATTAATATTAAGATACATAACATATAATTAGATATATATTATATATATTAATATAATATTATTTATTAATATTATTTATATGGGGCTTCCCTTGTAGCTCAGTTGGTAAAGAATCTGCCTGCAATGCAGGAGACCTGGGTTCAATTCCTGGGTCGGGAAGATCTGGAGGAGGAAATGGCAACCCACTCTAGTATCCTTGCCTGGAGAAACCCATGGAGAGAGGAGCCTGGCAGGCTGTAAATCCTGCTGCTGCTGCTAAGTCGCTTCAGTCGTGTCCGACTCTGTGCGACCCCATAGACGGCAGCCCACCAGGCTCCGCCATCTCTGGGATTCTCCAGGCAAGAATACTGGAGTGGGTTGCCATTTCCTTCTCCAGTGAATGAAAGGGAAAAGTGAAAGTGAAGTCGCTCAGTCGTGTCCGATTGTAAATCCATGGGGTCGCAAAGAGTCAGACACGATTGAATGACTAAACCAACCAACCAATAGTGTGTCAAAGCGTGAATGTGGGAAGAGGAAGTGAAGGCAGTGAAAGTAGACTGGTCTTTCAAGAAGCTTGGTTTGAAAGTGAAGGGAAGAGAGGGAAGCAAACAGAGAGAGGCAGGGTTGAGGAGCTGTTTCTTAAACTCTGAGAGGTCTGAACATACTGTTGTGCAGAGGAGAAAGAACCACCAAAGAGGGAAGGGGCAAAGATTCAGAGTAAGAGTAGTGATTGGTGGAAAGAGATTTCTGAGTAAGAGTAATGATTGGTGGAAAGAAATTTCTAAGGGAATAGGAAGAGATGGGAGATAAAGCTGGCCAGGAATTCTTGGAAAAATTGTACAGCACTGAGAACTTTACTGAAGCAGGAAACCATAAAGGTTTTGTGTGTTATCAGATCAAAATGTGGTGAGTCAAGAATATGGAAAAATAGTGGCTGAAGTAATGGGTTGTAGGGCCCAGACCAGTCAGGAAAGAAAATTAGGCTGGAGGAGACTGATAAATTGGGAGAAGACAGGAGACCAAAGATTAGGAGTAGTAAGAATGAAGAAGTAAATTCCCTTAAATGGGAAAAAAGTAGCCAGAGAGTTGCAAATACAAATTTAAGATATGAGAAGTGGAGCAGTAATAAGTGATTTAAAAGACCATGGATGTGGCCATGAGTGTGGACAATTGAAGTAAAGGGAAAATCTCGAAAGTTGAACCAAGTGGTGCTGTATGGTTTACCTTCATGGATGTTAAAGCCTCTCCATGATAGTACAAAGACTTGCATCAGGAACCAAACATTCAGTTTATGTTTGGGAGACACCAGGAAGAAGGCAGATGCCAGTGATGAGACTCACTGGTGGGAGAAAGCTAATGTCTCAGTTGTCATTTACCTACCCTCCAAATTGTAATTTATCTACTTTTCCATTAGATGAAGAGATGAGTGAAAGAACATATGCTGGGTATCTATGAGCTTGGTTTCAATTCCTCAAAGAACTTCTAAGGTATTGAGATGGCACACTCAGGCTATAGAGGGTGTTTGACCTGTGACTGTGGAGTCTGGCCTTTCCCAGTAGCACTAGCTTCCTAAATGCCTAATTAGTGGAGTAAGACAGTGCAGTGTTTGTGGCTAGCCAGTAACATGCAACTCCCCAGAAGAAGTGAGAGATATAGGGGTGAGGAGGAACTGAATCACACAAAGGAGAGGGAAACAACACATTCTAGATTGAGTAATTCCCAGAAAGTGTAGTGAGCTGCTGTTTGCCCATGCATTTCCATGGTCTTTGCAAGAAGAGTCATGAGTAATAACATATGAAACAGTTTATCTCATTGATGCCATGAGAGGAATGTCAGGCAGTGAGGCTAAGATTTCCTTGTGTCCACAAGACATTTTGAGGTGCAAATTTGGTTACCAATTGGCTCCATACTTTAGATCCTGGTGGGGAAGGTATCCTAGAGGAAGAATAGTAACAGATAGAGGCTCCCAACTTGGAGGTACCTATGAGGAAAACCAAGATAAAATAGAGAGCAGCTTCAAGAATCCCCAAGCTGTACTCTCCCAGTAACAGCAGCAAACAACAACAATAAAAATGATGATGATAGCAGCTAACACTTATATAGCACTTACTTGTGCCAGGCAGTGTCTTCAACACTTTATGCCTACTATTTTTCTTTCAGGATTTAACAGCAATCTTCTAACATAGATATTAATAGCACTATTTTCCTAAAAGAACAACACATGTTCCCAGGATTTTATCCCCATTCTACCCCTTGGTATCTTTGGTTCTGGGTATATATTGATGTAGACAGTTGCCTGTCTGAATCTTTGGAGATTGTTTTGAAAACATGATTTGGACCTTGCCTTCACAGAGATTTTTATAACATGTATGTGTATATGTGTGTGTGTAAATACATAGATTATCTCTGCTTTCCCCCAAATAACACTGTAACACTCCTATACAAATACTAGGGTTTAGTGCAGAGGAATGAAACATAAAAATGCAGCTTGCTGCTGAATTTTTTCCTGTTTTTTTTTTCTTGAGAGGGCTTATTGTCTCTTGTCTGTGTGTATGCTAAGTTGCTTCAGTCATGTCCAACTCTTTGTGACCCAGGGACTGTAGCCCTTCAGGCTCCTCTGTCCATGGGAGTCTCCAGGCAAGAATACTGAAGTGGGTTGCCATGCCCTTCTCCAGGGGCTCTTCTTGGCCTGGGGATCGAACCCACGTCTCTCATGTCTCCTGCATTAGCAAGTGGGTTCCTTACCACTAGCAACATCTGGGAAGCCCTACTGTATCTTCAATTCAGTTCAGTTGCTCAGTCGTGTGTGACTCTTTGTGACCCCATGAACTGTAGCATGCCAGGCTTCCCTGTCCATCACCAACTCCCGGAGCTTGCTTAAACTCGTGTCCATTGAATTGGTGATGCCATCCAACCATCTCATCCTCTGTCATCCCCTTTTCCCCCTACCTTCAATCTTTCCCAGCATCAGGATCTTTTCCAATGAGTCAGCTCTTCGCATCAGGTGGCCAAAGTTTTGGGGCTTCAGCTTCAGCATTGGTCCTTCCAATGAATATTCAGGATTGATTTTCCTTTGGACTGACTGGTCTGATCTTCTTGCTCCAAGGGATTCTCAAGAGTCTTCTCCAACACCACAGTTCAAAAGCATCAGTTCTTCAGCACTCAGCTTTCTTTATGGTCCAGTTCTCATATCCATACATGACTACTGGAAAAATCATAGCTTTGACTACACAGGCCTTTGTCGCAAAAATATTGCCTCTGCTTTTTAATATACTGTCTAGGTTCGTCATAGATTTTCTTCCAAGGAGCAAGCATCTTTTAATTTCATGGCCGCAGTCATTATCTGCAGTGATTTTGGAGCCCAAGAAAATAAAGTCTCTCACTGTTTCCATTATTTCCCCATCTATTTGCCATGAAGTGATGCAAGGAGATGCCATGATCTTAGTTTTCTGAATGCTGAGTTTCAAGCCAGCTTTTTAAATCTCTTCTTTCACTTTCATCAAGAGGCTCTTTAGTTCCTCTTCACTTTCTGTCATAAGGGTGGTGTCATCTGCATATCTGAGGTTATTGATATTTCTCCTGGAAATCTTGATTCCAGCTTGTGCTTCATCCAGCCTGGCATTTGCCATGATGTGCTCTGCGTGTAAGTTAAATAAGCAGGGTGACAACATACAGCCCTGATGTACTCCTTTCCCAATTTGGAACCAGTCTGTTATTCTATATTTGGTTCTAATTGTTGCTTTTGACCTGCATACAGATTTCTCAGGAGGTAGTTAAGGTGGTCTGGTATTCACATCTCTTGAAGAATTTCCCACAGTTTGTTGTGATCCACACAGTCAAAGGCTTTAGCATTGTCAGTGAAGCAGAAGCAGATGTTTTTCTGGAATTCTCTTGCTTTTTCTATGATCCAACAGATGTCAGAAATTTGATCTTTTTAAAATTTGATCCTTTTCTAAATCCAGCTTGAACATCTGTAAGTTCTTGGTTCACATACTGTTGAAGCTTAGCTTGGAGAATTTTGAGCATTACTTTGCTAGCATGTGAGATGAGTTACTGTATCTTATAAACATTCTAAATAGGTCCATAACAACCCTCAAAAGTATATATTCTATATTTTGTATTATGAAGAGAGTAAAGTTTAACACTTGCCACCATTTCCGCCTATACTTTTATTTGAATGGGGGTTATAACTTGGTCTGAGGTCTGCTGGGTGTTTGGTTTAATAGAAACATTCTATTTCAATTAGCCTGAGGGGCCTAAACTGAAGAAAACCATCATGTAGATGTCTGGCCGTTCAAAAGAGTTTTCTTCACCCTTGGAATTCATTGAAACTTCTTTTTATTTTTATTTTTTTTAATTTTTTTTTATTTTTGAAACTTCTTTTTAAAATATGAGACCTCAACACACTCTTGCCCCATACCCTGGGCTAGTTTTACCTCTGTCCCGTCATCTTTCTGAGTCCCATCTTGTCTCTTCCCTTCAAGTTCATATACCAACCACCCCCAAAATGAAAATCTTTTCCTGGTTTAACCCTTTTATACAACCTAGAACCTCTCTCTTTCCAGTCCAAGCCCCCACTCTCGTTTCTAATTGGTAATCTGAAGCAATACTTATTATAGTTAAGTTTCAGGGTGAATCAAAAGTTTCCTAAGATCACTTCTTGCTTTACAATTCTTTTGTTCACTTGAAGCAAGTATTTCACATTCCAAAGAACAACCATTCCTCTTGGCCCTCCTTCTCTACTTTTTTTAGGATTTACAGTGTCAGGGATTGAATGCACTTCTTTTTCCAGGGGAAGCTCAGGGAATTCACACTGTTTAAACCAAAGAAATGGATTATTAATGTTAACAGTGAGATATCTGGTCCTATACAGGCTTATTTTTGGGTGAAGGCCTTCCTAGTATCCCTCACATCCATTTATCTTTGCAAACTGTGATCCCCCAGCCCCACATCATCCTACACCTTAGACTAGGAAAGGACCAACATAACAGAAAGTTCATCATTCTTATGGAGCCTCCCTTGATATCTCCCCACCCCTCTGTCCACATCCCAATATTGCCTTTGCCCTTTGAGGTTACCTCTCAGAGTTAGCTTGCTCAGTCTGATCACTCTGTAGATTACAGCTACATAGGAAATGCCTCCAACATGTGGACCATTTAAAGCCACTATGTTCATGAACTAGTGGATTCTTACAGCTCCAGGTCTTGGGTTGAAGGCTTCATCTCATGCATTTGTGTCACCCCCTACCCCAAACTAATTATGGCTGACCTCAGAGTCACATTGAGTAGTCTGAGAAAATCAAGCCCTTATGCTTTGCTCTAAGGCAAAACTCTATCCCTCTTGTTAGTTTAAGTCCCTGATTTCAATTAACCACTTTCCTTTCTCCTGGTAAAAATTAATACCATATTTAAGAAACATAAAGTCACATGGTCTCGAGTCCCAGTGCCAATATCAGATCTTGGCTGATATATAGTGGAAAGCAAAAGATGGAAAGAATAACTGTCTGACACTGTAGAGTGGGGTCTCTGCTAGTCAGCAAACTGTGCTCCAGGCCAATGCCCTAAGACCTGGAACACCATTCCATATCAGGCTTGGTTGAAAGGGATGTCTTACTTGGAAAGATGAGACATGTTTTTAGTGGAATGGTCTTTAGCCCCTGTTATAAGAAGATGGCATGATAATGACAGAGAGCAGTAGAAGGCTCTGGTAGGATCTCTAGTGATAACCTCTCCTCTCCCCAGCTCTAAAAATAATACAGCTTTATCTATCTCACAGAGTCTGCTTGGCCCCTGGTGTCAACCTCAACTGATAGCAACTGCAAAAGCCCTCAGATGACTGAGTCATGCCATCATAGGAAGGCTCTGAGGTCATCTAATTCACCCCATTCTTCTCTCCCTCACCTCCAGCCCCCATTCAGAATTATACTTGAAATAAGCTCTTAACTGCTGAATTTGTCAGGACTTGTTAGGAAAGGCTCTAGGATTATTATTTCCATTTCTACCCAGGGAAACTGGAATGCAAAAAAAGCAAATGAATTTGGGAGCCCAGCTTTACCTGTCAGCTTGACTGCACATGTGCTTAGGCTAGAAATGTCAGCTTTCCAGAAAACATATCCATACAGACAGAAAACAGTTAAGATGAGAAAATGAAGACAGAATGGGATCTGCAAGTAAGCTAACCCTGTTCTTAATACCGAGTTGTAAAGCTTCTTACGTTTTTCTGGTGCATTCTATTTATATGAATGAATATCTCATTTCTGACAAGGCTTTTCTTCTCAAGTTCCCTAGGTTCTGGCACACTTCTTCTTCCTGGTTCCCAATAGCTCCCTGAGTTTGGGGGCAGAGACCTTAGGATTGTGTATACACACATATACACATTGTCCTGACACTAGGAGCTAGAAGGTCCTGGAGAAGGACTTTGTAGAACACTTCTCTAGTCATGCTGTGCTGTGTGCTATGCTTAGTCACTTAGCTGTGTCTGACTCTTTGAATCCTATGCACTGTATGTAGCCTGCCAGGCTCCTCTGTCTATGGGGTTTCTCCAGGCAAGAATACTGGAGTGGGTTGCCATCCCCTCCTTCAGGGGATCTTCCCATCCCAGGGGTTGAATACAGGTCTCCCGCAATCCTGGCAGATTCTTTACCATCTAAGCTACCAGGGAATCCCTCTCTAGACATAGCCAGCCAAAATGATTTTTACTGTGGATGCTTCTAGCTTAGAAAGGCATTAAATGTCTGATTACTGCAGTTTAAAGGCCATGACTTCTGGGAGAGGAGTACGTCAAGGCTGTATATTGTCACCCTGCTTATTGAACTTATATGCAGAGTACATCATGAGAAACGCTGGGCTGGAAGAAGCACAAGCTGGAATCAAGATTGCCGGGAGAAATATCAATAACCTCAGATATGCAGACGACACCACCCATATGGCAGAAAGCAAAGAAGAACTAAAGAGCCTCTTGATGAAAGTGAAAGAGGAGAGTGAAAAAGTTGGCTTAAAGCTCAACATTCAGAAAACTAAGATCATAGCATCTGGTCCCATCACTTCATGGGAAATAGATGGGGAAACAGTGCAAACAGTGTCAGACTTTATTTTGGGGGGCTCCAAAATCACTGCTGATGGTGATTGCAGCCATGAAATTAAAAGATGCTTACTCCTTGGAAGGAAGGTTATGACGAACCTAGATAGCATATTAAAAAGCAGAGACATTACTCTGCCAACAAAGGTCCGTCTAGTCAAAGCTATGGTTTTTCCAGTAGTCATGTATGGATGTGAGAGTTGGATGGTGAAGAAAGCTGAGAGCCGAAGAATTTATGTTTTTGAACTGTGGTGTTGGAGAAGACTCTTGAGAGTCCCTTGAACAGCAAGGAGATCAAACCAGTCAATCCTAAAGGAAATCAACCCTGAGTATTCATTGGAAGGATTGTTGCTGAAACTGAAGCTCTAATACTTTGGCCACCTGATGTGAAGAGCTGACTCACTGGAAAAGACCCTGATGCTGGGAAAGATTGAGGGCAGGAGAAAAAGGGGGCAACAGAGGATGAGATGGCTGGATGGCATCATGGACTAACTGGACATGAATTTGAGCAAACTTGGGGAGATAGTGAAGGACAGGGAAGCCTGGCGTGCTGCAGTTCATGGAACTGCTGTGTCAGACATGACTTAGCAATTGAACAATAAGAACACTGTTTTACTAGTTACAATAAACTCTTCATCAATATATTTAAAACTCTTAATGAAAAATTTCAGTAAAGGCGAAAATGTAAGAAATATTCGAAAAGGAGAAAATTACTTTAAAATCATAGATGTAAAGGAGAAAAGGAATAAGGAGGGAAGGAGAAAATATTTAAAGCTAACAGAAAAGAAAAACGGGGAGGGGAAAATATAGGTAAAATGAAAATAGAAATAAAAAGGAAACTGAAGGGATTTCCCTAGTGGCTCAGTGGATAAGAATTCACCTGCCAATGCAGGAGACACAGGTTCAACCCCTGGTCTGGGAAGATTCCACATGCTGCACAGCAATTAAGCCCATGAGACACAACTACTGAGCTTGTGTGCTACAACTACTGAACCAGTGTGCCTACAGCCTGTTCTCTGTGACAAGAGAAGCCACTGCAATGAGAAGCCCACTCACCACAATAAAGAGTAGCCTCTGCTAGCTGCAACTAGAGAAAAGCCTGTGCACAGCAACGAAGACCCAGTGCAACCAAAAAAAATGAATAATCAATAAACATTTTTTTTTAAAAAAAGAAGAGACTGAAGCAAATGTAAAAGAGGAAGAGATAATATTAGAATATTAAACAAGTGGTAAAACAAAAAAAAAGAGAGCATGTCAAAGGAACGCAGGAACAAACCTGAAAGAATTCTCAATGGCCAAAGTTAGAATAATTGGAGCAACACAATAAGTAATGTGATACAGTGTTGCAAATAATTTATTTGGATATATGTATCCTGATCCAGGAGATGGTGCTTAATCTCTCCTGTGCTAAATGTAGACAGGGCTTAATGACCTGATATAAAAAAATACAATATGGAAAGGAGGGAAAAATAACTTTATAGTGTAGAAATTTGGCAAACATACCTTAGCTGGGTGATCAAGGTTAGCTTCAGTAGCCATAAGTCATGTTGATACTGGGTTCTCTTTTTTGATGTGATGAGAAAAGCACTTCATCTCTGTGGTCTTCCTCTATGAAACACATTACCCCAGTCTAATCATAAGAAAACAATTGGAAAAATCTCAACTGAGGAACATTCTATAGAATACCTTACCAACACCTCAAAACCATTAAGATCATCAAGAAACAAATCTGGAATATTATCAGAGCCAAGAGGAACCCAAGAAGACACGACAATTGGATGTAATATAGATATATAATAGATGGGATGTTGGAACAGAAAAAGGACATTAGGTAAAAGCTAAGGAAATGTGAATAAAGTGTGGACTTTAGTTAATAATAACATATTATAATTAGTTCATTCATTGTAACAAATGTACCATACTAATGAAAGATGTTAATATAGGGAAAACTGGGGGTTGAGTAAATGGGAACACTTTGTACAATCTTTGTAAGTTTTCTATAAATCTAAACTGATTTGACAGCTAAAATATTACTAAAATGTTAAAAAAAGAGAAGAGGCAAAAAGTAAAAAATAAAGAGAAGATAAGATTTTTTAAAAGAAAAAATATAGTAAAAGAATACTAAAAATAATATATATGTATAACTGAGTCACTTTGCTGTACAGAAGAAATTAATATAGAATTTTTAAAGAAACAACAAAGAAAAAAAGGAAAGCTTTAAAAGAAAAAGACTCTAAATTCTAAAAAAATCTAAAAAGCACCTCAAAAAATCCCCAAAAGAAAAATGAAAACATAATAAAACCTAAAGAAAGAAAAAAAAACATAGAAAAGAAAAATATAAAAAAAAACAAAACATGTTAACAGAACCGAGAAATCAGGTAAAAAGAGAAAACCTGGAAAAGAAAAAAAAAAAGCCAAACAACAAAAAAGGAAGAAATACACCAAACACACCAAAAACCCATAAAAACACAAAACAACAAAATAAAAAAAGAAACAAGAGAAATCTGAAAATGAAAAAAAAAGCTAAAATTCCCCAAACAGAAAAGGAAATTTCCCCAAAGCACAGCATAAAGGAAAAGAAATGGGAAGAAGAAGGAAAGTGAGCAATAGCATCAGTAGCAGCAACAAAAACAGCAAAGAAAAAAAAAATACCCAAACATTAGAAAGGATGAAAAGAAAAAAATCTCAAAGGATACAAAGCACAAAAGAAAGAAAAGTGGAAAAACACTTAAAGGAAAGGGAAAACCCTAATAACTATTAATATAAATAACAAAGTTTTGTGGGTAGGTGTGTGGACTGGGAGAAATATTCACAAAATGTGGCTGTGCACAGTGCCCTTTAGTGCCCTTTGAGAGCTGTTGAGGGAATGAAAAGGGCATGTTATTGTAATATAGGTAAACAGGCCTTTAAGTGGCTCTTTACCACCATATTAACTTTTCCCATGTGAATGTTGAAAGCTGGCTTTTATCCAAAACCTCTGAGCGCTGTTTTGTTTTACCAAGGTCTGAGAGATGAACATTTATTGAGGCATTGGTCTGAGATCTGTACTGGGGTGTGCCTATCCAGATAGAGATACCGGTTTTCTTTTCAAAGATTATTTATTATAAATGATGGCAGATTCTGTCTGCACCTCAGCTAAATGACCACTATGTAGTTCCTTCTAGCACTGTGCTGAGTCAGAGCCCTGGAAGTTGCTAGCCATCAACCTAACAAGCAGGCAGAAGCCAGGTTTTGCCATCTGCTTTAAAAAAACCATGTGATTCTTGCCCACTTACATAAAGGGATGCAGAGATGGGGATTGCCCCCAAACATCCAGAATCCCAAATAGCATTCCAAACAGTTACTATTCCAAATAGCAGGAGTCTCAAAGGCACTTGTGTTTGACATTGGAGTATATTTTGGATTATTTTTGCTCTACATTTAAAATTCTTTGACTTTAGGCTGATGTTAAAATCTATTTGGATTATCAGGGTAGGTCTTGATTGAGTGGTGGAAAGTGATGATGTCTAGGATGAAACAGTTAACCTACATAATCTGTAAGTCAAGTCATCTCAAGGAGGATCACTGAAAATTTGGTAATGATGAAGATGGTGATGATGCTTAAGTGTGCATTTTGATACACTAGTTCAATCCTCTCACTTTTACATGGTTAAAAGTGGTAGCAAAAGATGGCTACAATGATGGGACTGTTGAGGCACCTACAACGAGTAGCCAGGAGTTCGAGGCCTTTATAGTCCCAGTAACCTTTTAATTCCTCTGGATCCTGGAGCCTGGTGCTTCTTGTACCTGGCACCCACAATGGTGATGCTGGGCACTTTGGGGACAGGTGATGCATACCGCAAAATCTTTGACAAGCTGATGGATCATATCCAAAATTTCAGTTAAGATGCATACAGGATGAAAATGTAGGCTCAAAGAAGGATTTTTGTTGCTGTTCAGTACTAAGTTGTCTCCAGCTTTTTGTGAACCTATAGACCCAGCATGCCAAGCTACCCAGTCCTTCACTGTTTCACAGTTTGGTAAAATTCATGTCCATTGAGTTGAGGATGCTATCTAACCATCTCATCCTCTGCTGAACTCTTTTCCTTTTGCCTTCATTCTTTCCCAGCATCAGAGTCTTTTCCAATGAGTCAGCTCTTCGCATCAACTAGCCAAAGTACTAGAGCCTCAGCTTCAGCATCAGTCGTTCCAATGAATATTCAGGGTTGATTTCCTTTAGGATGGACTGGTTTGATCTCCTTACAGTCTGAGGGACACTCAAGAGTCTTCTCCAGCACCACAATTTGAAAGCATCAATTCTCTGGCACCCAGCCTTTTTTATGGTCCAACTCTCACATCCGTAAATGACTACTGAAAATACCATAGCTTTGACTATACAGACCTTTGTTATAAAGTCATGTCTCTACTCTTTAATATGATGTATAGGTTTGTCATAGCTATTCTTCCAAGGAGCAAGCAGCTTTTAATTCGTAGCTGCAGTCATCATCCACAGTGATTTGGGAGCCCAAGAAAATAAAATCTGTCACTGTTTCCACTTTTTCCCTATCTATTTGCCAGGAAGTGATAGGACCAGATGCCATGACCCTAGTTTTCTTATTGGAATGTAATTGCTTTAAAATGTTGTGTTGCTTTATGCATGTTGTACATTTCAACATGAATCAGTCACAGGTATACATATGTCCCGTCCCTTTGGAACTCCCTCCCATCGCCCTCCCCATCCCACTCCTCTAGGTGGTTACAGAGCACTTCTAGGACACGGAAGCAACCTAGATGTTCATCGACAGATGAATGAACACAGAAATTGTGGTACATAAATACAATGGAATGTTACTCAGATATAATGAAAGATCTTAGTTTTTTTTTAATGTTGAGTTTCAAGCCATTTTTTACTCTCTTCTCTTTCAACCTCGTCAAGTGACTCTTTAGTTTCTCTTCACTTTCTGCCATTAGAGTATCATGATCTGCATACATGAGGTTGCTGATATTTCTCCTAGCAAACTTGATTCCAGATTGTGATTCATCCAGCCTAGCATTTCACATGATGTATTCTGCATATAAGTTAAATAAGCAGGGTGACAATATACAGCCTTGATGTACTCCTTTCCCAATTCTGAACCAGTCCATTGTTCCATGTCCAGTTCAATTGTTACTTCTTGACCTGCATACAGGTTTCTCAAGAAACAGATAAAGTGGTCTGGCATTCCCATCTCTTTAAGAATTTTCCAATTTGTTGTGATCCACACAGTCAAATGCTTTAGCATAGTCGATGAAGCAGAAGTAGATGTTTTTCTGGAATTCCCTTGCTTTCTCTGTGATCCAACACATGTTGGCAATTTGATCTCTGGTTCTTTTGCCCTTTCTAAATTCAGCTCGTATATCTATAAGTTCATGTACTGTTGAAGCCTAGCTTGAAGGATTGTGATCATAATCTTGCTAGCATGTGAAATGAGCACAACTGTACAGCAGTTTGAACTTGCTTTCGCATTTCCCTTCTTTGAGATTGGAAAGAAAACTGACCTTTTCCAGTCCTGTGGTCACTCTGCATTTTCCAAATTTGCTGACATATTGAGTGCAGCACTTTAACAGCATCATCTTTGGATTTTTCAAATTTAGATTTGAAATAGCTCACCCTGAATTCCATCACCTACACTAACTTTGTTTATAGTAATTCTTCTTAAGGTCCACTTGACTTAACATTCTGGGATGTCCAGTTCTAGGTGAGTGACCACACCATCGTGGTTATCTGGGTCATTAAGATCTTTTTTGTCCAATTCTATGTATTATTGCCACCTCTTCTTAAACTATTGTGCTTCTCTTAGGTCCTTACATTTCTGTCCTTTATCGTGTATATCCTTGCATGAAATCTTCCCTTGATATCTTCAATTTTCTTGAAGAGATCTCTAATCTTTCCCATTCTATTGTTTTCCCTCTATTTTTTTTTGCATCGTCCATTTAAGAAAGCCTTCTTTTCTTTCCTTGCTATACTCTGTAACTCTGCATTCAGTTGGATACATCTTTCCCTTTCTCCCTTGCCTTTCACTTCTCTTCTTTCCTCAGCTCTTTGTAAAGCCTCCTTAGACAACCATTTTGCATTCTCATATTCTTTTTCTTGGGGATGGTTTTAGTTATTGCCTCCTGTACAATGTTATGAACCATCATCCATAGTTTTTCAGGCACTTTGTCTTCCAGATCTAATCCCTTGAATCTATTCATCACCTCCACTATATAAGCAGAAGGGATTTGGTTTAGGTCATATCTGAATGGCCTAGTGGTTTCCCCTAATTTCTTCAATTTAAGCTCGAGTTTTGCAATAAGGAGCTCATGATCTGAGCCACAATCAGCTCCCAGTCTTGTTTTTTTTGTTGACTGTATAGAGCTTCTCCATCTTTGGCTGCAAAGAATATAGTCAATCTGATTTCAGTATTGACCATCTGGTGATGTCCATGCATAGAGTCATCTCTTCCGTTGTTGAAGAGGTTGTTTGCCATGACCAGTGTTTCCTCTTGACAAAACTGTTAGCCTTTGCACTGCTTCATTTTTTACTCCAAGGCCAAACTTGCCTGTTACTCCAGGTATATCTTAACTTCTTACTTTTGCATTCCAATCTCCTATGATGAAAAGGACATCTTTTTTGGTGTTAATTCTAGAAGGTCTTGTAGATAGATCCTCATAGAACTGATCAATTTCAGTTTCTTCGGCATTATTGCTTGGGGCATAGACTTGGGTTACTGTGATGCTGAATGGTTTTCCTTGGAAATGAACCAAGATCATTCTGTCATTTTTGAGGTTGCACCCAAGTACTTCATTTTGGAGTCTTTTGTTGTTTCGTCTCATCTTCTCATGTCATATCTTTTTGCCTTTTCATGCTGTTCATGGGGTTCTTATGGCAAGAATACTGAGTGGTGTGCCATTCCCTCCTCTAGTGGACCACATTTTGTTGGAAGTCTTCACTATGACCTGTCCATCTTGGGTGGCCCCGCATGGCATGTCTCATAGCTTTGTTGAGTTATGTAAACCCCTTCACCATGACAAGGTTGTGATCCGTGAAGGCATAAAGAAGGATTATGAGATCTAGAATGAAGTTCTAAGATTTATTCCTGGAACAATCCCATATCAACCAAGTTATCTTGCAAAATCACTTAACTTCTTTTAGCTTCTTCTATACAATGTACCTACCTCACAAAAGTTGAATATCTGTGGTTTTTTTCCTCATGATGAAAATTTGAATTAAGCCACAAATGAAAAATGTAAATAAATAGTGGAAGAGCTATTGCCTATTAAATCAGGGCTTTATGCTAACTTGAAGTTACTGCAGCAAAAGACGGGATGAGGGATTGATCATAAACCAATTTGTTTCTCCACGTACAGCCTTGGGCTTCTTTCCTTTTCTAGTTTGTCTTCCACTTCACATTCCAGCCAAAAGTCTCTTTCTGACACTTTGTTCACTATATGATGCTTTAGTGGCATATTCAGTAGGTATAGAACCTCTTAGGGGTAGAAGATACCTTGGATTGAGTGGTTATATCTTGCTTGACACCAAAGGACTGGATTAGACAAATGGTAGAAGATTCAGGTTTTCACACACATAAAATTCTCCAAAAAATCTTGCCCCTTCACATAGGGCTGCCAATTTATTGTTTTGCTAGTTAAGGATATTATAAAAATAACAACTACTCTCTGTGATTATCATCTCATAAAAGAAGGGATATTGTAACATAAAAACTAGCATGGGTATAATCTCATAGTCAGAGTTTAAAAAATTAACATTACAAAGCAATCATTATGTAATCCTTGTTTTTCTCATTTTTCTCTCAGACCAGTGAAATGTTCATTATAAACTGATATTTAGGTACCGCCACATTAGATCTGGATTCTATTTTTGAATCTGCTGATAATTTACTGGTTAACATTTGGCCAAGCTTCTTCTTCCTTTTCCTCATTCCCCTTATGCCTCAAATGGGAAAAATCAGATAAGATGAGATCCAAGTTCCTTTCTAGCTCTAATGTTTAGGATACTGTACTTGTAGAGTTTTTTTTCTAGTGCTTGTAATGTCAGTTTGTTCTGAAAAAAAAGGCTGATGATTACAGAACCCCAAATCAAGTAGCAAGCAATTAACATTCCTGGCATGCACATGACAGAGAATATTTGTGCCAGCCATGGTACAAGGCATCAGGGCTTTCCCTCTTTGTGTTCTTTACATTTTGAAGGGAAGAAGGTTATTTTTTTGAGAGCAAATTGTTGGTTCTCTAAAATTCCCTACAATCACTTCATTCTCCTATTTTCTTCACTTTTACCCCCAAATGATACAAACTCAAAACCTCTAAGCCCTCATTTAGTATGTGTGTCTGTCTGGGGTTGGTTGCTATATAAAGATTTTTACTTCTTGTCTCTTTCCTCCCCCTTCTGACCCTATCTTCTAATATGCACTTTCCATGAATCTTTCCCTATTTATTTTTCTTTCTTTTTTCCCCTTTAGACAGAAAATATGACCTCAGCTGTTGGCATGATCCATAAACGGCATTATCTGAATTCTTGGCAAAATCCCAGTTGGGGAATGTTGGGCTGCAGTTGGTTCTAGGTAGCTGAAGGAAATATAAAATTAATTAGCAACATAATTTTGAGCTTTACCTGCCTTGTAAAAGTGCACTAGTGTTTGTACTAGAAAGCACTTTCTGGCCAAAATCCTACTCTGCTGTTTCAAGAAGACTTGGATTTTAAATGCAACATTTTGAGCAAAGCGGTCATTTTATTGGCAACTCTAACTTCACTAGTCCTGGGCAAGAAATAACAAGAGTAAATTTAGGGCTTCAAGGCTACTGTCTTGGAGTTTAAGGGGAATTCAGTGGGTACTTAAAGGACCCTAGGTCTCCAAAGATGAAATTCTGTTTCCTTGCCCCCATTCCTGCCTCTACTGCCTCTCTTCATAGATTGTTTTCTTGGCATCTGTTTGAGTGACATCTGAAGAATGGGTCACTAAAATAAAACACACAGGACACTCAAGAAGCAGCACAAATTGTAGTGTTTCTTTTTATCAAATTTATTTAAAAATAAGCCAAAGTGATATAATCCAAAATTTAATTTGGATTCTGTTTCTCCTGTTGTTCACTCTTGAGGGTGATAGATTGTTTTGTCTCTGGGAAGGCCTGAATTTAGGCCAGTTGCTTGTGATCCATAGCCCTCCCCTCCCCCTGCCCACCTTCTCACTCCAGCCTTCTTTGTTGCCTTAGAGCTGGACCTTCACAGCCTGGGATAGTAGGGGCATGGTGTAGTGCACTTTTGCATTCTTCCAGCTGTACTCTCACTGGGGAAAATCAACTTTGAAGTGTAGCTGGGGGCCTGCCAGGAAACTGAAAAGAAGTTATTAAAAATGGTATTTTTCAAACCATGAGTGATGTTTTGCTAGCAGAGGGTAACAGGTTACTTGGAATCTGAACTGCTTTGGGTTTTGGATTAAATTGCAAAGTTGGCTGAGATTTCAGACCCCCAGGGTCTTGAAGGCTGAGGACACAATTGAAAGCATATTAGATGCTGGCTGCATCCATACAATACCAACCAATGAGTTAAAAAACAGGGAATTCACTAAAATGGGTTTATTTAGTATCAAGAACACAAAAATGTAAGTTTTCATTTAGCCTTGTCCTTAATTTAGTTTTATTTGAGGTTTATTTATTTAGTTTTATTTTAATAAATTCAAACTAAAATATTTCAGTATGGAAATAGTCTGTATTTCTACTATAAGCATCATATTACTTAGAATTCCACCATAGTGTCCCTCATATTCCTATCCCCAACAGCTTTAAGTGGTAATGTTTATATCTTAAGAACAACAACAACAACAAAAGTTTCATGGAATTCTTTTCAACATCACTATCCCATCCCACCTTCCCAACTGTTTTCCTAAAGAAGCTATGACAGAATCTAAAATTTCATGATTGCCTTTCAACCTTTTGTTCATTTAGTTCTGTAAGTTTTAGTTTCTAAGTATCCTCATTCCATTATTTGTTGGTGGTTTATGCAGGCCTTTGACGTCATCTCCTCTGGTGCATAGTTGATAATGCTCCCAGCATGAAAGGGATGTCTGTCCTTGTGTCCTTGTGCCAGATTCTTAGAGGTGTTTCCTTCTATAGTTCTGTGTCCAGAAACTTTCCCAACCTCATGTTCCATGATTCCCCTGGACTGGACCACTTACTCTTCCCTTTATATGCTCAGGATGCATTAGCTGTAGCCCTGGTCTGAGACTTGACTATGGTGGTTTTGAATAATGTTCTCCAGGGTACCCCTCAGCTACCTGACAAGCTTTGCTTGGTAAAATTTTTAGGGAAATGTTGATATTACCTTATTATTAGCCCAAAAGCTAGTTCTGAACTGGAAACATAGTTTCAAGCTGCTTTTACTTTGAGCATGGCCAGCTAGACATTTTTGTGGACCTGTCCTTGCATTGCCTACTCCTCCTTCTTGTTCCTGGGTCAAGAAGACCCTCCCCCATGAGAATGGTTTGGGGAGCTATAGCTAAAGCCAACTGAAGTGGGTGGTGGTTGAAGATGGGTTAGACAGTAAATTCTAAGTGTCTAATCCCACTTGGATATTTTCTTAATTCAAGATCCCAGAAATGTGATTTAAACTACTAGACTTGAAAAGGTCCTTAGAGATTTTCCAGTGCAACTTCATTTTTATGCTGGGAAGACCAAAGTTGGGGGTAGGGATCTGACCAAGATCATAGGGCTGATCAGTGGGAGCACTGGATGAGAGCCTTAGTCTGTAAAATAAGTTGTCTAAGGTTATATATAGTTAGTAAGCATTGGTGCTGAGTGAGATTCAATCCCTAATCATTTCAACTCCCAAGCAACTCCTTCCACTTTTCCTCATAGTCTACCTAATAATAAAAAATGTAACTAACAAAGTAGTATGCATACAGACCATAACAACATAGATATTAGAACCTTTTAGGTCTCATCTCGGCTATATCATCTCAGGCCCTGCCCTGACCCTCACAGCTGCCTCTCTCTGTGGGATAGAGGCTCTGGGAGGTGTCCAGAAAAGTCCATGGAAGGAAGGTGAGGGAATTTTTCTGCCTCTACAGAAGGCCAGTACTGGCCTGAAGTCAACTTTCCTGAGTTTCTCCCGGGCAGATTGCAGGGTAGATTGGGGGTAGGGGAGGCACAATTGGTCCAGACTGTTTTTATTTGGTCTGCAGTGTGAGAGATCAGACACTCTGAAGAGAATTGAAAACACTTCTTTTTTTGGATTCCTGGGGCTATGAAGGGAGAGGTTGGGCCCCATTTGGCACAGGGTTGATTACAACATTAATAAAACTCCAATATTGTTGCCCAAGGCTGAATGGAAAGTTTTCCTTCCAGTCAGGGCTGGCTCCTAAACCCCACACTTTCTTAAGCCTTTGATTAGCAGACACCTGCCACCAAGGAGACCAACAAACAGGGGTTGTTTGTGAAGGGCTGCTCAGAAGGTTTCTGAGAGTAGATAAGCAGTAATGAAGTTTGGATGGGAGGAATAGAATGATTTGGCACCTCTGCTGGGTCCCCAAGGACCAAAACAACAACACTTCAATGCTGAGACTAAAGAAGCTTTTTTTTTTAGTTTTGTGCTTTTGATTCTTTTATGTGTATCTGAACCTATCAAAAATTTGGTAATGCCACTGTGTCCAGAAAGTTAACCCATCTCCTCAGTTTTTCATTTGAGGTAACAATGTCAGCCACCTTACTTTTTATCATCTCTTATTCGAAATGTTTTTAAGAGAAGAGACTAGAGACAGAAGATTGCTATATTACTGATGACCACTTCAGGGGAATTTGTGGCTTAGAAGATGTTGGAAGAAAGTTATGATTAACGCAAATGAAAAAAATAATAATGACTCACAAATAGAGGAACTTCAGTCTTACTGGGAACGAGAGAGATTTTTGAGATCCCTTAAATCAATCAACTTTAATGTGAGACTATCTCTGGAAATAAACTTCCTAACAGCATGAAGAGTTATTTTAAAATACCAATGATTATATATACCCCAGGTACTTTAAAAAATATTTTGGATTGCTAAGAGTAACAATTTTGATCTGATGGGAAGTCACTGCAAAGAGGCTCCTTCTGCAACTGGCTCAGACGAGGTATTTACTCAGAGCAAAGAACATTGGCCTAGTTGTCTTGGTGATAGACAGTTTGGCAGCAAATGCTGTCTGCACAGCTCTGAGGTGGGGTTGAACTGTCTGTAATGTCTCCATTCAAGTTTGGCTAATTGAAATCAAGAAGAAAAAAAAATTAATGTAGAAAGGCAAAAAAAGTTACACCTCCAGTCAGGTTTTGCATGCCTGTCAATGTGCTGGATAAAAAACAGTTTGGGGAGTTCTTCTTCTGTTATTTTTATTATGTTATTGTTATACATGGGCTGGTACATTAGCCTCCAAGACAGGGCTACTACTTGTGGCAATATGCCAGTTTCCCAAGGACCCCAAGTGAACCTGAGCTGTGTCACTATTCACACTTCATCCACATAGTACCTGAGGCACAGCGAAAGCAAGGATCATGTCTCTGGAAGGCAACTCGACTAGTCATTCAGGTAAGAATGTTATATCTTTAGCCAGGATAGGAAGCACCATGCTGAAAGCCAAAATAAACTAAGACAGAGGATTTTAAACTCAAATCTGTGAATCTCCAGAAATTGCATGTAAAAACTTCATGTGTATATGCATATGTAAATTTTTTAGGATCTTTAGCTTTGATCAACTACTCTAAGGATCTGAAATTTTCCAAAAGTTAACAAAAATTGCTACATAGATTAAAGTTTTCAACCTTAGCCCCTGTTTAGTTTTTCCTTGTATTTCATATTGGCTGATGGGAATGGTATAATTCATATATTTGTCATATAGATCCAATAGCTAGACATGCTCTAGTTCAGAATAGTTAGATGTGGAGATCATTCAGCACATCATTCTTTAGGTAAAATAAAAGCATAAATACAGTAAATTCGCTACAAACGAATCTTCAATTTGTGAATTTTCAGAGATGCAAATGTGTGTATACATGTCCAATCATGTAAGTTAGTTCACGTGTCTGGTGTACATTGTCATATGTGCATCTACAAGTGGTTGTACTTTTGTGTACTTTAATATACAGTACTGTTGCTATGCAACACAAGGAGCTTACTAATGAAGACCTGATGGAATTTCTCTAGAAAAGATGGAAAGAGACAAGAAAAAGAAGTATTGAAGAACCAAAGAAACTCACAGCACAGGAAATGCAAGATTTTCTTTATTTGAGGAGGCACTATTAGTTTTTGAGGAACAAGACTCAAATGTAAAATGGTACATGAAGATTTCAGCAGCTGTTTAGAATGGAATCCAGTGCTACTCTGCTGTATCAGTGCTATCTATGATGAGAAGAAAAAAATACCTACTGCTCAAACATTACTGGATCATTTGTTTCAAGAGGTTAGATAAGATTGAATCCAGCAAGGAACCAGAAGCTGTGCCATCAACATCAGCTGTGAGTGAAACTGCAGCTTGCCCTCCATGGCAAGAGTGAACATTGACATTTTAGGAATCAGTGAACTAAAATGGACAGGAATGGGCAAATTTAATTAAGGTGACCATTATATCTACTACTGTGGGCAAGAATCCTTTAGAAGAAATGGAGTAACTCTCATAGTCAACAAAAGAGTACAAAATGCAGTACTTGAGTGTAATCTCAAAAATGGCGAATGAACTCTGTTCGTTTCCAAGACAAACCATTCACTATCACAGTAATCCAAATGCTCCAACTACTAATGCCGAAGAAGCTGAAGTTGAACGGTTATATGAGGACCTACAAGACCTTCTAGAACTAACACCAAGGATAATGTCATTTTCATCACAGGAGACTGGAATGCAAAAGTAGGAAGTCAAGAGATATCTGAAGGAACAGGCAAGTTTGACCTTGGAGTACAAAATGAAGCAGGGCAAAGGCTAACAGAGTTTTTCCAAGGGAATGCACTGGTCATAGCAAACAGGCACTTCCAACAACACATGAAATGACTTCACACATGGACATCACCAGATGGTCAATACCGAAATCAGATTGATTATATTCTTTGCAGCCAAAGATGGAGAAACTCTATACAGTCAGCAAAAACAAGACCAGGAGTGGACTGTGGCTCAGATCATGCGCTCATTATTGCAAAATTCAAAGTTAAATTGAAGAAAGTAGGGGAAACCATTAGGCCATACAGGTATGATCTAAATCAAATCCCTTATGATTATATAGTAGAAGTGACAAATAGATTCAAGGGATTAGATTTGATAGACAGAATGCCTGAAGAACTATTGACTTAGGTTCATAACATTGTACAGGAGGTGGTCATCAAAACTATCCCCAAGAAAAAGAAATTCAAATTGGCAAAATGGTTATTGGTTATCAGTTACAAATAGCTGAGAAAAGAGCAGAAGAGAAAGGCAAAGGAGAAAAGGAAAGATATGTTCACCTAATTTCCAAAATATACAAGCAGCTCATACAACTCAATACCAGAAAAACAAACAACCCAATCCAAAAGGGGAGAAGACCTGAACAGAATTTCTCCAAAGAAGACATACAGATGGCTAACAAACACATGAAAAGATGCTCAACATTGCTCATTATTAGAGAAATGCAAATCAAAACTAAAATGAGATATTACCTCACAAATTTCAGAATGGCCATCATCAAAAAGTCTAAAAACAATAAATGCTGGAGAGTGTGTAGTAGAGAAAAGGGAACACTCTTGAACTGTTGATGGAAATGTAAATGTATACAGCCACTATGGAATATGATATAGAGATTCCTTAAAAAAGTAGGAATAAAACCACCATAGGACCCAACAATACCACACCTAGGAAACCAAAACTGAAAAAGACACATGTATCCCATTGTTCATTGCAGCACTATTTACAATAGCTAGAACATGGAAGCAACCTAGATGTCCACTGACAGATGAGTGGATAAAGAAGTTGTGATACATATACATAATGGAGTATTACTCAGCCAAAAAAGGAATGCATCTGAGTCAGTTCTAATGATGTAGATGAGTCTAGATGAATACAGAGTGAAATCAGAAAGAGAAAGATAAATATCATATACTAATGCCTATATATGGAATCTAGAAAGAAGGTACCAAAGAATTTATTTGCAGGGCAGCAATGGAGAAACAGACGTAGAGAACAGACTTATGGACATGGGGAGAGGGAAGGAGAGGGAGAGATGTATGGAGAGAGTAACATGGAAACTTACATTGCCATCTATAAAATAGATAGCCAAAGAGAATTTGCTGTATGTCTCAGAAAACTCAAACAGGGGCTTTGTATCAACCTAGAGGGGTGGGATGGTGAGGGAGACAGGAGGGAGGTTCAAGAAGGAGGGATATATGTATATCTATGGCTGATTAATGTTGTGGTCTGACAGAAAACAACAAAATTCTATAAAGCAATTATCCTTCAACTAAAGTATAAGTCAATTTTTAAAAAAGTAAAAAGAAAGAAAGACATATCCATCTGAATGCAGAGTTCCAAAAAATAGCAAGGAGAGGTAAGATAGCCTTCCTAAGTGAACAATGCAAGGAAATAGAGGAAAAAATAGAATAGGAGAGACTAGAGATCTCTTCAATAAAATTAGAGATACCAAGGGAACACTTCATGCAAAGATGGGCACAATAGAGGACAGAAATGGTATGGACCTAACAGAAACAGATGATATTAAGAGGTGGCAAGAATACACAGAATACTACAAAAAAATCTTAATGACCCAGAAAACCATGATGGTGTGATCACTCATGCAGAGCCACATATCTTGGAGTGGGAAGTCAAGCGGGCCTTAGGAAACATCTCTACGAACAAAGGTAGTGGAGGTGATGGAATTCCAGCTGAGCTATTTCAAATCCTAAAAGGTGATGCTGGTAAAGTGCTGCACTCAATATGCCAGCAAATTTGGAAAAATTCAGCAGTGGCCACAGGACTGGGATATGGTCAGCTTTCATTCCAATCCCAAAGAAGGGCAATGCCA
The DNA here is from genome assembly GCA_024291935.2 of Okapia johnstoni. NCBI lineage: Eukaryota > Metazoa > Chordata > Mammalia > Artiodactyla > Giraffidae > Okapia > Okapia johnstoni. Next base: position 53,680,155 of record CM044305.1, on the reverse strand, counting down.
ATGAATGTTCAAACTACCACACAGTTGCACTAATTTCACATGCCAGCAAAGTAATGCTCAAAATTTTACAAGCTAGACTTCCATAGTACATGAAGCAAGAACTACCAGATGTTCAAGCTGCATTTAGAAAAAGCAGAGGAACCAGAGATCAAATTGACAACATGAGTTGGATCATAGAAAAAAAGCAAGAGAATTCCAGAGAAACATCTACTTCTGCTTCATTAACTACACTAAAGCCTTTGACTGTGTGGATCACAACAAACTGGAAAATTCTTAAAGAGATGGGAGTACCACACCCCCTTACCTGTCTCCTGAGAAATCTGTGTGTAGGTCAAGAGCAACAGTTAGAAATGGACATGGAAAAATGGACTGGCTCAAAATTAGAAGAGAAGTACATCAAGGCCTGTTTATTAAACTTACATGCAGAGTACATCATGAGAAATGCCAGGCTGGATGAAGCACAAGCTGGAATCAAGATTCCTGGGAGAAATATCAATAACTCAGATATGCATGTGATGCACCACTCTTATGGTAGAAAGTGAAGAGGAAATAAAGAGCCTCTTGATGAAGTGGAAATAGGAGAGTGAAAAAGCTGTCTTAAAACTCAACATTCAACATCACTTCATGGCAAACAAATGGGGAAACAATGGAAACAGTGACAGACTTTATTTTCTTGGGCTCCAAAATCACTACAGACAGCGACTGCTGCCACAAAATTAAAAGATGCTTGCTTCTTGGAAGAAAAGCTATGACAAACCTCAGTTCAGTTCACTTGCTCAGTCGTGTTCGACTCTATGAGACCACATGGACTGCAACATGTGAGGCTTCTCTGTCCATAACCAACTCCCAGAGCTTACTCAAATTAATATCCATAGAGTCAGTGATGCCATCCAACCATCTAAATTCTGTCATCCCCTTCTCCTGCCTTCAATCTTTCCCAGCATCAGGGTCTTTTCCAAAGAGTCAGTTCTTTGCATCAGGTGGCCAAAGTATTGGAGTTTCATTTTTAGCATCAGTCCTTCCAACGAATATTCAGGACTGATTTCCTTTAGGATGGACTGGTTGGATCTCCTTGCAGCCCAAGGGACTCTCAAGAGTCTTCTCCAACACCACAGTTCGAAAGCATTAATTCTTCGGCACTCAGCTTTCTTTAGGGTCCAACTCTCACATCCATACATGACTACTGGGAAAACCATAGCTTTGACTAGATGGACCCTTGTCGGCAAAGCAATATCTCTGTTTTTTAACATGCTCTCTAGGTTGGTCATTGTTTTTCCTCCAAGGAGCAAACGTCTTTTAATTTCGTGGCTGCAGTCACCATCTGAAGTGATTTTGGAGCCCCCCGAAAAAAGTCTGTCACTGTTTCCATTATTTCCCCTCTATTTGCCATGATGTGATGGGACCAGATGCCATGATCTTGGTTTTCTGAATGTTGTGCTTTGAGCCAACTTTTTCACTCTCCTCTTTAACATCCATCAAGAGTCTCTTTAGTTCTTCTTCACTTTCTGCCATAAGAGTGGTGTCATTGCATATCTGAGGTTATTGATATTTTTCCTGGCAATCTTTATTCCAGCTTGTGCTTCATCCAGCTCAACATTTCACATGATGTACCCTGCATATAGGTTAAATAAGCAAAGTGACAATATACAGCCTTGATGTAATCCTTTCCCAAACTGGAACGAGTCTGTTGTTCCATGTCCAGTTCTCACTGTTGCTTCTTGACCTGCATACAGATTTCTCAGGAGGCCAGTCAGATGGTCTGGTATTCCCATCTGTTTAAGAATTTTCCACAATTTGTTGTGATCCACGCAGTCAAAGGCTTTGGCATAATCAATAAAGCAGAAGTACATGTTTTTCTGGAACTCTGTCACTTTTTTGATGATCCAATTGATGTTGGCAATTTGATCTCTGGCTCCTCTGACTTTTCTAAATCCACCTTGAACATGTGGAAGATCACAGTTCACATACAGTTGAAGCCTGGCTTGGAGAATTTTGAGCATTACTTTGCAAGCGTGTGAGATGAGTCCAATTGTGTGGTAGTTGGAGCATCCTTTGCATTGCCTTTCTTTGGGATTAGAATGAAAACAGATCTTCTCCAGTCCTGTGGCCACTTTTGAGTTTTCCAAATTTGCTGGCATATTGAGTGCATTACTTTCACAGCGTTATCTTTTAGATTTGAAATAGCTCAACTGGAATTCCATTACCTCCACTAGCATTGTTCATAGTGATGCTTCCTAAAGCCCACTTGACTTCGCATTCCAGGATGTCTCGCTCTAGGTGAGTGATCACACCATCGTGGTTATCTGGGTCATGAAGATCTTTTCTGTATAGTTCTTCTGTATTCTTGCTACAGCTTCTTAGTATCTTCTTCTTCTGTTAGGTCCATACCATTTCTGTCCTTTATTGTGCCCAACTTTGCATGAAATGTTCCCTTGGTATATCTAATTCTCTTGAAGAGAACTCTAGTCTTTGCCATTCTATTGTTTTCCTCTATTTCTTTGCACTGATCACTGAGGAAGATTTTCTTCTCTCTCCTTGCTATCCTTTGGAACTCTACATCAAATGGGTATATCTTTCCTTTTCTCCTTTGTCTTTTCCGTCTTTTGTTTTCTCAGCTGTTTGAAAGGCCTCCTCATGCAACCATTTTGCCTTTTTGTATTTCTTTTTCTTGGGAATGGTCTTGATCCCTGCCTCCTGTATAATGTCACGAACCTCTGTTCATAGTTCTTCAGGCACTCTTTCTATCAAATCTAATCCCACGAATCTATTTGTCACTTCCACTGTATAATGTTAAAGGATTTGATTTAGGTCATACCTGAATGGTCTAGTGGTTTTCCCTACTTTCTTCAACTTAAGTCTGAATTTTGCAATAAGGGGTTCATGATCTGAGCTACAGTCAGCTCCTAGTCTTGTTTTTGCTGACTGTATAGGGGTTCTCCCTCTTTGCTGGCAAAGAATATAATCAATCTTATTTTGGTGTTGACCATCTGGTGATGACCACGTGTAGAGTCTTCTCTTGTGTTGTTGGAAGAGGATGTTTGCTATGGCCAGTGTATTCTCTTGGAAAAACTCTGTTAGCCTTTACCTTGCTTCGTTTTGTACTGCAAGGCCGCATTCGCCTGTTACTCCAGGTATCTCATGATTTCCTACTTTGGCATTCTAGTTCCCTATGATGAAAAGGACATCTTTTTTGGGTGTTAGTTTTGGAAAATCTTGTAAGTCTTCATAGAACCGTTCAACTTCAGCTTCTCCAGCATTATTTGTCGGGGCATAGACTTGGATTACTGTGATATTGAATGGTTTGCCTTGGAAACGAACAGAGATCATTTTGTCATTTTTGAGATTGCATCCAATCTGCATTTCGGACTCTTTTGTTGACCATGATGGCTACTCCATTTCTCATAAGGGATTCTTTCCCACAATAGTAGATATAATGGTCATTTGAGTTCATTCACCCATTCCAGTCCATTTTAGTTTGCTGATTCCTAAAATGTTGATGTTCACTCTTGCCATCTCCTGTTTGACCACTTCCAATTTCTCTTGATTCATGGACCTAAAATTCCAGTTTCCTATGCAATATTGCTCTTACAGCATTGGACTTTACTTCCATCACCAGTCGCATCCACAACTGGGTGTTTGTTTTGCTTTGGCTCCATCTCTTCATTCTTTTTGGAGTTATTTCTCCGCTGATCTCCAGTAGCATATTGGGCACCTACCATCTTTGGGACTTCATCTTTCAGTGTCCTATCTTTTGCCTTTTCGTACAATTCATGGGGTTCTCAAGGCAGGGATACAGAGGTGGTTTGCCATTCCCTTCTCCAGTGTACCACGTTTTGTCAGAACTCTCCAGCATGACCTGTCCATCTTGAATGGCCCTACATGGCATGGCTCATAGTTTCATTGAATTAGACAAGGCTGTGGTCCTTGTGATCAGATTGGTTAGTTTTCTGTGATTGTACTTATCATTCTGTCTGTCCTCTGATGGAGAAGGATAAGAGGAAGCTTATGGAAGCTTCTAGGTGGGAGAGACTACTGAGGGGGAAACTGGGTCTTGTTCTGATGCGTGAGGTAATGCTCTGTAATCTTTAATATGATTTTCTATTGATGCATGGGGTTGTATTCCCTCCCTGTTGTTTGACCTGAGGCCAAACTTTGGTTGAGGTAATGAAGATAATGGCAACCTCCTTGAAAAGGACAAACCTCGACAGCTAAAGAGCAGAGGCAGTACTTTGCCAACAAAAGTCCATCTAGACAAAGCTAGGGTTTTTCCAGTTGTCATGTATCCATGTGAGAGTTGACCATAAAAAAAGGCTGAAGAACTATGTGCTTCATCTAGCCTGGCATTTCGAATAATGTACTCTACATATAAGTTAAATAAGCAGGGTGACTCCTTTCCCAAATTGGAACCAGTCCGTTGTTCCATGTCCAGTTCTAACTGTTGCTTCTTGACCTGTATACAGATTTCTCAGGAGTCAGGTCAGATGGCCTGGTATTCCCATCTTTTAAGAATTTTTGTGATCCACACAGTCAAAGGCTTTGGAGTAGTCGATGAAGCATAAGTAGATGTTTTTCTGGAATTCTCTTGCTTTTTCAATGATCCAACGGATGTTGGCAATTTGATTTCTTGTTCCTCTGCCTATTCTAAATCCGGCTTGAACATATGGAAGTTCACGGTTCACATACTTTTGAAGTCTGGATTGGAGAATTTTGAGCATTATTTTGCTAGTGTGTGAGATGAGTGCAATTGTAGGATAGTTTGAGCATTCTTTGGCATCGCCCTTCTTTGGGATTCAAGTGAAAACTGACCTTTTCCAGTCTTGTGGCCACTGCTGAGTTTTCCAAATTTGCTGATATATTGAGTGCAACACTTTCACAGCATCATCTTTTAGGATTTGAAATAGCTCAACTTGAGTTCCATCACATCTACTATATTTGTTCATAGTGATGCTTCCTAAGGCCACACTTGACTTCGCATTCCATGATGTCTGGCTCTAGGTGAGTGATCACACCATCGTGATTATCTGGCATCTTTTTTGGATATTAGTTCTAGAAAATCTTGTAGGTCCTCATAGAACCTTTCGACTTCATTTTCTTCACCATTATTGGTTGGGATATAGACTTGGATCACTGTGATACTGAATGATTTGGCTTGGAAACTAACAGAGTTCATTCTGTCGTTTTTGAGATTGCACCAAAGTACTGCATTTTGGACTTTTGTTGACTATAAGAGCTACTCCATTTGTTCTAAGGGATTCTTGCCTACAGTAGTGATATAATGATCCTTTGAAATAAATTTGCCCATTCCACTCCATTTTAGTTCACTGATTCCTAAAAATGTCAGTGTTCCTCTTGCCATTTCCTGTTTGACTGCTTTGAATTTACCTTGATTCATGGGCCTAACATTGTAGGTTTCTATGCAGTATTGTTCTTTGCAGCATTGGACTTTACTTCTATCACCGGCCACATCCACAAATGGGCGTTGTTTTTGCTTTGGCTCTGTCTCTTTATCTTTCTGGAGTTATTTCTCCACTTTTCTGCAGACGCATATTGGGCACCTACTGACTTGGGGAGTTCATCTTTTAGTGTCATATATTTTTGCCTTTTCATACTGTTCATGGGGTTCTCAAGACAAGAATACTGAGGTGGTTTGCCATTCCCTTCTCCAGTGGACCACTTTTTGTCAGAACTCTCCACCATGACCTGCCCATCTTAGATGGCCCTACACGGCATGGCTCATAGTTTCATTGAGTTAGACAAGGCTGTGGTCCCTTGATCAATTTGATTAGTTTTCTGTGATTGTGGTTTTCATTCTGTTTGCCCTCTGAAAGATAAGGTAAGAGGGAAGGGCAGGGCTGTGTACCCTCCCTGTTGTTTGACCTGAGACGAAACTATGTTGGAGATAAGTAATGGCAACTTCCCTCAAAAGGAGTCTGTTTGCCCCCAGTTCTGTGTACGTTCTATAATCAAATCCCACTGTCCTCCAAAAGTCAAATTCCCTTGGGGTTCTCAGTCCCTTTAATCAAATCCCACTGGAGACCCAGGTTGGTAAATCTGTTGTGGATCCTAGAACTTTCTTAACAGTGCAAGAGTTTATTTGGCATAATTGTTCTGAAATTTGTGGGCCGTCTGCTAGGCGGCTCTATGGTGGGGTTAATGGCAACCTCTTCCATGACGGCTTATGCCACATGCTGCCTGACCCAGGTCTCCTGTAAGGAAAAACATACCATTGAACAAGATGAATTGTTTTGTTGTGCAATCATTAGCTCTGGGTTTAAAGAAAAAGTTTAATGTGACTAACAGGAAGGAATGTAGGAAAAAATGTTTGCCCTTTTCTCCTCCTTGAGGGCCCCAGACCCCTTCCTCCTCCTCAGGGGACCTGAACTCCTCATAAACCTACCTAAGAATTAACTCTCTCAGGATCTGTAAGAATGTCTGATTCTATCTGCACTGCAAATTTGGATGTCTAAAATCAAGCACGTTTACTTTCTGTCTCTTTCTTTTTGACTTCTCCTCCAAATCAGTTTTTCTGTGATACCCTCTGAATTGGATTTGTGAAACTGTCATACGATATAATCCTAGCTAAACTGGTTCAAGGCAGCTCAAGTTACCCTATTTGCAGCTCTGAGAAGTGATTAACATAAAAAGCTGTCTCCAACCTTTCACTCTCTGAAGATTTTGTTAACTCAAGAGAGCTCTGTCAATTGGCTTTCTTATCAGACAGGAGGGTGGTGGAACAGAGTTCAGTAGGGATTTTTTAGAAAATATGGGTTTCGGGGAACCCCTCATATCACACCTGCTTGAAGGGAATTGGCTATTACATTAGATATATGTAAACTTGGAACTTTCCCTATTTACTGAGGAAAATTCATGAGAAGTTTTCAAATAAGTGAAACTGTGGTCAATCTTGAACACTAGATAGCATACTTTAAGTGTTTGGGAAGTTCTCAAGAGTTAGCCATACATCTTCCATTTTGGGCAGAATTTAGAAGTGAGTTTATTTCTGAGCATCCTAGAATTTAGCTCTTAGGGCTTAGGTAGCTATCGGATGTATGCAGCTGATGCCTTTACTGGATGGATAACTTGATAGTTACTGCCACAATCGAGTCACAGATAACTGAAAAAAAATAAACAACTTGTTTTGACATTTGTTGAGGAGCTATTACATACCAGGTAATGTTCTAAGCATTTTACATGTATTTACTCATCTTTAATACAACACAAAGAAGAAAGTACAATTATTACCTCCTGTTATAGATGAAGATATTGATTAAAAGAAAACCCTTGATCACAGGTGTCTGAGTCAAGATTTGAATCCAGATAATCTGGCTCCGGATTCAATCAATAAATATAAAATATTATAAGTATATCACTTTATACTTATATAATTACATAATTTGCTTTTTACAACATTCGTGTATGTAGATATTTATTTATATTCTACCATATTCCAGAAAGGATATCAGCTTAGAATATCATGTAAGGTAAAAAAATACAGGTGATAATATTTTTCTTTTATGACCAACGAAACAAGCAGAGATGAATTCAGCTAAATAGTAGGACAGCCATGACTAGAAGCTGAGTTTCACTTCAGTTCAGTCACTAGGTCATGTCCAACACTTTGTGACCCCATGGACTGCAGCACGCCAGGCTTCTCTGTCCATCACTGACTCTGGAGCTTGCTCAAACTCATGTCCATCACTTCTGTGATGCCATCCAACCATCTCACTCTCTGTCATCCCCTTCTCTTCCTGCCTTCAATCTTTCCCACCATCAGGGTTTTTTCCAGTGAGTCACTTGTTTGCATCAGGTGTCCAAAGTATTGGAGCTTCAGCTTCAACATCAGTCCTTCTTCAGCATCAAAAGCTGGGTTTACTGGTTCATAAAAGGGCTTGGGAATTATTGTTTATTTGGAAAATTTTATGAGGGTTATGAGGCACAATTAAATGACAAAGAATATAAGAATAAATGAATATGTGGTAACATCCCAGTGCCACTGGGGGGATCTGATAAATAGTAAATGTTTTGTTGGTATTAAGACACTCTGCTTTAAGCACTGGTACCACACAGATAAAGTAGATATGATTCTTACCCTCAGGGAAATCATAGTCTAGTTGGAGTCACTCATGATTACAATAATATGATCCATGCTGTAGTGAGGGGTAAGGCAGGCAGAGGGCACATCACTAAGGCTTAAGGAGTTTAGGTTATAGCCCCACTGCAGTGAAAATTCATTCAACTAAAATAGTGATCTGATCAAATTTGTGGGACAGTTCCTTCTACTAAAAGTGCAGAACACATAGTGAAGAATGATGAGATTAGAAGCTTTCAACTTTGACACATTCCTGATTTTGTTTTTTTGTAGTCCATGCCTGTTTTCTTTTCTATTTATTTATTGAAACACTTTTTAGTGGGTATCCATTATCTTTGCTAGGTGTAAAGAATATATAAGTGAAAAGAACTGCTTTCAAAGTCTTCACAGTCCAGCTGGGGAGACATTCATTATAAATGTATGGATTACAATAAGAATTTAATTGTTCTATTAACACAGTGATAGGGAAACACAAACCGCCAGAGTGTCTGGAGAGAGCCTACCTTATTAGATTATAATAGCTTCTTGAGGACACATGACTGTCTCTTGTTTCCTGTATCCATAGAAAACATGAAGATGAGTAGGAAAAGATTAGTTGATGTGTTATTATTGTTACTTGGAGTCTAGCATTTCCACTGACAATGAGCTCCATAGTGGTGGCTCAGGACTTAGGTCTGCCCCTGCCTCCTTTTCATCTCAGTTAATCTTTTCACCCTTGTTAAAGTTATGTATATGAAATCATCGATAAAAATACTTCAGTCTTTCATGGCTATTCTTTTCTTCCTAACATAATATATGTAGCTGTTGGAAAAATTCAGTCACAGATTGGATAAGACCCCATAGTAGATGACCAAAGCTATGACCTTATTCTTTTTAGTTTTAAAAGCCTTGATAGGTAGGAGTTCATGCTGCATAAACTCAGAACCACTAAAATTTGATAAAACAGGCTGTAGAAGTCAGGTTTTTTCCCCCTCTAATATCAAGATGATATCCAGTAGAGGAATTTCAGCCAGACACAGAGAACATTGAATTTGCGATCTTAGTAGTCCTTTGGGAAATTTCTGGAAGAATGACTCCTCAAAGAAATCGGCTCAAAATCTATTTTTTTGAAGATTTTCAGTCAGGTTTAGCTCTGTGTCTAAACCTGGAGATGAATAGACATTTGATATTAAAATTTGTAAATCTGGTGATTGTTATATTGACACTAAACCCCAGTGGAAGGGAGGGATGAACAAAGATGTTGTCCTTAACAGCTATTCAGGCATGATTCCAAGCAGATGGGGATTCAAAGAGGGAATTATAAGCTCAATCACCAGATACTTCCCACAAAGGCTTTGATAACCAGACTACAATGTTTACCATGTGTTGTAAATGTTCATTTTTCTTTGACAATACTCAATGTAACACACTGATACTGTTAAGTAAAGGCAACAATGTCATAAGATTGTAACAGTTCCAAAACTTGTGATCCACTGGAGAAGGGAATGACATATCCTCTCAAGTATTCTCAAGTATTCTTGCCTTGAGAATCCCATGAACAGTATGAAAAGGCAAAAAGATATGACACTGAAAGATGAAGCCCTCAGGTCAGTAGGTCCAATATGCTACTGGAGAAGAACAGAGAAATAGCTCTAGAATGAGTAAAGAGGCTGGGCCAAAGTGGAAATGATGCCCCATTCTGTTTGTGTCTGGAGGTGAAAGTCCGTTGCTGTAAAGAACAAGATTGCAAAGGAACCTGGAACGTTAGGTCCATGAATCAAGGTAAATTGGAAGGGTCAAACCAGTGAACGTCGACATCTTAGAAATCAGTGAACTAAAATGAATGGGAATGGGTGACTTTAATTCAGATGACCATTATATCTACTACTGTGGGCAAGAATCCCTTAGAAGAAATTGAATAACCCTCATAGTCAACAAGAGTCTAAAATGCAGTACTTGGTGCATTTCAAGTACTCATCTCAAAAACGACAGAATGATCTCAGTTTGTATCCAAGCAAACCATTCAGCATCACAGTAATCTGCGTCTATGCCCCAAACACTAATGCTGAAGAAACTGAAGTTGATTGGTTCTATGAAGACCTACAAGACTTTCTAAAACTAACACCAAAAAAAAATGTCCTTTTCATCATAGAGGACTGGAATGCAAAAGTAGGAGGTCAAGAATTACCTGGAATAACAGGCAAGTTTGGTCTTGGAGTACAAAATGAAGCAGGGCAAAGACTAACAGAGTTTTGCCGAGAGAACACACTGGTCATAGCAAACACTCTCTTCCAACAACACAAGAGAAAACTCTACACATGGACATCACCAGATGGTCAACACCAAAATCAGATTGATTATATTCTTTGAGTGGAAAATGAAGAAGCTATACATAGTGAGCAAAAATAAGACCAGGAGCTGACTGTGGCTCAGATCATCAGCTCCTTATTGCAAAATTCCGACATAATTTGAATAAAGTAGGGAAAATCACTACACCATTCAAGTATGACCTAAATCAAATCTCTTATGATTATACAATAGAGGTGACAAATAGAGTCAAGGGATCAGATCTGATAGAGTGTCTGAAGAACTATGGATGGAGGTTCATAACATTGTACAGGAAGCAGTGATCAAAATCATCCCCAAGAAAAAGAAATGCAAAAAGGCAAAATGGTCATTCAAGGAAGCTTTACAAATAGCTGAGGAAAGAAGAGAAGGGAAGTCAAACAATAAAAGGAAAGATATACCCATTTGAATTCAGAGTTCCATAGAAAAGCAAGGAGAGATAAGAAAGCCTTCTTAAGTGAACAATGCAAAAAATAGAAAAAAAAATAAAATGGGAAAGACTAGAGATCTTTTTAAGAAAAATTAGAGATACCAAGGGAACATTTCATGCAAAGATGGGCTCGATAAAGGACAGAAATGGTATGGACCTAACAGAAGAAGAAGATATTAAGAAGAGGTGGCAAAAATACACAGAACTATACAAAAAAAAAAAGTCTTAATGAACCGGATAAGCACAATGGTGTGATCACTCACCTAGAGCCAGACATCCTGGTTGTGAAGTCAAGTGAGCCTCAGGAAGCATTACTATGAACAAAGCTACTAGAGGTGATGGCATTCCAGCTGAGCTATTCCAAATCCTAAAAGATGATGCTGTGAAAGTGCTGCACTCAATATGCCAGCAAATTTGGAAAACTCAGCAGTGAGCACAGGTCTGGAAAAGATCAGTTTTCATTCCAATCCCAAAGAAAGGCAATGCCAAAGAATGTTCAAACACAATTGCACTCATTTTACAAGTAGCAAAATAATACTCAAAGTCCTTCAAGCTATGCTTCAACAGTACATGAACCAAGATGTACAAGTATATGAATCCAGGTGTACAAGCTGGATTTAGAAAAGGCAGAGGAACCAGAAATCAAAATACCAACATCTATTGGACCATACAAAAAGCAAGAGAATTCCAGAAAAACATCTACTTCTGCTTCATTGACTACACTAATGCCTTTGACTGTGTGGATCAAAACAAACTGTGGAAAATTCTTAAAGTGATGGGAATACCAGACCATCTTACTTGCCTCCTGAGAAACCTATATGCAAGTCAAGAAGCAACAGTTAGTACTGGACATGAAGCAATGGACTGATTCAAAATTGGGAATGGAGTACAACAAGGCTGTATATTGCCACCCTGCTTATTGAACTTCTATGCGGAGTACATCATGTGAAATTTCAGACTGGATGAAGCTCAAGCTGCAATCAAGATTGCTGGGGAAATATCAATAACCACATATATGCAGATGATAGCACTCTAATGACAGAAAGCAAAGAGTAACTAAAGAGTCTCTTCATGAAGGTGAAAGAGGTGAGTGAAAAGCTGGCTTAAAACTCAATATTCAAAAAATTAAGATCATGGCCTCTGGTCACTGTAGAGGAGCAAAGGTAAAAACTATATCAGACTTCTCTTCCAAAATTATGCAAGCAAGATGGGAGTAGAATGAAATATTTAAAGTATCAAAGGAAGAAGCCCATTAACTGAGAATTCTGTATCTAGAGAAATTATGCTTCAAAACTGAAAAAGAAATAAAGACTTTCTGAGACAAAAGTTGAGAATTTGTCACCAGTAGACCTGCCTTGCAAGAAATGTGTAAAGTTCTTCAGAAAGAAGGAAAATGATAAAAGTCAGAAACTTGGATCTACAATAAGAATGGAAGAGTATTAGAGAAGGAATAAGTGAAAGTAAAATAAAATATATTATTTTTATTTTAATAAAATTTTATTTTATTGAAATATAGTTGATTTACAATGTTGTGTCAATTTCTACTGTATAGCTAGTGATTCAGTTATATATATATATATATTTATATATATATATATACACCCACACTCACACACACATATATACATACATGTAATTCAGTTTTATATATATTTTCATATTTTTAAAAAATATTTTATTTATTTCATTTGAAAGATAATTGCTTACAATATTGTGTTGGTTTCTGCCATACATCAACATGAATCAGCCATAGGTATACATATATCCCCCCATTCTTGAACCTCCATCCCATCCCTCTTTTTTGTATTCTTCTCCATTATGGTTTATCATAAGATATTGAATATAATTACCTGTGCTATGCTGTAGGAACTTGTTGTTTATCCATTCTCTATATAATAGTTTGCATCTACTAATCACCAATGCTCAACATGTTTCTTATTCTTAATTTATCTGATAGATAACAGTTCAAAACAACAATAATAATTTTTGGTGATTATAGCTTATGCACGATAAAATGAATGACAACAGCATTATAATGGATGAGAATAAATTGGGAATTCTCTAGTATAATGTATTTGTACTACTTGTGAAGTGGTATAGTGTTATTTGAAAATAGACTTGCATTACTTGTAAATGTATAGTGCAAATTCTAGGGCCACCACTTAAAAAAAAAGCTTTAAAAAGTGATATAATTGACATACTAAGAAAGGAGACAAAATTAAATCATATAAACTATTTAAGATGAGAGAGGGCAGAAGTAGAGTGGAAGACAAAAACAGAAACAAAGAGCAAGGGCAACAAATAGAAAACAGTACCAAATATGATAGCTATTAATCCAGCTATATCAATAATCACTTTAAATGTCAATGAAATAAATACCTTCAATTGAAAGATGATCCTTTTCCTCCTTGACCACAGCACACTCTGTCCTAATCTAGTCCACCTTCAGTCTGCCAAGGCACTGATGCAGAGTCATGCATATGGCAGGCAGTCAATGTTCATGGGAAATGCACACTGCTTGAAGTTAATTGAATTGTTCTTCTCTCAGTGTTTTCAAATCAAAACTTCTTTCCAGGCGCAACTTCAAATACCACTCTCCTCCCTGGACACTTGCTAGCCATTTGTTTTCCTCGTGCTCTGATCAGTTGCTGCATTTTTTGGCCACCTCCTTGAATCTCATGAAGTGCATGTGTTCTTTGTTTGCTTAACCAGAGCTGGAGGCCTTTGGTGGCTTTTCTTTTGAATCTCTTTAAGAAGTGGTGACCCTGACCCTGAGGTAACCACAGTGCATTCCATCAGACTATGGCCCCCGAAACAGAGAAAGTGAACCCCAAAGTTGTCCAGAGACTGTGGCTGAGATCAAATGTGAGAAAAACAAGGCTGGCCTGTGAGTTTCTCTCTTGCAGGAGTGTGAACTGGGAACCATGAAGAGTGTGGGGCTGGCAGGGAGAGGAGCTAAATCTGAGAGATTGAGGAGAGGCTGAAGAGAGGCTGTGGGGGCTGCAACAAACCACAAGCAAGATGAAGTCATAAGGGAGAAGACTCCATATTTAAAGAGAAAGAATAAGGGAGAGAAACATTACAGGGAGTGAAGTGGACAGTCAGTAGAGAGAGATAAACAAACAAAAGCCCAAAGAAAGAAGGTAATGGGACCATGGAAGAGGCAATGAGTCCAATATCTGTGTCTGGCTACATTTAGGGACACTCCCAGTTTCCATTATTGTCACATAGACCTCCCAAAGTCTGTGTTTCAGAAGGGACTAACTTGAGTGGGCCTCTTCAACTTAAAACCCTAATAGTCTTCATCAGAGCCAGGATTTGGGAGGCCTGAGACATAACATTTTGTGGGCCTTTTTTAAAAAAAGAGAATACAGAATTACTTTTGCAAATTTCACAAAGATATCCATTATCAACATGAACATACTGCATGGAGTCCCGCAAATAAGAGGCCTGGTAGCTTAAATTCATTAGCATCTAAGCAAATTTGCTTCTGGACACATAGGTGAGCTTTCGGAAGGAACTGAAACCATGCCACCATGCAAGAAAAGCAGAAAACTAATTCTATCTGGAAAGTATTTTATAACTTTTGTTTCTTTCATATATATTATAGAACAATTTTGAAGACCATTTGATCAAAGTAGTTCCTGACAACTTGAGACATTAATTTTAAATGTTTTTTTCTAGTGATGCTCATCTCACTTAAACAATTTAAATCAGTTTATTTTAAATAAAGACTTTTACCTGGAAAAAAAAACCCAAAATTTAAAAAATAAAATACAGAGCCTTTTAGAGTAGATTAAAAAAAGACTCAGCTATAAGAATCTGGGGCTTCCCTGGTGGGTCAGTGGTAAAGAATCTGCCTGCCAGTGCAGGAGATGTGGGTTCAATCCCCAAGTCAAGAATATACCTTGGAAAGGGAAAGGGCAACCCATTCCAGTGTTCTTGCCTGGGAAATCCCACGGACAGAGGAGCCTGGAAGGCTACAGTCCATGGGGTCACAAAAGATTTGGACACAACTTAGTGACTAAAAAACAAGAGGAAGGTGAGCTGTTGTATAAGCAGCCAAATTGAAATATAAAGACAAAGATAAATTAAAAGTAAATGAATAAGGATATACCAGGCTCATATAAATCAAAAGAATAATGGAGTAGCTATAATAATTTCAGACAAAGCAGACTTCAAAGGAAGTAAAATTATCAGGGATAAACAGGGACATTATATAATGATAAGGGGGTCAATACTCTAAGAATCTTTTTGCCTTTTAATACTGTTCATGGGGTTCTCAAGTCAAGAATACTGAAGTGGTTTGCCACTGCCTTCTCCAGTAGAAGTAGAAACATTTACTTCTGCTTTATTGACTATGTCAAAGCCTTTGACTCTGTGGACCACAGCAAACTGTGGAAAATTCTTAAAGAGATGGGAATAGCAGACCACCTGACCTGACTCCTGAGAAATCTGTATGCAGGTCAAGAAGCAACAGTGAGAACTGGACATGGAAAAACAGACTGGTTCCAAATAGGGAAAAGAGTATGTCAAGGTTGTACATCGTCGCCCTGCTTATTTAACTTATATGCAGAATATATAATGTGAAATTCCAGGCTAGATGAAGCACAAGTTGGAATCGAGATTGCTGGGAGAAATACCAATAACCTCAGATATGCAGGTGACACCACCTTTATGGCAGAAAGCGAAGAAGAACTAAAGAGCCTCTTGATGAAAGTAAAAGAGGAGAGTGAAAAAGTTGGCTTAAAACTCAATATTCAGAATATTAAGATCATGGCATCCAGTCCCATCACCTCATGGCAAATAGATGGGAAACAATAGCAACAGTGAGAGACTTTTTTTTTTTCCAAATCACTGCAGATGGTGACTGCAGCCATGAAATTAAAAGACGCTTGGTCCTTGGAAGAAGAGCTATGACCAACCTAGACAGCATATTGAAAAGCAGAGACATTACTTTGCTGACAAAGGTTCATCTTGTCAAAGCTATGCTTTTTCCTGTGGTCATGTATGGATTTGAGAATCAGACTATAAAGAAAGCTGAGCGCCGAAGAATTGATGCTTTTGAACTGTGGTGTTGGAGAAGACTCTTGAGAGTCCCTTGATAGCAAGGAGATCAAACCAGTCCATCCTAAAGGAAATCGGTCCTGAATATTCTTTGGAAGGACTGATGCTGAAGCTGAAGCTCCAATACTTTGGCCACCTGATGTGACACACTGACTCATTGGAAAAGACCTTGATGCTGGGTAAGTTTAAAGGTAAGAAGAGAAGGGGATGACAGAGGATGAGATGGTTGGATGGCATCACCAACTCAATGGACATGAGTTTGAGCAGGCTTTGAGAGTTGATGATGGATAGGGAACCCTGGCGTGCTGCAGTCCATGGGGTCGCAAAAAGTCAGACACAACTGAGTGACTGAACTGAACTGACTCTGAGAATACATAAAAATCCTCAGTATGTATGCACCTAACAATAAAGCATCAAAATATGTGAGGAAAAATCTTATAGAACTTCAAGGAGAAATAGATAAACTTACTATAATAATTTGAGATTTCAATACCTGTCTATTAGTACTTGAGAGATCCAGCAAGCAGAAAGTAAATAGGGACACAGTTGAACTGAACAACACCATCAATCCACTAGATTAATCAATTCTATAAGTATTTTTATAGAATACTTTATCCAACAACAGCAAAATGTACATTCTTCTCAAGATCACACTGAACATTTACCAAGATAGACCACATTCTTGGGCATAAAACATACCTTGATAAGGTTTAGTAGAATAGCAATCATACAAAGTATGCTGTCAGATCACAATGGAATTGAACTAAAGTCAATAACAGAAAGATAGTTTGAAAACCTCATAATGTTTGTGATTAAGAATGGCCATCATCAAAAAATCTACAAGCAATAAATGCTGGAGAGTGTGTGGAGAAAAGGGAACCCTCTTGCACTGTTGATAGGAATCCAAATTGATACAGCCACTATGGAGAACAGTATGGAGATTCCTTAAAAAACTAGGAATAAAACTATGATATGACCCAACAATCCCACTACTGGGCATATACCCCAAGGAAACCATAATTGAAAAAGACACATATAATCCAATATTCATCACAATACTATACAATAGCTAGGACATGGAAGAAACCTAAATGTCCATAGATGGATGAATGAATAAAGAATATGTGGTACATATATACAATGGAATATTACTCAGCTATAAAAAGGAATGCATTTGAGTCAGTTCTAATGAAGTGGATGAACCTAGAGTCTATATATAAGCTCTTCACTCTATAATAGAGTGAAGCAAGTCAGAAAGAGAAAAATATCATATATTAATGGATATATATGGAATCTAGAAAGATGGTACTGATGAACCTATTTGCAGGGCAGCAAAGGAGACATAGACATAGAGAACAGACTTGTGAACACATTGGGAGAGGGAGAAGGTGGGATGATTAGAGAGTAGCATTGAAGCATATACATTAGAGAATTTGCTGTGTGACACAGGGAACCCAAATTCAGTGCTCTGTGACAACCTAGAGGGGTGGAAAGGAGTGGGAGGTTGGAGGGAGGTTCAAGAGGGAGGAGATGTATGTATACTTATGGCTGATTCATGTTGATATATGGCAGAAACCAACACAATATTGTAAAGTAATTATCCTGCAATTAAAAATAAAATAAACTTAAAAAATAAGCAAATAAATAACACATAGGTCAAAAAAGAAAGTATCATGAGCAATTAAGAAATAGTTCACATTAAATGAAAAAATATAATGTCAAAATTCTTGGGATGTAGCAAAAGCAGTAATTGAAGGAAAATTTATAGCACTGAATACATATATTAGAAAAAATCTGCAATCAATAATCTAAGCTTCCACCTTAGAGAACTAGGAAAAGAGTAAATTAAATCCTAGGTAAGTGGAAGAAATGAAATGATAAAAATTAGAAGAGAAATCAGTGAAATTAAAAAGAGGAGATCCACAGAGAAGATCAATGAAACTAAAAGTTGCTTCTTTGAAAAGATTAATAAAATTGATAAATGTCTATCCAGTACTAAAAAAGTAAAAGATACAAACAACTAATATTTGAAATGAAAGAGGGACAATAACTACTGATCCCATGGATATTAAAAGATAATAAAGGTATATGATGAACAGTTATGTGATCACAAATTTGATAACCTAGATAAAATGTACCAGTTCCTTGAAAGACACAATCTACCAAAACTCACCCAAAGAGAGAGAGATAAGTTGAGTAGGCCTATGTTTATTAAAGAAATTGAATCAATAATAACCTTCCAAAACAGAAAGTGTCAAGCACTGATGTGTTCACTGGTGAATTCTACCAAATATGTAAAGGTATTTTACCAGTTCTCTATAATTTCTTCCAGAAACAGAAGTCAAAGGAATGAGTCCAAACTCATTCAATAAGGCAACAAGAAATCTTATAAAGTACACGGGACTAAGAGGTCAAAATTCTGTGTTCTAGCCTTGACTTCTATTACTTATTAGTATGTACAAATTACCACACCTCTTTGAGTCTTAGTGTCTTCATCAGTAAAATATGACAATAATACTGTTTTGTACAACTCCAAAATTCGTATGTTGAAGTCCTAACCCTCCATGTAACTATACTTGGAGATAGGGCCTTTGGGGAGGTAGTTAAGGTTAAATGAGTCATAAATGCTTTTTAATCTGATAGTACTGGTGACCTCATAAGAAGAAGAAGAAATACTGGAGATATCTCTCCCTGCACAAGCAGAGGAAAGGGTAATGTGAAAACATACTGAGAGAGTGGCCATTTACAAGACAAGAAGAGATGTCTCATCAGAAAACATCCCTGGTACCTTATTCTTGTACATCTGTCCTCTATAATTATATGAAGACAAAAATGTGTGTTGTTTAAGCTACCCAGTGTATGGTAGTCTGTTATGGCAGCCTGAGCAGGCTAATACAAATAACCACTTCTTAATGTTCTGAACACTTAATTCAAAGCAAATGACCTTTGGAAAAGGGTAAAGCTTTATATGAATTTTAAGTATTCTTGTTAATATTCCTTCTTCTCTTGTAACTAACCCATTTAAAACTGTAATAGGTAACTATGCTATAAGCCTGCAACTTATTTACCTTTAGCCTTTACCTTAGCCTTTACAATGCGGGAGACCCGGTTCGATCCTTGGGTCAGGAAGATCCCCTGGAGAAGGAAATAGCAACCCACTACAGTACTCTTGCCTGGAAAATCCCATGGATGGAGGAGCCTGATAGGCTACAGTCTGGGGTCGCAAAGAGTCAGACACGACTGAGTGACTTCATTTTCTTTTCTTTTCTTTCTTTCTTTTTTCTTTTAGTGTTTTGTATCCAATACTGCAGTAAATATAAATAAATCTGTCTAACAGATACTCTCACTATAATACAATACAGAAAGTTGGTAAACATAAGAAAAGACAAAAGGATGGCCATAGTCTTGTATTTCAGTCAAAAGAGCAAGTATTCTAGGCTTGAGTAGTGCTGATGGAACCTATTGTGGCCTGTTGGGTGTCCCTGGTTTAAAATTTTTCTTTACATGTTACTATTTATTTATTGTTGATTTACAATATTATATTAGTTTCAGATGTACAATATAATGATTCAGTATAAAAATAAAATAATGGTTGTATTTCCAAATACTGTATAATGTATTCTTGTTGCTTCTTTATTTTATACATAGTAGTTTGTACCTCTTAATCTGCTACTCCTATCTTGCCCTACCCCTCTTCTCTTTCCCCACTAGTAACCACTAGTTTGTTCTCTATGCCTATGAGTTTGTTTCTGTATTGTTATATTCATTAATTTGTATTATTTTTAGATTCCACATATAAGTGATAAATTATAGTATTTGTCTTTCTCTGTCTGACTTATTTCATTAAGCATAATAACCTCTAGGTCCATCCACATTGTTGCATGTGGCAGAATTTCATTCTTTTTAATGGCTGAATAATATTCCATCATGTATGTGTATATATGTATATATATAAATATATACACACACATTCATATGATGGGGGCTTCCCTGGTGGCTCAGACAGTAAAGAATCCACCTGCAATGTGGGAGACCTGGGTTTGATCCCTGGGTTGGGGAGATCCCCTGGAGGAGGGCATGGCAACCCACTTCAGTATTCTTGCCTGGAGAATCCCCATGGACAGAGGAGCCTGGTGGGCTACAGTCCACGGGATTGCAAAGAGTCAGACATTACTGAGCGACTAGGCACAGCACATACAATGGACACTTGGGTTGCTTACATATCTTGACTATTGTAAATAATCCTGTTATGACCGTTGGGGTGCATATATCTTTTTGAATTAGTGTTTTCACTTTCTTCATGTATATACCCAGGATTGGAGTTGCTGGATCATATGGTAGTTCTTTTTTTAGTTCTTTGAGGAACCCCCCTGTACTGTTTTCCATAGTGGATGTACCAATTTACATTCCTACCAACAGTGTAGGAGGATTCCCTTTTCTCCATACCCTCTCTCGCATTTGAGGACATTTTGATGATGGCCATTCTGACTGGTGTGAAATGATACCTCATTGTAGTTTTGATTTGCATTTCTCTGATGATTAGTGATATTGAGCATCTTTTCATGTGCCTGTTAGCCCCACGGGTACTCCAACCAGCCAAGGGAACCCATCTTCCTGGTGTCAGACCCCAGGGCTGGGGTGCCAATATGTGACTCCAACTGCTCACTCCCCAGTGAGGATCTCTGCCTGGGTAATCCCCCTTCTCTTCTGAGTCCTTTTTCAGGGGCACAAGTCCCAACCTGATTGCTCTCTTTCCTTCCTACCTGATTCCCACTTGGATCTTTCTTACAGCCTTGGTTGTACTGGAGTTTGCCACTCTCCAGTTAGTTTTCAGTGAAGACTGCTTCACATGTAGATGTATTTTTTGATTTGTCTGTGGGAGGAGGTGTGTTCCACGTCCTCCTACTCCACCTTATTGATCATGACTTATCTGTATGTTAGTCTTTAGATACCAATTGGCACGTGAATAAAAAATTTTAACGCATCTCCATATCCTCTCCATTTTGTCTTTCTTTCCTCTTTAATCCAAAGTATTAAATCTACATGCTCTGTTTTATCCTTCAAAGGCATTACCCAAGCATCAAAAGCAGAGATGGAAAGAGACAGATTTAGTCCAAAGCACCAGTTTCCATTACCTTAAGCTGCCTCAGTGGTTTTTCTGATGGGGTGAAATTTCTCACACTTGGTCTGAGGTCCAAGGTATATGTAATGCTTCAATCAAATTGCTTGCGACATATTAGAGTGAGTGCCTGGGAACAATGTGTTCCTCAAATATTTTCTTTTTTTTTTTTTTAAAAAGGCTGAATACTTCTTGTATAAGCACTGAAGTAACTGGGAAGATTATTTTAAAAATATGTGTCATGAAGCTATATACCTCAATTTTGAAAATGTTTTGTCTTTCACAAAACACAAAGATGCACAGTCTTTTTCTATGTTGAGAATTGTAGATTCCAGGAGTATCATGCAAAGCCTTCCATGCCCCTATCCTGGCCCTCCCTTTGCACTTCTGTCACACTCCTCCTCCTGTTGCACTCATTTGTGATGTACTTCCTGGTTGCATCTCAGACCCTGGAAATAGACAGACCAATCTATCTACAAGTCCCCCTTCAAACAGCTCAAAAGTACATAGAGGAAACTTCTAAAGGGTCATACATGGTTAATGGAATTACAGGAGCTTACTTCCCCTGGTGGCTCAGATGGCAAAACATCTGCCTGCAATGTGGGAGACCCAGGTTTGATCCCTAGGTTGGGAAGATCCCACAACCCACTCTGGTATTCTTGCCTGGAAAATTCCATGGACAGCGGAGACTGATGGGCTATAGTCCATGCGGTCGCAAAGAGCTGGACACGACTGAGCAACTTCACTTCACTTCACTTCACTCCATGTAAAGAAGTCACACATGAACCCTTGTTCCATTCCTGGCCACTGGTTTTTCTGACAGCCTTGGGAGGTCTTGGATATGTAAAGTGTAAGTCCTGGTTTCTAGCCCTGCTGTGTTGGTTTGGGACAAATCACTTTTTTTGCAAAATATACAAAGTAATACTGTTCTCCTGCTTAACCATAGGGAGGAGTTGAACAAAGCTCAAAGAATGAGATATGACCATCAATGAATTTTCTCTTAGCAGTGAGTCTTTGTCCCTGAATAGGAGGTTTTGTCCTTCTAACAACTTTAGGAGAAGCTTTAAATGCAGGAAATTTGCTGACATTCTAGCAACTCTGGGTAAGTGCAAAGTTATCAACCTAGGACTGAAATGCTGGGAATATCATGTATCCAAGTTTCACTTGCATTCCCCTTTGATGTCCCATTTCACCCTGAGACATCTAATGTAACAGCAGTGCAGGTGTTTCAGCTGAGAAGAGAGAAAGCTATCTCGGTGAGGGGAGGGGATGCTCCTGCTAGGTCAAAGAATTCAAGATGACAACCATTGAGGATTCTGCACTTTTACACTGTGCCCTCCTAGCAGTGGGTCCCATTCCTCCAGGGATTCTCAAGGCAAAGGGTGGGGATGAGATGTGAAAAAGAAGTGGAAGAACTGTTGCTTAAATGGAGACTTGGTGCTTGGAAAAAGGATGTCTGGGAGGTTAGGCTATTTGGATTCTGGTCCTAGTTCTGCCATTGACTTGATGTGTGAACTTGGGCAAGTAATTTCTTAGTTCTGACCCTCAGTTTCTTTATACTATTTTTTAAAAGTGTTTGGATTTATTAGTATCCAAGGTACCTTCTCACTCTGACCTTCAGTACTTTTGAGTCCTCAAGGTTTTTTAGAGAGGGAACAGATACCAAGACTGTCAGGTATCTTAAATCAAAAGTTATAGAGTATTAAACAATAACAGAAAACAATTTTACCATACAAAAACATAATGTATGCATTGCTATTAGCATTCCTTTCTATGCGATTTCCAGATTTCCCAGTATAAATATCTTATCTTATTGTCCCTAGAAACAATCCAAATTCCCTGGTAATTGCAATGTTTCACCATTCTAATTGCATCTCTTAAATTTCCTCATTCAATCAGAAAGGACTTCAGAACATGAATTATTTTTCATCAGAAACCAATGCCCATTTTTTGGCTCCAGAAAATATGGTCATTATAACTCTGTAGCACTCACCTGATCTTTCCTTTTTTAGGTTTTTCTCATTGATATTACTAATTTTCAAAGTAGTTGAAACTTTTTATAAATGTAATCTGCTTGGATCACTTATTACTCACAAATGACATGTATTTGGGAAAATAAAGAACTATCCTTAAAACTAAACATTTACAATGAATGGTTAAGCAGACAAAGAGACCAAATAGGATTCTCTGCAGTAAGATTCTAGAGATAATTAGTGAGCAGAAGAATCTGTGGAATGGTGGGGGGGGGGGGAATAGCAGCAGAAGCAGAGAAAGGGAAAAAAGTTTCAAATATCCTTTGTGTGTGGGCTCTGCTTATAGGGATTGAGAGCCAGAAAGTTTATACTTAGGTGAAGGAGCAGACAAATTATGCCTGCCTGATTTTTTTAAATAAATTTATTTATTTTAGTTGGGGGCTAATTACTTTACAGTATTGTAGTAGTTTCTGCCATACATTGACATGAATCAGCCATGGGTTCACATGTGCTCCCCTTCCCGAACCCTCCTCCCACCTCCCTCCCCATCCCATCCCTCAGGAGAGGTTGGACTGAATTTTTATCTCCAGTCCAACCTCTCCTGAGTTAGAATGTCAAATTGCCTGTTCTGCCTCTCGGTATGGCACCTCAAACTCGTTTATGTTCCCTATAGTACCTTTTTATTCTTCTGAATTTACTCCACCATTTTTATTTTCCCAATCACTAAGACTAATAACCTTGGCTATTTCTCTAATTCTTCCATTGCCCCACTAAATCCAGTCAGTTGCCAAGTTGTGTAGATATTCCTTTATAATCTCTCTCACAACCAACAATTCCTTTCCATACTCACTACTTCAACTCTCATTTAGGCCTTTATAACTTCTCATTTCAAATATTGTAATAACATTATCTGGTCAATTCCCTCTAAACCTTAACTTCAATCAATACAAACATACAACAACATTTAGCTTAGTTTCTTTTCCCATCAGTAGTGTTAGACCAAGTTTACAGGGAGGTGATAGACTCAGTTTTTAGTGGTACATGTGTGTTTTATATTGAGAGAGGTGAAGAAGGAATAACATTAGTTTGCATTCTTCCTAGAGTAGTTGGAGGAAATTTCAGGATTTCATCGTGGACTAAGGAAAGATGCTTCCATAATTAGATTGTGTCTAATGCTGAAGCACTTCCCTTGTACATTTTATTTCCTAATTTGGATGTTAAAGTAGATCTGACACCTATAGCTTTCCTGTTGACCACAACATAAGATTTGATCTTCTTTGCTTCTTTCCTTATATACCTATATCAGCTGAATGCTTTTCTGTTGCTTTCTATCCTCATCTGGTTGTCTCACAGATGTTGGGAATTCAGAGATTTCTCTTAGGTTTTAGTATCTCCCTTCTCATTACCAGCCCTGGCCTCTCCCCACAGACATGTTTCCATCACTCATATGTACTTGGCCATGTGGCAGGTTTGCTGATGGTCTCTGCAGCATCTCCCACAAACACATGCTAAGATGTTACATTCAATCTGTCCACAGAATATACTTCCATCTTTCCAAAGCTGTTAAACTGTCTGGAATAATAGTCCCTTCCTGTTATGTGCAGTGAGGTACCTGCCAATGATATTAATGTTTCCTAGTGATTTCATGGTACAGCAGGTAGAGCTCAGGTGGCTTGTAGCAGGAAAGTAAGACTATAGCAGCCCTGGGCTAGTTGTTTGGCTCAGAGCCTCTGAAACTCTTAAGCTTCAAGTCATGAGAAGTCCTTTGGGTGTTTCTGGAACCTATCCCAAAGACCAGAAAATATCCAGGCCGAGAAGGCAAAGGAAAGTTTAGGAGAACACAAACATCTTAGCTGTCAGGCAAAGGCTCTCTCCCCAGTGGGGGTTATGGGGTGACCCAGCCAACCAATGGTTCCAGCTCAGCCATACTAGGGCTGATGCTTCCTCAGGAGGCCTGCTTGTCTGAATTTAGGGGCAACTCTGGAGGGCTTGCCCAGTGTCCCAATTATGTACAATGCTTCCACCTAACTCAGACCACATGCAGAAGGATCATGTCATACTTGGCATATAACAAATCATGAAAGACATCAGAAGGTGTCCAGACTTCAACTTGTTTTAACAAATAAAAGGTTTCTAAGAGGATATTCCAGAAAAATATACTCACTTAAGGTCTTAAAACAGATGTTCATTCTATAGGACTATGTTGCTTTGCAGCCATTATTATTGAATGCTATAAGTACAACCAAATTGCTTCAAGGTTTAAACCATGGTGGCTCTTCAGATTTTACTTATAGCTTTACTGTAGGCCAGGAGAAGGGTGGGTCAGAAACAGAGCATAATGCTGAAGAAGCAGCATTCTGTCATGCTTCAGTGCCTTGGTCTTCTGACTTAGGCAGACAAAAGCTTAGACCTCTGACTAGTTGAGTGATTTAACCTCTCAGAGCTTCAGTTTTCTCATCTGTAAAATGGTGATAATAATGTTGCTTACTTGATAGGTTTGTGAAGAGAAATAAAAGAGATATCACATGTAGAGTCTACACAGTGTATATCATGTATTAAGCACTCAATAACATTACAACTGTAAATACTTTACTTTTACTACTTCTACGACTACAACTATAACAACTACTGGTATCACTACTATTACTACTACTTATTTTTCTTCTACTACTCCTGGCAATGAGAGCTTTTCTCAAATGAGTTGAGCTGAAGAGGGCCTCATGATCATAATTTCCTAGCTTATGTAGAGGGTGATAGTATCAAGGAATAATATTGCAAGACTATAATTCTAGCTGGGAACAGAGTAAATACCAGAAAAGTACAGAGACTTGTATGTTATTGTATTTCTCTTATCTCAGACAAAAGCTCTTCTACTCTTCATTAGTTTGCTATGTGACCCAGCCCAAACCACTCTTGATCTCTAGGTTTTAGTAATTACCCTACAAAATAAAGCCCATTGCCACTTAGGCTGGCACCAGAGGTCTAAGCTATGAATGGAACATGTTATGAGCAAACTGGTCTACAAAGGGCATGACACCAGCCTTTAAAGTCACACTAAGCTAACTAGCTCCTAATCCAGAGATGTGCTATAGCCACCACCAGTATCTTTGTTAACCACAGACAAAAAAATGATATCTTGGGCTCATTGTCAGATGGAAATAAGGTTTTAATTTCAATATAGCCATCACCTTGATATTTTACATTTTCCCACCTATGTTTGTTGATACATAATGACTCTGAAAGAAATTTCATTAATTCATCCATAGATTCACTCATTCAACAAATATTTATTGAGCAACTTCAACATGCCAGACACTGCTCTAGACACGGGGGTTACAGCAGTGAGCCAGACAGAAAAGGTCTCCGTTATCATGAAGCTTATAGTCTAGCTGCTTTGTCCAGCCAAGTATAGTATATTCAGAAACTTTATTGAGGTAAGTTCAGCTTAAAGTTTTGAAACAAATGATGGCCAATACTTTTCAATTGAATGTGTCTTCTGAGAGGGAGGGTTGGGTGGAGAAGAAGGAACTGGTCTTGGATCTAGCCTGAGAAAAAGTGCAGAGGGTAGTGTGGGAAAGGGCTTTAATAATAAAATGACTGTATTTTAATTTATCATATTAATTTGGTTTATATATATTATGTAGCTAATATATTGTATAGCTGATATATATCATAAACATTACCTTTTGAAATATGAGAAGAAAGTAATTTGACTTTTAATCGTGTAGTTCATAAAATGGCTCTGAAGGCACTTCTAAAGCAGCATTTTAAAAATATTCTGGGCAATTGGAATATAATAAAAATAAATATAAATATTCCCAAAGGGACTATTTTGAAAACTACAACACACATTTGGATGTATAAGTTCTAGTATGTCTTTAAAATAAATAACAAATTAGCAGTTAGTTTGCTATTTAAAAAGTGAAATAAAAAAACTTGAACTAAAAAAATAGGTTTCTTATATGTATTCATTATATGTTTGAATTAGAGTTGTACAACTCAGTAAACAGTTATAAAATTAACTTATTTTAAAAGTACTGAATCAAATTTCTCTTTGTACTTAGTTTCTTTCAGTCAATTCATATAGAGTGTTCTACCTACAGTTCTTTAAAAGTACGATATAGTAATTTGGCCATGCCCTGTTCTATATTACCCTGGAGGAGGAAACGGCAACTCACTCCAATATCCTTGCCTGGAATATCCTGTGGACAGAGGAGTCTGGTGGGCTACAGTTCACAGGGTCACAAAGTGTCAGACATGACCAAGCACACATGCATGCATACTATCAGTTCAGCTGTCACTCAGTCATGTCCATCTCTTTGAGACCCCATAGACTGAAGCACACCAGGCCTCCCTGTCCATCACTAACTCCTGTAGTTTACTTAAACTCATGTCCATTGAGTCAGTGATGCCATCCAACCATCTCATCCTCTGTCATCCCCTTCTCCTGACTTCAATCTTTCCCAGCATCAGGGTTATAAATGAGTCAATTCTTTGCATCAGGTGGCCAAAGTATTGGAGCTTCAGCTTCAACATCAGTCCCTTCAATGAATATTCAGGACTGATTTCCTTTACAATGGACTGATAGGATCTCCTTGCAGTTCAAGGGACACTTAAGTCTTCTCCAACACCACAGTTCAAAAGCATCAATTCTTCTGCGCTCAGCTTTCTTTATAGTCCAACTCTCACATCCATACATGACTACTGGGAAAACCATAGCTTTGACTAGACGGACCTTTGTTGGCAAAGAAACGTCTCTGCTTTTTAATATGCTATCTAGGTTAGTTATAGCTTTTCTTCCAAGGAGCAAGTGTCTTTTAATTTCATGGCTGTAGTCACCAGCTGCAGTGATTTTGGAGCCCAGAAAAATAAAGGCTCTCACTGTTTCCACTGTTTCCTCATCTATTTGCAGTGAAGTGATGGGACCAGATGTCATGATCTTAGTTTTCTGAATGTTGAGTTTTAAGCCAACTTTTTCACTCTCCTCTTTCATTTTCATCAAGAAGCACTTTAGTTCTTCTTCGCTTTCTGCCATAAGGGTGGTTTCATCTGCATATCTGAGGTTATTGGTATTTCTCCCCGCAATCTTGATTCCAGCTTGGGCTTCATCCAATCCAGCATTTTTCATGATGAACTCTGCATATAAGTTAAATAAGCAGGGTGACAATATACAGCCTTGACATACTCCTTTTTCTATGTGGAACTGGTCTGTTGTTCCACGTCCAGTTTTCACTGTTGCTTCTTGACCTGCATACAGATTTCTCAGGAGTCAGGTCAGGTGGTCTGGTATTCCCATAACTTTCAGAATTTTCCACAGTTTATTGTGATCTACATAGTCAAAGGCTTTGGCATAGTCAATAAAACAGAAATAGATGTTTTTCTGGAACTCATTTGCTTTTTCTATGGTCCAACGGATATTGGCAATTAGATCTCTGGTTTCTCTGCCTTTTCGAAATCCAGCTTGCACATCGGGAAATTCACGGTTCACATACTGTTGAAGCCTGGATTGGAGAATTTTGAGCATTACTTTGCTAGCGTGTGAGATGATTGCAAGTGTGCACTAGTTTGAACATTCTTTGGCATTAACTTTCTTTGGGATTAGAATGAAAACTGACCTTTCCCAGTCCTGTGGCCACTACTGAGTTTTCCAAATTTGCTGGCATATTGAGTGCAGCAATTTCACAGCATCATCTTTTAGGATTTGAAATAGCTCAACTGGAATTCCATCACTTCCACTAGCTTTGTTTGTAATGATGCTTCCTAAGGCCCATTTGACTTCGCGTTCCAGCATGTCTGGCTCTAGGTGAGTGATCACACCATTGTGATTATCTGGGTCATGAAAATCTTTTTTTCATAGTTCTTCTGTATATTCTTGCCACTTCTTTTTTATTATTATTAATTTATTTATTTCAGTTGGGGGCTAATTACTTTACAATATTGTAGTGGTTTTTGCCATACTTTGACATGAATCAGCTGTGGGTTTGCATGTGTTCCCCATCCTGAACCCCCCTCCCACTTCCCTCCCCATCCCATCCCTCTGGGTCATCCCATTGCACCAGCCCTGAGCATTTGTCTCATGCATCGAACATGGAATGGCGTTCTGTTTCACATATGGTAATATACATGTATCAATGGTATTCTCTCAGACGTCCCACCTTCATCTTCTCTCACAGAGTCCATAAGACTGTTCTATGCATCTGTGTCTCTTTTTCTGTCTCGCATATAGGGTTATCATTACCATCTTTTATATTCCATATATATGCATTAGTATACTGTATTGGTGTTTTACTTTCTGGCATACTTCACTCTGTATAATGGGCTCCAGTTTCATTAATCTCAATAGAACTGATTCAAATGTATTCTTTTTAATGGCTGAGTAATATTCCATTGTGTATATGTACCACAGCTTTCTTATCCATTCATCTTCTGATGGACATCTAGGTTGCTTCCATGTCCTGGCTATTATAAACAGTGCT
The DNA here is from genome assembly GCA_024291935.2 of Okapia johnstoni. Classification (NCBI taxonomy): domain Eukaryota; kingdom Metazoa; phylum Chordata; class Mammalia; order Artiodactyla; family Giraffidae; genus Okapia; species Okapia johnstoni. The sequence goes on along the minus strand of CM044305.1, from coordinate 53,650,676 downwards.
GCGATGAACATTGGGGTACACGCGTCTCTTTCAATTCTGGTTTCCTCGGTGTGTATGCCCAGCAGCGGGATTGCTGGGTCATATGGCAGTTATATTCCCAGTTTTTTACGGAATCTCCACACTGTTCTCCATAGTGGCTGTACTAGTTTGCATTCCCACCAACAGTGTAAGAGGGTTCCCTTTTCTCCACACCCTCTCCAGCATTTATTGCTTGTAGACTTTTGGATAGCAGCCATTCTGGCTGGCATGAAATGGTACCTCATTGTGGCTTTGATTTGCATTTCTCTGATAATGAGTGATGTTGAGCATCTTTTCATGTGTTTGTTAGCCATGTGTATGTCTTCTTTGGAGAAATGTCTGTTTAGTTCTTTGGCCCATTTTTTGATTCGGTCATTTATTTTTTTGGAATTGAGCTGCAGGAGTTGCTTGTATATTTTTGAGATTAATTCTTTGTCCATTGCTTTGTTTGCTATTATTTTCTCCCATTCTTAAAGTTGTCTTTTCACCTTGCTTATAGTTTCCTTTTTTGTGCAAAAGCTTTTAATTTTAATTTGATCCCATTTGTTTATTTTTGCTTTTAGTTCCAATGTTCTGGGAGGTGGGTCATAGAGGATCCTGCTGTGATTTATGTTGGAGAGTATTTTGTCTATGTTTTCCTCTAGGGGTTTTATAGTTTCTGGTCTTTCATGTAGATCTTTAATCTATTTTGAGTTTAATAAAAGCTATATATGACAAACCCACAGCAAACATTATCCTCAATGGTGAAAAACTGAAAGCATTTCCCCTAATGTCAGGAACAAGGCAAGGGTGCCCACTCTCACCACTACTATTCAACATAGTTTTGGAACTTTTTGCCACAGCAATCAGAGCAGAAAAAGAAATAAAAGGAATCCAGATAGGAAAAGAAGAAGTAAAACTCTCACTGTTTGCAGATGACATGATCCTCTACATGAAAAACCCTAAAGATTCTACCAGAAAATTACTAGAGCTAATCAATGAATATAGTAAAGTTACAGGATATAAAATTAACACACAGAAATCCCTTGCATTCCTATACACTAACAATGAGAGAACAGAAAGAGAAATTAAGGAACCAATTCCTTTCACCATTGCAACGAAAAGAATAAAATACATAGGAATATATCTACCTAAAGAAACAAAAGGCTTATATATAGAAAACTATAAAACACTGATGAAAGAAATCAAAGAGGACACAAATAGATGGAGAAATATACCATGTTGATGGATTGGAAGAATTAATATAGTGAAAATGAGTATACTACCCAAAGCAATCTATAGATTCAATGCAATCCCTATCAAGCTACCAGCAGTATTTTTCACAGAACTAGAACAAATAATTTCACAATTTGTATGGAAATATAAAAAACCTCGAATAGCCAAAGCAATCTTGAGAAAGAAAAATGGAACTGGAGGAATCATCCTGCCTGACTTCAGGCTCTACTACAAAGCCACAGTGATCAAGACATTGTGTATGACCCAGCAATCCCTCTGCTGGAAATACACACTGAGGAAACCAGAATTGAAAGAGACATGTGTACCCCAATGGTCATCACAGCACTGTTTATATTAGCCAGGACATGGAAGCAGCCTAGATGCCCATCAGCCGATGAATGGATAAGGAAGCTGTGGTACGTATACACAATGGAATATTACTCAGCCATTAAAAAGAATGCATTCGAATCAGTTCTAATGAGGTGGATGAAACTGGAGCCTATTATACAGAGTGAAGTAAGCCAGAAAGAAAAACACCAATACAGTATACTAACGCATATATATCTATATATATATATATATATATATATATATATATATATGCTATTTAGTTAGTTGGTAAAGATAACACTGTATGCGAGACATCAAAAGAGACACAGATAAATAGAACAGTAGTATGGACTCTATGGGAGAGGGCGAGGGTGGGAGGATATGGGAGAATGGCATTGAAGCATGTAAATTATCATATGTGAAATGAATCGCCAGTCCAGGTTCAATGCATGATACAGGGTGCTTGGGGCTGGTGCACTGGCATGACCCAGAGGGATGGGATGGGTAGGGAGGTGGGAAGGGGCTTCTGGAAGGGGAAAACATGTACACCCATGGTGGATTCATGTCAATGTATGGCAAAACAAATACAATATTGTAAACTTAAAAAATAGATAAATAAACTAATTTAAAAAAAAGACAGTATGGTACTGGCACAAAGACAGAAATAAAGATCAGTGGAACAAAATAGAAAGCCCAGAGATAAATCCACGCACCTATGGACACCTTATTTTCGACAGAGGAGGCAAGAATATACAATGGAGTAAATACAATCTCTTCAACAGTGGTGCTGGGAAAACTGGTCAACCACTTGTAAAAGAATGAAACTAGAGCACTTTATAACACCATACACAAAAATAAACTCAAAATGGATTAAAGATCTTGCCACTTCTTCTTAAAATCTTCTGCTCCTTTTAGGTCCATACCATCTCTGTCCTTTATTGTTCCCATCTTTGCATGAAAAGTTCCCTTGGTATCTCTAATTTTCTTGAAGAGCTTTCTAGTCTTTGCCATTCTATTGCTTTCCTCTATTTCTTTGCATTGATTGCTGAGGAAGGCTTTCTTATCTCTCCTTGTTATTCTTTGGAACTCTGCCTTCACATGGGTATATCTTTCCTTTTGTCATTTGCCTTTTGCTTCTCTTCTTTAAATAGCTGTCTGTGAGGCCTCCTCGGCAGCCATGTTGTCTTTTTACATTTCTTTTTCTTGGGGATGGTCTTGATCACTCCCTTTTGTACGATGTCACGAACCTCCATCCATAGTTCTTCAGACACTCTATCAGATCTAATCCCTTGAAACTATATGTCACTTCCAATGTATAGTTGTAAGGGATTAGGTTTAGGTCATACCTGAATGGTCTAGTGGTTTTCCCTACTTTCTTCAATTTAAGTCTGAATTTGGCAATAAGGAGTTCATGATCTGAGCACAGTCAGTTCCCACTTTTGTTTTTGCTAACTATATAGAGCTTCTCCATCTTTGGTTGCAAAAAATATAATCAATCTGATTTTGGTATTGACCATCTGGTGATGTCCATGTGTAGAGTCTTCTCCTGTGTTGTTGGAAGAGGGTGTTTGCTATGAACAGTGTGTTCTCTTGGCAAAACTCTATTAGCCTTTACCCTGCTTCATTCTGTACTGCAAGGCCAAACTGCAAGGCTCATTACTCCATGTATTTCTTGACTTCATACTTTTGCATTCCAGTTCCCTGTAATGAAAAGGACACCTTTTGGGGGTGTTAGTTCTACAAGGTCTTGTAGGTCTTTATAGAACTATTCAACTTCAGCTTCTTCACCATTATATGTCGGGGCATAGACTTGGATTTCTGTAATATTGAATGGTTTGCCTTGGAAACGAACAGAGGTCATTCTATCGTTTTTGAGATTGCATCCATGTACTGCATTTTGGATTCTTGTTGACTATGAGGGCTACTCCATTTCTTCTAAGGGATTCTTGCCCACACTAGTAGGTATAATGGTCATCTGAGTTAAATTCACCCATTCCAGTCCATTTTAGTTCACTGATTCCGAAAATGTTGATGTTTACTCTTGCCATCCCCTTTTGGACCACTTCCAATTTGCCTTGATTCATGGACCTAACATTCCAGGTTCCTATGCAATATTGTTCTTTACAGCATCGGACTCTACTTCTGTCACCAGTCACATCCACAACTGGGTGTTGTTTTTGCTTTGGATTCATCTCTTAATTCTTTCTGGAGTTATTTCTCCAGTGATTTTCAGTAGCATATTGGGCACCTACCAACCTGGGAAGTTCATCTTTCAGTGTCCTATCTTTTTGCCTTTTCATACTGTTCATGGAGTTCTGAAGGCTAGAATACTGAAGTGATTTGCATTCCCTTCTCCAGTGGACCACGTTTTGTCAGAACTCTCCACCATGACCTGTCCATCTTGGGTGGCCTGACATGACGTGGCTCATAGTTTCATTGAGTCAGACAAGCCTGTGGTCCATGTGATCAGATTGGTTAGTTTTCTGTGATTGTGGTTTTCAGTCTGTCTTCCCTCTGATGGAGAAGGATAAGAAGCTTATATAAGTTTCACGATGGGAGAGACTGACTGAGAGGGACACTGGATCTTGTTCTGATGGGCAGGGCCATGCTCAGTTCAGTTCAGTCACTCAGTTGTGTCCGACTCTTTGCGACCCCATGGACTGCAGCATGCCAGGCATCCTTGTCCATCATCAACTCCCAGAGTTTACTCACACTCATGTTCACTGTGTCAGTGATGCCATTCAACCATCTCATCCTCTGTTGTCCCCTTCTCCTCTCACCTTCAGTCTTTCCCAGCATCAGGGTCTTTTCAAATGAGTCAGCTCCTCGCATCAGGTGGCCAAAGTATTGGAGTTTCAGCCTCAACATCCATCCTTCCAATGAAGGGCCATACTCAGTAAATCTTTAATTCAATTTTCTGTTGAAGGGCGGGGCTCTGTTCCTTCCCTGTTGTTTGACCTGAGGCCAAACTATGGTGGAGGTAATAAAGATAATGGTGACCTTCTTCAAAAGGTCCCATGCAGGCACTACCACACTCAGTGCCCCCAACCCTGCCGCAGGCCACTGCCGACCCACGCCCCCTCAAAGACTCCTGAACACTCACAGGCAAGCCTGGGTCACTCTCTTGTGGGGTCTCTGCTCCTTCCTCATGGGCCCTGGTGTGCACAAGGTTCTGTTTGTGCCATCCAAGAGTCTGTTTACCCTGTCCTGTGTAAGTTCTGGTGGCTCTATGTGGGTTAATGGTGACCTCCTCCAAGAGGGCTTATGCCATACCCAGGTCTACTGCACCCAGAACCTCTGTCCCCACAGCAGTCCACTGCTGACCCGTACCTCCTCAGGAGACACCCAGACATAGTTCTGTCTCAGTCTCTGTGGTGTCTCTGGGTCCTGGTGCACACAAGGTATGTTTGAGCCCTTTGAGCATCTCTGGTGTGTATGGGGTTTGATTCTAAACATGATTTCGCCTCTCCTACCATCCTACTGGGGCTTCTCCTTTGCCCTTGGACATGGGATATCTCCTCAAAGTTGCTCCAGCATCTACCATCTTGCAGGGGCTTCTCTGCCCTTGGACGTGGGGTATCTCCTCACAGTCACTCCAGTGCTGTGATTTAACTCCTTTAGCCTTATTTAAATTCATTTTGTATCTATCAATGAACTGCACTGGATCTAATTATTTACTGTGTGACATTTTCATGTATATCTTGTACTTATGGTGACCATATTTTCCAAAGTAAAAATCAGAGCAAACGTGAAAATTTGGGTAGACTATCTGAAGCTGGCAGTGCCCTGAAAAACAGATGCTTATTCCTTTCTGTGTCCCTCACCTATTCAATGTTGGTTTCTATTAATAATACAGTGATAAAGAAAGATGCAAAGTGGCATCTACTAAGTTACAAGTGAAGAACACTGATGTTCTTTGCAGTGTACAGTACAGAAAGGCATTGCCTAAGCACCTTATCACTGCACATGAAGAAAGATGAAAAGTAAAAACGTTGGGAAAGGAAGAAGGGAAACAAAAAGTACAGTGGCAAAAAATATGGATTATATTACATAAGATATCATATAAAAGTAGTTTAAAAAGATGAGACCTCATTATTCAGAAGATGGAAGTTACAAAAAAGTTTCACTTACGTCTATAAAGATGTGGATTAGATGAACTTGGGTTTGTTGACCAAATTCTAGAATACTTCACTGGGCTACATATATTCTTGCATACAAAAATTTCAAGTAAATTCATGAAAGTAAAGGGTGATAAGAAGATGGAACTTGATATTTTGAGAGATTGTACAGCTTCATAAGATAGCTTGGAGAGGCATCTAGATTCATTTAAGACTGGAAGATCCCATAAGGGATATTAAACTATCCATTAATTTTTAGCTCAATTAGTTAATAAGATAGCTAGCTAATTCATTGTGGAACAGAATAAGATAATTACCTAATCCATTACGGAGTAGAAAGCAGTCATTTCATCTAGAGTCATACAGGCTGACAGCAACAAAAAAAATGACAGCTTACAGTGAGGAGGAGATGACAAAAGTGGAGAGAATTATTTAAGAATAATAATCTGGACTCAGTTTAGGGGCTAATCTACCCACACACCTTAATTACACCTGAGAGAAGCATAGCATAGTACAGCAGTTAATGCTTAGAGTGGTAACCTTGAATCATCATAACAAATTATATTCCATCTACTTATTTGTGTGGAATTTATGATTTTTTATAAATAAGGCTGTAAGGTACTCTTCCTAATCAAAGTGGAAAGCCTCAACACAGCATCTTGGATTTTTTCATACTGGGAAAGAGATAAGATTTGTGTAAGATACAAATGATTTCCAAACATAAGTAGTTATTTCAAGGGGACTAATAGTGCAGATGAAAGGCAAGATGAGATACTCCTGCTAATAAAGTCTTTTGAAAAGTCGCAATCAGGAATATGGTGATATAATGCTCTTTTGCTAAATGCTAACAGCATTTCTTGGCAATTCATAGAAACTAGAGATCTTTGACATCCCAACAGGGAGAGAGTAATGGTTTTAAGTATTCTTTAGATTGGATATCATCAGCAAGTTCTTGAATCCTTAAGGAAGCATTTTAAAATCTAGTTTCTCTCCTCAATAGTACTCATGATTAATGGGGACAAGAGAGGGTGCATTTGGAAGATATCATTCACAGAATAAATTCTGGCATGCCAACAAAAACTGAAAGCAAGAGATAAACAGTTTTCATCATGTGGCAAGTCACTGGGTGAATTTAGAAGACTTATTGGAGAAGTTGGTTTTGTCACTTCTTAGGAGGCCAATCCATGTTCCTAATCATACCTAGCTTGGTAAATGATCTTTGGCACCGATGGCTTATGCTGTATTTGGCACCAGTGATCTGGCCCTACTAGATTTTATACTCAGTTAAGATAAGGCCTATATCTAACTTCCTTATTCAGCCCCATTCTACCATCTTCCCCTCCCCTTGCCTAGTCACAGCAGAGCCTTGCACATAGTAAAGTTCAATAAGTATTGCTAAAATAATGAATGCTTGTAAGTATGTTATTTACCTAGTAACATATAAACAGGATGCTATTAAAGTACAAGGTAGGTGGTTGAGAGATGCCAAGAATAAACTATTGTATGCTCAAAATAGTAGCCTTGGCTTTGGAAAATTTGTACATGGTCATAGACTATCTAAATTCCTCTGCCCTTAGGTTCTGAATCTAAGTGTCTTGGGAAATAGTGGGAATTCCATCCTTGGGGAATTTTAGGCAGATGATGGGCTGTATAATACCTATCAGGAATGTTATGAGGGCATTCCTATAATAGACTGAGATGGAGAATAGTTAAATAAAATAAGCTTTAAGGTATAATTTTTGATAACTGTGACAACAGGTAATATGGTACAAGAAATAAAGGCTCTGATTGAAAGGTGAACAAAAATCTGGCAAGGCCTTGTAAACCTAGTCCTGCCTTGTCAGTAGAGACTGTAAAATTAATCCTTATCAAAAATAAGAGCTTAAAGTTATCCAAACCAGACTTTTTGACTGAGAGCATCTCTGTGTGGACTCCTCCATGCTAAATTCTGTTAATTCAAGTGAAAACTAGCTTACAAGGCTTAGCAGAACCAAAAATTCCTGAGTCTTCAACTTTTGGAGATGTGTGTATGTCTGTTGTGAGCCTAGCCAAAAACTGGGCATTGTGGGAGACAGAAAGAAATGTAGAGCTTTGTTCATGATCTAGGAGAGCTACATGGTTAATTTGATATTATTTTCCCACAAAAATACCACCCACCTTTCTCTGCCCCATTATCTTCCTCATTCTTCTGCTTAGATTTCTATAACAACAAGCCTCTCTACCTCCAGGCTGTTCTCCTCAAATATAAATTTTACAGTGTAGCCAGAGGTTTTGTTCTAAAGCACAGATGTGATTCTGTCACTCCTTAGTTTACAAATCCTCAGTAGCTACCCATTGGGGTTGACCATATGGGATTAATTCCTAACACTGAGAATTGTATTCAGGGCCCTTCACATTCTGAACCTAATCTGTATTAGGTTCAACTTTTACTATTACTCTCATATACCAGCTTTACTCACATTCTCTATTTCTTGAATACACCAGTGGCTCAGTGGTAAAGGAAATTCCATGGACAGAGGAGCCTGATGGGCTATAGTCCATGGGGTCACAAAGAGTTGGACACGACTGAGCACATACACATACATATACTAGCTTTACCCACACTCCCTATTTGTTGGATACGGTGCATTCTAACATACTAGTATATTATCTCATATATTTTACTCTTTTGCTGGAATGTCCTTCTATATCATTTGCCACCTGAAAAAAAAATTCTACTTGCCCTTCATACAATAATTCTCCATGAAGTTTATTCCAAAACTCCCAGGCAGAATTAATTGCTCACTCTGCACTTTCATAGCTGGGGAAGATAAGTTGTATTTATGACCAGCTTTGTTTGTAAGCAATTGAAAATGTCTTTGCGCTGTAATTTGAATCCTGTTGGGAAGGTCTCCTTTGTTGGCAATTTATAGAATTTAAGTATTAGAAGAAATCTTAATATCAGTTGGTCTAAATCCTTTCATATCGATGAGTGTCCTCCAAGGTCCAGAAAGGTGAAATGATTTGTTTAAGTTCACACAGTCAGTACTAAGGCCTTAAGGGGTAAATTAGTGGCAGACTCTCATCCTAGCCCTTTCCCACTTACATCACGTTGCTTCTTGTGATAGACCAAAGTTCTTTTTTAGAATTGCCAATTTAGTCATATATTCTCCTTTTGGGGTTTATCATTGCCTTCTCCCAGTTTCTTTTAAAATATAGTATACCATGAAGGGATAACATCTGAAGTTTTCAGAACTTCAATATAAATACATTTCCATAAGTCAGTTCTCTGTGTTTGTCTTTATTCTTGCCAGTGGAGAAAGGAGAGGGTGGGATGGATTGAGAGAGTAGCACCATGTGTAAAATAGATAGCTAGTGGGAAGTTGCTGTGTAACACAGGGAGCTCAGCCTGGTGCTCTGTGATGACCTAGAGGGGTGAGATAGGGGAAAGAGTGGGAGGGAGGCTTAAGAGGAGGAATATATGCATACTTATGACTGTTTTATGTTATTGAATGGTAGAAATGAACACAACATCATAAAACAAGTATCCTCCAATTAAAAAAATAAATACATTTCCTCTGCAACAGAAGGCACTAACAATAGCATGAGAGTAATAGGATAAAATGTAATATGGGAAAGGCAAGTTGCACTAGCTTTCTAATTTTGATCCTGAATCACTTTTCCCCTGAGAAACCAGAGAATGAATAGAGGCACAGGAAGATTAGAGGACCTTAAGGGTAGCTCAGACTGTAAAACATCTGCCTGCAATGCAGGAGACCCAGATTCGATCCCTGGGTCGGGAAGATCCCCTGGAGAAGGAAATGGCAACCAACTCCAGTATTCTTGCCTGGAGAATTTTGTGGACAGAGGAAACCGGCAGGCTACAGTCCATGGGGTCACAGAGAGTAGGACATGACTAAGCGAATAACACACACACATGCAAGGGACCAAATGTAGTGTTTTTCAGCAGCTCCTTAATTTTGCTGTCCTGGAAATTTCCTATTGACTCTGGTATTGTGATGGCACTGGGAAGCTCAGGCAAGGCCAAGGTGTGTCCTGTTTTTAAACAGATATCATAATACTGTTCTATTTATCTGTGTCTCTTTTGATGTCTCGCATACAGGGTTATCTTTATCGACTGACTAAATACCATATATATGTGTTAGTATACTGTATTGGTGTTCGTTCTGGCTTACTTCACTCTGTATAATAGGCTCCAGTTTCATCCACCTCATTAGAACTGATTCGAATGCATTCTTTTTAATTGCTGAGTAATATTCCATCGTGTATACGTACCACAGCTTCCTTATCCATTTGTCGGCTGATGGGCTGCTTCCATGTCCTGGCTATTATAAACAGTGCTGCAATGAACATTGGGGTACACGTGTCTCTTTCAAGTCTGGTTTCCTCAGTGTGTATGCCCAGCAGTGGGATTGGACTCTATGGGAGAGGGCGAGGGCGGGATGATATGGGAGAATGGCATGGAAGCATGTAAATTATCATATGTGAAACGAATTGCCAGTCCAGGTTCAATGGATGATACAGGGTGCTCGGGGCTGGTGCATCGGGATGACCCGGAGGGATGGGATGGGGAGGGAGGTGGAAGGGGGGTTCTGGAATGCGAAAACATGTACACCCATGGTAGATTCATGTCAACGTATGGCAAAACAAATACAATATTGTAAAGTTAAAAAATAGAAAATAAACTAATTAAAAAAAACAGATATCAGCAAATTGGGGAAATTTCAAGGGAGTCATTGAAGGATAACTGCGATCATTCAAATAGATTCTCGGACTTCCTAATGGATAGGGGCAGCTTGAAATCTCTAGGGATAGTGAGACTGATTAAGGTCTGAGAGAGAGAGAAGGGGACTATGATAGTAGGCTGAGAAACTGAGAACAATTATTTGGAGTGATACCGGGAGAGAAAAGTAAGATTAATGATAATTAAATTGATAAGGAGTGGTAGAATATATGCTGACGAGGTAGAAAATATCTTACTAGACAAAACTAATGAATCATGCCATCGTATTCTCAAGGGAGGAGGTAGAAGCTCTATAACTTGAAAAATGCCTAAGGACATAAAGTATGGGGTGAGATAGTATTGGAAACAAACATGAAGATTTCCAGCTTGTGTGACAAGATGTATGTTTTCTAGGGTAGACTGTCAGTTCTCGGGAAGTCTGAGAACATTTGCTCCACAATCTTTTGAATATTATGGAAATAGCCACTGAAGTGGGAGGTAAAAGGTGAATATGAGGTGAGGGATATTGATATACATTATTTTGAGGCCAAAATTTTTCCACATCGTGAGGTACAGTAGCTAGCAATGATGACTGTTAATAAAGGATTGCCCAGATCTTGATGTATTGCTTCTTCAATTATAAATTTCAAGATTTTTTTTTCCTTTGCCTCTATTTTCAGAAGTTTACTTATGATGTGTCTTGGCATGTATTTCTTTGGGTTTATCCTCTTTGGAATTTACTTAGCTTCTTGATTGTAGGGTTTTTTATCTTTCAACAAATTTGAGAGATTTTCAGCTGCACTCTCTCCTTTTCTGAGACACAGTGTTACAAATGTTGGATCTTTTGCCCTTATCTTACAAGTTCCTGAGACTCTATTCATTTTTTCCCCCTGACTATTTCTTCTGTTGTTCAGGTTTCATAAATTCTATTCATATGTTCTCAAATTCACTGATTTTATCTTCTGTCATCTACAATTGACTATTGATCCCATTCATACGTTAAAAAAAATCTGTTATTCTATTTTCTAGTTCTATAGTTTCCATTTGGTTTTTATTATAACTTCTCTTTCTTTGCTAAGATTTTCTATGTCTTCATGTATTTCAAAAGAATTTGTAATGATTCTGAATCCTTTTTTGGTTTAAAAGTCTCGTTGCTTTAAATTTACATAGGATAATTCCAATAATGAATAATCTGATTTATTTTGATGCCATCAATTGATTGTCTTTTAAAATTCAGATTGTGATTTTCATTTTCCTTATTATAATAGGTGATTTTTTTATTGTTTCCTGGATGTATATTTTCTATTACATTAGCAGATTCTGAGTCCTATTTAATTTTTTTTATTTTAGCAGGTATTCACTCTATTTAGGTTTAACATGCAGGCCTTATTATACTTTTGTGAACTTTAGTTTCCATGAAGGTGTAATTTTCAGAACCTTTCTATTGCTAGTCTCATTTACTTGGTTTATCTTGTGCTACTAGGGGTCCCACTGGTCTCAGTTGATGTTAACTGAAGAGACAGATGGGTTTCCTGAAGAGAGGTCATCTGGTGCTTATAAGTGGGGAAATGGAGGCTCTAACCTGTGATAATGAAGAGTGATTCATACTCAGGTGGAGATGGTTTTTGTTGTGCAATCTCTGTCAGTGCTACCCAGGCATCCAGTATCTTTTGATAGGGAGGGGAGTATTAGGCCCCCAGGGAAGGAGAACACTTCTCCTGGCTACTTATTGTCAGTGGGGAGATCAATTACCCCTTTCCTGTGGTGCTATACTGGCCTGGTGTTATAGGCCAGACTCCAGGTGATCTAGGGGAAAAATACACCTACTTGCAGTACCTTCTGCTATTAAGTTGGGGGTCAGGAAATGCCAGGCATGGGTTACTTTCTTCTGTTGAATGGTGTGATGTAAGGCACCCTGCTGCTTTTTTTCTGCAATCCTGGGTGTCCTTAATTAGTTCTACTTTTCAGAGTTCTTCTTTGTTTGTCACTTGTAATTGTACTTAGTGGATAGGAAATCCCGTGTTTATATACCATTTTATTTTCACTTGTTTAAAAAAGGGCATTTTTGATAGTCACTAGGATGTAGGGCGGAGAAGGCAATGGCACCCCACTCCAGTACTCTTGCCTGGGAAACCCCATGGGCGGAGGAGCCTGGTAGGCTGCAGCCCATGAGGTCGCGAAGAGTTGGACACGACTGAGAGACTTCACTTTCACTTTTCACTTTCATGCCCTGGAGGAGGAAATGGCAACCCACTCCAGTATTCTTGCCTGGAGAATCCCAAGGAGGGAGGAACCTGGTGGGCTGCCGTCTATGGGGTCGCACAGAGTCGGACACGACTGACGCGACTTAGCAGTAGCAGCAGTAGGATGTGGGGCTAACTTTGGCTGAGGATCAGTGGAAGATGAGATGGATCTTGAGAATATTTGATCACTGTAACTACAAGGCTATGGACTTGACAACACAATGAACAGGAATTGGCTGAGCAACTGCATGTTATTTCTAGAGTAGCAGGATTCCTTGAGGAGTACTCTTTCCATTTGGTCATTTATATGTCTTTGGGCTGCTAAAGGAATAATTGAAGGTCGGCTTACACTGCTCTGAGTACCTAAGGAAATTTTATACAGTGGAGAAAGTTGTGGAAAGGGATAGAATGAGAGAAATCCTTGGAGTCTGACCTGTAGTTTGCTTGAAAATAGTGTTCAGATGAAGTACATTGCAACACTGATAAAAGATAGCTGCCCAAGAGAGAAAGGCTACCTAGTTGTTGGTAAATGATGTTCCTCAAGTATGAAGTTTGTGTGCTTTGCCTAGCTGTCAGTTTGAAACTAGCATGTTATGGAAAAGTGCACTAAACACTGCAGAAAATAGAATTTCAAAGGTAAAACTGAAACAGAGTATGGACTATATGCTCTCTAAGGTGACTTCTAGCTTTAAGATTCCTCAATCACTTGGGGGCAGTGATCTTTATAGTCAGTTGTCCTTTTCAGTTACCTTCTTAAATATTTTATATCTCTGAAGGAGTCATGAAATAACTTCCTGGGTAAAATCCAGCTGTCATTACTGTTTCTGTCTTGATTCTGCTAACTGGACTTCATCTGAAACTCCTATGTGCATTTCTTCTGGTTGTTTCCCACTCATACTGTCTGGGACTTCACCTCACTTTGCTCTTATTTTTTGCTTTTCCACTCTAACATTTTGGGTTCTTTGTGAATTTACTTTTATCCTCACCTCAATTAAATCCACAGCTTTTCCCATAAGCATTCTGGGTCCTCTGATGATCCCTCTTTCTTCCAGCTCACTATTACTTCTTGGTAATTGGTGAGTAATCACTCCAGTTAATTTAAAACTGATTTTAGGAATCATTTCTTTGAGTTCTGGCATATTCCCAGATTTGTTAGAAAAGCTTCCCTTGTCAGCAACTTCTATCCAGTAGTCCTATTTCATTTATATTATATGTGTGTTAGTCACTCAGTCATGTCCAACTCTTTGCAACCCCAGGGACTATAGCCTACCAGGCTCTTCTGTCCATGAGATTCTCCAGGCAAGAATACTGGAATGGCGTGCCATTTTCTTCTCCATTTACATTATATAGGAAAGTATAATTTCAGTTTTCTACTATAGCCCTTATAGTAACTAACTCTATTCATGATAAACATCTCTAGTTCATTTTACTGTTCCTCACATTCAATAGTTTTAGGCTCCTCCTCATTCACCATCATGACTACTGTTTTGTAACCTGACCCAGTTTACCAATGTCAGTTATAAACTATTGTATCTAGAAGGAAAAATAATATCTCAAGTGGTCTTACCAACCCAAAATAAAGTGGAACTATCAATTCTATAATTCTGAGCATTATGGTCCTACTGATACAACCTAACTTTACATTAGAATTTTTGACAGCTTGCTAACTCATCATGAACTCAGAATCAACTAACTGGGCCTGAGTCTGCAAAATCTGTGTTTTTGCAAAGTCATATCTTCCCAATCGTTTTTGGGAACCACATGTATGGTTGGATATATCTACCTTTAGGACAAAAATTTACCTCTAAAATATAGAGCAGTTTTTTAGGGTTATTTCTGCGACGTGCAAACATGTCAGAGTGAAAAGGCTTTCAATTGATTATTTATTGGGGTAAAATTGGTTTATGCCAGTATATATTTCATGTATACGGCATTACATTTCTTATTCTTTATCCACCACAGTGTGTTCACCACCAAAACTTTAGTTTCCATCCATCACCATACAGTTGGTTCCCTTACTCATTTCGCCCTCCCCGCTACCCCTTCCCCTCTGGTAACCACTACTACTCTGTTCTCTGTATTTATGTGTTTGTTTTTGTTTAGTAGATAGGATTTTTAGATGCTAATCTTTGACCTTTTTTCCTAGTTGCCATACACTATTCCTCATTTCTAACCCCCAAGTTGACTGTCTTTGTTCCATGAAGACTGTATCTATCTTCATTTTCTATGCACCTGTCTGCCATGAACCTTCAGCTTTCCTCAATGCTGAGCCTGATAAAAATTATAAAACAGTTTGCTGTAATTTCTGTTTTGGCCAAGAATAACAGGAGTAGCTATGCCAGATAAGGCCAGACTAACGGGAGCTTTGGCTTCATGGTGTGGGTCAATTACCTAAGGGGTCAGTAGGGATAAGTATCTTGGAGCTACTCTCTTCCAAATTCTTACTGGAGGCCCACCCCATCTTAGGGGAGAGCAAAAGGATGAGTCACGGGGATCTATGGTGGCATGATTGAATATTCCTGAACCCTAAATACAAACCCAGGCAGACAGACCATCTTTTCTAGTACTCTCTGGCTAGAAGGCAGTGGAAGGGAAGTCACACACCCTAACCTGAGAATTCTGTGGTGGAATGATCAGCTCTGTTGTGATTCCTCTGATGGAATATGTCTAATACATCAAATACTTATCTGCAATACTTTTCATCACATTCCTTGAGGGAGGACAGAAGAGTTACAGAGTCTGTTGCCCTCCATTTTTCTCTCCCTTCTTGAAACAGCTGAATGCCCTTTTTTTTTTCGTGTGCTGTTTGTCCTCTTCTATACTCTCCCCAGTGCTCATACTTCCTTTTCAATATCCCCTGTGGCACAAACAGATCTGGCAGATGTCTTCTTGCAGGGTAAATTGTCTATCAGAAACCTTATTGCAGCAGAAATCACTGGACTGGTAGCCTGCCTCTCTGTCACCCTTGCTGTCAGAGTTGGGATTTCTAACATTACCATCCACTTAAGAGTGCAGCAGGACTGGGAAGCAGCTTTTCTTGGTGGAAATACTGCCAACAGTCTAGGCATTAGGAAACACTCATTGCTGGGAAATTGAAGTGGGAAACCATCAGGGGAGAAAAGGGTACATTCCTATGATCCAAAACTATTGGAAAGAGTAATTTTCCCCAAAAGGTACGTTCTACTACTTGGATTGTTACATTGTGGGAGTGGCAGTAGGAGTTGGGGGCGGAGGTAGGATGAGTAACACTTTTGGAGTGTATGTCAAAGGACTCAGAAGCTCAGTGGAAGTGCTACATTTTTCCACATTTTATGTTAAGTTGAGACTATATTAAAGAGATTCTTCAAAAAAAAAACCACACACACTGCCCCAAGAAACTCCCTGCAGAACATTTTCAATTGTACTACCTTGAAAAGGAATTTAATAAAGTCCAAGTACAATGTCTCCATCTCTCCTTTATGAAAACCCTATGACTTTTGCTTTTGCTTTATATGGTGGGATAAGTTTCTTTGAGCATTATGCTGTATACCTTAAACTTATGCAATGGTATATGTCAATTATGTTTCAATAAAATTGGAAGAAAAAACTGCTATGAACTTGTAGTTCAAGAAATTTTTCTCCATAGATATATTATACATTTTAATTAAATTGTTTCCTCAAAATTTTGTACTTTTGGTACTATTATGTATGATCTCTTGCTTCTTATTATATTTTCTTGTTAATTATTACTGGTGAAGAGACATGCTCTTGACTTCTGTAATTTTTCTTCTATCTGGCCACTCTGCTGAACTCACCTAATTCTTTGTTATTCTTTTGACTTTCCTGGGTAGCCTACAATCTGCACAGAGTAGGAGTTTTATCTATTTCTTTCTAATCCTTTTCTAATATATTAATTTTTATTTCCCTACCACGCTGGCCAAAGTCTCAAGCTTACGTTAAACAGTAGCAGATGAAAGTAGGCATCTTTATCCAGTTTTTGATACTAAAGGGAGTTCATCTAATGTTTCTCCATCCCATGAGTCTTGCTGGGCTTCAGTTTCCACATTGACTAAAATAAGCTAATTCAACTCTTAGGTTTCTACTCAAGACAAAGACAGTATCCACACAGACACTTGTACTTTAATGTTCATAGCAGCATTATTCTTAGCACCCCAAAAATAGTAAAAAGTGGAAACAACCCAAATGACCATCAACTGGTAAATGGTTAAACAAAAGGTGTTATATTATTCAAAGGAATGCTATTTATCAATATAAAGGAATAAAATACAGATGTGTGCTGCAACATGGAAGAATCTCAAAAACTTTATGCTAAGTGAAAAAAGCCAGGCAAAAAAGACTATAATTTATGTGATCTTATTTTTGTGAAATATTATACAGGAAAATCTCCAGAGATAAAACAAAAATAGATTAGAGGTTGCCTGAGGTTGGGATGGAAATGGAGAATGACTACAAATGCATATGAGGGATATTTTGGTGGTAATACAAATCTTGCAAAATTAGATTGTGGTGATAATTATAAAATTGTAAATTTTCAAAGGTTTACTGAATTATACACTTCGAAAAGAATGAATTTTATGCTATGAAAATCATAACTTGGTAAAACTGTCTTTAATCAAAGTAATGATAAATAATTCAAGGTTGTTCATTCCAATTTCTTCAAAAAAGTGTTTAAATATTTGAAAGCTGTCAAACTCTCATGGCAGATATAGTATTTCAAGCACTAATTTTGTTTGACAGTTCAAATTTTATCATTGGCATCAAACACTGACATTTGTTTTACTTGAAGTGATAAACTCATTTTGTTAATTTGAGAAAATGACTGCCAAATACCCAAGTTTGAATAACCATGGTTTGTCAATGTATCATTTTATCAAGTTCTAAAAATGGAAATACATGGGAAAATGTTGCTATTTCAGCTCACAATTCAATGACACATGTGTGTTTTTCAAAACAGCTATTATAGTTCAATATGAAGAAGTGCTTTATAGGTACTTTTGTCACACAGAATACTAAAAATACATTCACTCAAGGATTGAGATATAAAAATATTAATAATTTTACTGCTTCATCAAGGGCATTCTTAAATGAAACAGACTTTATTTTAACTGCAAAGGTATAGTGATGAAGAATAAAATGACTCAATATAGTTTGGTGCTACTTCCTTGATTCATGCTAAAACAGCACAAGTTTTAACCACCATTACTTTTAAAACATCAGTGCGAATGTCAACATAAGAAAAAGATACACAGTACACAAATATTTCTATAAAAATAGCCTTAACCTTAAAGGAATCCTGAAAGGAACTTGGGGAGCTCCAATGTTCCACAGATCACACTTTTAGAACCACTGCTTCCAAAAATCTCTTGCACGTGTACACCAGGATATTAAAAGTCAATGTAAAATTACTTCCAATTCCATAAAACTAAAAACAAATGTCCAAAAATAGAATAATGAACAGTTAATCAAAAAGTATACATAAGAATATTATACAGTGATAAAAATGAATTTACTATAGTTATACATAATGATACAGATATACCTCAGGATTGTAACACTGAGGATTTTCATCTCCAGTCATGATGAAGTAATATGGACCAGATTTATCCTCCCATAAAACACAAATATAAAACCTGAGAAAATACACAAAACAATAGATTTTGGACATTAGACAATAGGCAGCACATGACTGTGATCCATGAATAAAAGGAAACAAAAGAGATGAGCTTAAAATTGCCCAGACAGCTTATGTAATGGAGCTGCTGCTGCTGCTAAGCCGCTTCAGTTGTGTCCGACTTTGTGTGACTCCATAGACGGCAGCCCACCAGGCTCCCCCATCCCTGGGATTCTCCATGCAAGAACACTTGAGTGGGTTGCCATTTCCTTCTCCAATGCCTGAAAGTGAAAAGTGAAAGTGAAGTCGCTCAGTCATGTCCGACTCTTAGCAACCCCATGGACTGCAGCCCACCAGGCTCCTCAGTCCATGGGATTTCCCAGGCAAGAGTACTGGAGTGGGTTGCCATTGCCTCCTCCGATATAATGGAGCAGGGGAGGAGATTTCAAGTAAGACACCACAGTCTGACTGACTTAGAGGCGGGGAGGCTGGGAGGGGGAGGTTGGGGGTGGGGGGTTGGGGTGGAGGTTGTACTTTAAAGATGGTGGAGGAGTAAGACATGGATATCACTTTCCTCCCCACAAATACATCAAAAATTCATCTCCATATGTAACAACTCCTACAGAACACCTACTGAACACTGGCAGAAGACCCCAGACTTCCGAGAAGGCAAGTTAATCTCCACAGAATGAGGTAGGGCAAAAAGAGACAAAGGAATTGGGATAGGGACCTTCAGGGACGGAGCTGTAAATGAGGAAAAGTTTCCACACACTTGGAAACCCCCTCACAGTAGGGGAGAAGGGAGAGTTTTGGAACCCCAGCAGGGAACATGGCAACAGGTCCTCAGAAGGAAAACTGAGAGAATTCACCAAGAAATTGGTGCTGACCAAAACTTCCCAGCCCAAAACACTTGTTTGCACTCCTGCCACGGAGAGCAGGGGCTGGGTGCTGAAGCTCAGGCTTCAGAGGTCAGAACGCAAGGAGCAAACTGGGGATGACTGCCATGAAGATACCCTGAGGGAGCTAATATGACACAGCTGAGGGAGTCTAGGGACAAGCCTGGGCCTGCCAGAGAGGCAAGAAATCATTGTCATGGGGACCCTCTAACCCTGTGTGCATGCAGACTGCAAGACTCTACCTTAATGAGTACCATAGTGGGATGAGCTGTGGCTGTGGACTGTGACCCCAGAGGTAGACATGCCAGATGGCCACAGCCAAGGCCGGGCATGAGTGCCAGATGCAGGACTAGCCACAACTGCATTTTGCAACCTCAGAGTGGGAAACAGGCTGCGTGGCCACTGCCTGCACAAGTGCCAGAGGCAGAGGACAAGATGCTGCTGCAGTCCCAACCCCAGAGGTCACAGCTACCACCAAGCTGTGAGTAGGCACAGGTTACTGCCCACACCTTCTTGGGAGCCTGTGCAGCTTGGCTCTGATGAGGGACCCACGGTCTGAGGCCAACTCACCTGAGGGAGTGCATGAACTACCTCAGACTGTAGCAACTTCCCACAGGCCTTGGCTACAGCAGGCACTCCCTGCACACCCAAACTGTGTCTGCCATACCCTTTCCTCTCCTCAGCCTGACTGAGCAAGTGTACCCTAATAAGCGCTACTTTTGCCCCCTCTTGTCTAGGTGAGGAACAGACATGAGAGAGTTACAAGCAGAAGCAGGGTCAAAACCAAAGCTGAGCACCAGAGGCTGTGTGACCAAAGAAGAGGAAGGAAATTCACTCTTACAGCTGCAGGTGCAGTGGATTAAATCCTCACCATTAGCCTGAGACTGTGGACTTTGGGGGAAACTATGGACTTTGGAAGCAAGAACAAGCTGGAGTAAGGCCAGATCTGAGTCTGAGCTGACTCCACAGTGCCCATAGCAGGTCCAGAAACCTTCCTAAAAATATTGAAGGACTTCTTGAACTGGCCGATTGGCTGGTACTCACTTTGTGGAAAGGACAACAGAGGACTCAGGAGGACATTCTTCTTATTACCACTCTCTCTAGATATATTGTCTTTTTTTCTTTTTTGTTTGGTTCTGTTTTTCCTTTTAATCATTCCTTTAATTTTTACTTTTAACTTACCGTTTCCTTTTTCAAATGCTTTAATTTATAAATAAATATATTTTATTTTCTTCCTATTTTTACAGTACTCTTTAGTTATATTGCATTTCCCCCCAATGTTTTTGGTTTTGTATTGTTACTAGTCTAGTTTTTAGTATTCATTTTCACTTATGGGTTTATTTATTGGCTTGATTGCTCTCTTCTTTTTTGGTTCATATTTTTATTCTTTTTTTCTCTCTTATTTTCTCCTTGTGAGTGTGTGAGTTTCTTTGGGTGTCCCTGTTGAATGTTGCTTTCACCATTTGTCTTGGAGTTTTGTCTGTCCATTCTTTTTTTGATTATATGTTTGTTTGATTTCCTGTTTTGCTTTTCATTTTATTTTTTTCTTTCTTTTCCTTTTTTCTATTTTCTCTCTCTTTTCCCCCCTCTATCTCTCTATTTCTCTTTCTCTTCTGTGCTGTATGGTTTATGGAGTCTTAGTAAGATACTGGGCCTGAACCTCCAAGGTGGGAGATCCAAACCCAAGACGTTGGACCACCAGAGAAATCCCACTCCATGGAATATTAATCAATGAAACCTCTCCAAAAGGCCTCCATTTCAACACAAAGACCAAGCCCCACACAAAGGCCAACAACCTCCAGTGCTAGACACATCACAGCAAACCATTAGCAAAACAGGAACAAAATGCTTCTCATGAGCAGACAGGTTGTCCAAAGCCATACCAAGCCCACAGACGCCCCAAAACACACCACTGGGCATAGCATTACCCTTCACAGGGACAAGATTCAGCTCTCTCCACCAGAACACAGGCACCAGTTTCCCCACCCAGGAAACCTTCACAAGGCACTGGTCCAACCACACCCATTGGGGTAGACTCCACAAATAAGAGATACTATGACCCTGTAGCCTACAGAAAAGGGAACCAAAACACTGTGAATTAAACAAAGCAAAAAGACAGAGAAACATGAAGCAGGTGAAGGAGCATGGTATAAACCCATGGAACCAAATAAATAAAGAGGAAATAGGCAAGCTACCTGAAAAGAAACTCGGGGTAATGATAGAAAAGCTGACCCAAAATTTTAGAAATAAAATGGAGGCACAGTTGTATAGAATGGAGGCACAGATAGAGAAAATACAGGAAATGTTTAACAAGGAAATTGAAGAAATAAAGAATAGATGATCAGCAATGAACACCACAAAGTCTGAGATTAAAAAGAATACACTAGTCACAGAAGTCCAAGAAATCCAGAGAGTCCCAAACAGGATAAATCCAAGGCAAAACACCCCAAGACACATATTAATCAAATTAACAAAGATCAAACACGAAGAACAAATATTAAAAGCAGCAAGGGAAAAACAACAAATAACACACAAGAGGATCCCCATATGGATAACAGCTGATCTTTCAATAGAAACTCTTCAGGCTAGAAGGGAATGGAGGGACATACTTAAAGTAATGAAAGAGAAAAATCTACAACCCAGATTACTGTACCCGGCAAGGATCTCATTCAGATATGAAGGAGAATTCAAAAGCTTTACAGACAAGCAAGAACTGAGGGAATTCAGCACCACCAAACCAGCTCTCCAACAAATGCTAAAGGATCTTCTCTAAACAGGAAACACAGAAAGGATGTTTAAACACGAACTCAAAACAACAAAATAAATGGCAACAGAACCATATTATGAATAATTACTTCAAATGTAAATGGGTTGAATGCCCCAACCAAAAGACAAAGACTGGCTGAATGGATACAAAAAGAAGACCCCTATATATGCTGTCTACAAGAGACCCACCTCAAAACAAGGGACACATACAGACTGAAAGTGAAGGGATGGAAAAACATATTTCATGCAAATGGAGACCAAAATAAAGCAGGAGTCGCAATACTCATTTCAGATAAATAGACTTTAAAATAAAGGCTGTGAAAAGAGACAAAGAAGGACACTACATAATGATCAAAGGATCAATCTAGTAACAATCATAAATATACATGCACCCAACATAGGAGCACCACAATATGTTAGGCAAATTCTAACAAGTATGAAAGGGGAAATTAACAATAACACAATAATAGTGGGAGACTTTAATACTCCACTCACACATATGGATAGATCAACTAAACAGAAAATTAACAAGGAAACACAAACTTTAAATGATACAATAGACAAATTAGATTTAATTGATATTTACAGGACTTTCCACCCCCAAAACAATCAATTTCACCTTTTTCTCAAGTGCACATGAAACTTTCTCCAGGATAGATCACATCCTGGGCCATAAATCTAGCCTTGGTAAATTCAAAAAAATTGAAATCATGCCAGTCATCTTCTCTGACCACAATGCAGTAAGTTTAGACCTCAATTACAGGAAAAAAACCTATTAAAAATTCCAATATATGGAGGCTAAACAACACACTTCTGAATAACCAACAAATAACAGAAGAAATCAAAAAAGAAATCAAAATATGCATAGAAATGAATGAAAATGAAAACACAACAACCCAAAACCTATGGGACACTGTAAAAGCAGTGCTAAGGGGAAGGTTCATAGCAATACAGGCGTACCTCAAGAAACAAGAAAAACATCAAATAAATAACCTAACTCTACACCTAAAGCAACTAGAGAAGGAAGAAATGAAGAACCCCAGGGTTAGTAGAAGGAAAGAAATCTTAAAAATTAGGGCAGAAATAAATGCAAAAGAAACAAAAGAGACCATAGCAAAAATCAACAAAACTAAAAGCTGGTTTTTCGAGAAGATAAACAAAATTGACAAGCCATTAGCCAGACTCATCAAGAAACAAAGGGAGAAGAATCAGATCAACAAAATAAGAAATGAAAATGGAGAGATCACAACAGACTACACAGAAATACAAAGGATCATAAGAGACTACTACCAACAGCTATATGCCAATAAAATGGACAACTTGGAAGAAATGCACAAATTCTTAGAAAAGTATAACTTTCCAAAACTGAACCAGGAAGAAATAGAAGATCTTAACAGACCCATCACAAGCACAGAAATCGAAACTCTAATCAAAAATCTTCCAGCAAACAAAAGCCCAGGACCAGACGGCTTCACAGCAGAATTCTACCAAAAATTTAGAGAAGAGCTAACACCTATCCTACTCAAACTCTTCCAGAAAATTGCAGAAGATGGTAAACTTCCAAACTCATCCTATGAGGCCACCATCACCTTAATTCCAAAACCAGACAAAGATGCCACAAAAAAAGGAAACTACAGGCCAATATCACTGATGAACATAGATGCAAAAATCCTCAATAAAATTCTAGCAAACAGAATCCAACATCATATTAAAATGATCATACATCATGACCAAGTGGGCTTTATCCCAGGAATGCAAGGTTTTTTTTAACATCCGCAAATCAATCAATGTAATACACCACATTAACAAATTGAAAGATAAAAACCATATGATTATCTCAATAGATGCAGAAAAAGCCTTTGACAAGATTCAACATCCATTTATGATAAAAACCCTCCAGAAAGCAGGAATAGAAGGAACATACATCAACATAATAAAAGCTATATATGACAAACCCACAGCAAACATTATCCTCAATGGTGAAAAACTGAAAGCATTTCCCCTAAAGTCAGGAACAAGGCAAGGGTGCCCACTTTCACCACTACTATTCAACATAGTTTTGGAAGTTTTGGCCACAGCAATCAGAGCTGAAAAAGAAATAAAAGAAATCCAGATAGGAAAAGAAGAAGTAAAACTCTCAGTGTTTGCAGATGACATGATCCTCTACATTGAAAACCCTAAAGATTCTACCAGAAAACTACTAGAGCTAATCAATGAATATAGTAAAGTTGCAGGATAGAAAATTAACACACAGAAATCCCTTGCATTCCTATACACCAATAATGAGAAAACAAAAAGAGAAATTGAAGAAACAATACCATTCACCATTGCAACAAAAAGAATAAAATACTTAGGAATATATCTACCTAAAGAAACAAAAGACTTATATATAGAAAACTATAAAACACTGATGAAAGAAATCAAAGAGGACACAAGCAGATGGAGAAATATACCGTGTTCATGGATTGGAAGAATTAATATAGTGAAAATGAGTATACTACCCAAAGCAATCTATAGATTCAGTGCAATCCCTATCAAGTTACCAATGGTATTTTTCACAGAATTAGAACAAACAATTTCACAATTTGTATGGAAATATAAAAAACCTCGAATAGCCAAAGCAATCTTGAGAAAGAAGAATGGAACTGGAAGAATCAACCTGCCTGACTTCAGGCTCTACTACAAAGCCACAGTCATCAAGACATCAAGACAGTATGGTACTGGCACAAGGACAGAAATATAGATCAATGGAATAAAATAGAAAGCCCAGAGATAAATCCACGCACCTATGGACACCTTATCCTCGACAAAGGAGGCAAGAATATACAATGGAGAAAAGACCATCTCTTTAACAAGTGGTGCTGGGAAAACTGGTCAACCACTTGTAAAAGAATGAAATTAGAACACTTTCTAACACCATACACAAAAATAAACTCAAAATGGATTAAAGATCTAAATGTAAGACCAGAAACTATAAAACTCCTCGAGGAAACCATAGGCAAAACACTCTCTGACATAAGGCACAGCAGGATCCTCCATGACCCACCTCCCAGAATAGTGGAAATAAACAAATGCGACCTAATTAAAATTAAAAGCTTTTGCACAACAAAGGAAACTATAAGCAAGGTGAAAAGACAGCCTTCAGAATGGGAGAAAATAATAGCAAACGAAGCAACAGACAAACAATTAATCTCAAAAATATGCAAGCAACTCCTGCAGCTCAATTCCAGAAAAATAAACGACCCAATAAAAAAATGGGCCAAAGAACTAAACAGACATTTCTCCAAAGAAGACATACACATGGCTAGCAAACACATGAAAAGATGCTCAACATCACTCATTATCAGAGAAATGCAAATCAAAACCACAATGAGGTACCATTTCACACCAGTCAGAATGGCTGCTATCCAAAAGTCTACAAGCAATAAATGCTGGAGAGGGTGTGCAGAAAAGGGAACCCTCTTACACTGTTGGTGGGAATGCAAACTAGTACAGCCACTATGGAGAACAGTGTGGAGATTCTTTAAAAAATGGGAATAGAAATGCCATATGACCCAGCAATCCCACTGCTGGGCATACACACCGAGGAAACCAGAATTGAAAGAGATGCGTGTACCCCAATGTTCATCTCAGCACTGTTTACAATAGCCAGGACATGGAAGCAACCTAGATGTCCCTCAGCAGATGAATGGATAAGAAAGCAGTGGTACATATACACAATGGAATATTACTCAGCCATTAAAAAGAATACATTCAAATCAGTTCTATTGAGATGGATGAAACTGGAGCCCATTATACAGAGTGAAGTAAGCCAGAAAGAAAAACACCAATACAGTATACTAATGCATATATATGGAATTGGAAAGATGATAATGATAATTCTATATGCAAGACAGAATAAGAGACACAGATGCATAGAACAGTTTTATGGACTCTGAGGGAGAAGGTGAGGGTGGGACGTTCTGAGAGAGTAGCATTGAAACATGTATATTATCATATGTGAAACAGAACACCATTCCAGGTTAGATGCATGAGACAAATGCTCAGGGCTGGGGCAATGGGATGACCCAGAGGGATGGGATGGGGAGGGAGGTGGGAGGGGGGTACAGGATGGGGAACACATGTAAACCCATGGCTGATTCATGTCAATGTATGGCAAAAACCACTACAATATTGTAAAGCAATTAGCCCCCAACTAAAATAAATAAGTTTATTAAAAAAAAAAGAATACACTAGAGGGAACAAATACCAGAATAGCTGACTGAAGCAGAGAAGAATAATGAAAAAAGAGTGAAAAAAAATGAGGGCAGTCTCAGAGACAGAAACCTTGGGGCAACATTAAGTGCACCAACTTTCAAATTATAGGGACTCTAAAAGGAGAGAAAAAGAAAGTGTCTGAGAAAATATTTGAGTAGATTATAGTCAAAAACTTCCTTAACATGGAAACAGATTTAGCCATCCAAATCCAGAAAGCTCACTGAGTCCCATACTGAATAAACCCAAAGAGAAATAGGCCAAGATACATATTTATCAAACGAATGAAAATGAAACACAATAAAAAAATATTAAAACCATCAAATGAAAAGCAACAAATAACATATAAGAGGATCCCTATGAAGCTGACAGCTGATCTTTCAACAGAAACTCTGAGGCCAGAAAGGAGTGGCGGGAGATACTTAAAGTAATGAAAGAAGAAAGCCTATAACAAAGAATACTCTGCTCAGTGAGACTCGCATTCAGAATCGATGGAGAAATAAAACCTTTACGGACAAGTAAAAGTTGAGAGAATTGACTGCCATCAAACCAAGTCTACAGAAAATGTTAAAGTAATTTCTCTAGATAGGAAACAACAGAAACAAAAGACCTACCAAAATAAACTCCCATAATATCATACATGTCATTAATTACCTTAAATGTAAATGGATTAAAAGCTCCAGTGAAAAGACACAGATTGGGTAAATGGATACAAAACAAGACCCCTATAAATACTGTCTACAAGAGACCCACTTCAGACCTAGGGACACATACAGACTGAAAATGAGGGTCTGGAAGAAGATATTCTGTGCAAATTGAAACCAAAATAAAGCAGGAATAGCAATACTCACATCAAATAAAATAAACATTAAAATAAAGACCCTTACAAGAGAGAAAGAAGGACAGTACATAACAATCAAGAGATTGATCTATGAAGAAGATATAACAACTGTAAGTATATATGCACCCAACATAGGAACACCTCGATACATAAGGTAAATACTAATAACTATAAAAGTATAAGCTTCCCTGGTGGCTCAGTGGTAAAGAATCTACCTGCCAATGTACTAGTTGCCTGTCTGGGAAGGTTCCCTGGAGAAGGAAACTCAACCCACTCCAGTATTCTTGTCTGGAGAATCTCATGGATAGAGGGGCCTGGCAAGCTACAGTCCATGAGGTCACAAAAAGTCAGACATGACTTAGCGACTGAACAACAAGAAAAAAAGGGGGAAATGACAGTAACACAGTAATAGTGGGGGACTTTAACAACTCCCACACACCTATGAACATATCACCCAGACAGATAATTAATAAGGAAACACAAGCCTTAAATGACAAATTGGCCCAAATGGACCAAGTTGATATCTACAGGATATTTCATCCAAAACCAAAAGAATTTACATTTTTCTCAACTGTATGTGAAACATACTTGAAGGTAGGTCACATCTTAGGTCACAGATCAATTCTTGGTTTTTGAAAATTGAAAATGTGTCAATTTTTTTTTATTCTGAAAACAATATATAAGATTAGATAACAACTACAGAAAAAAACTGTAAAAAATACAGACACATGGAGGCTAAACCATACACTACTAAATAACCAAGAGGTCACTGAAAAAATCAAAGAGGAAATAAAAAATACCTAGAAACAAATAACAATGGAAACAAGACAATTCAAAACCTATGAGATGCAGTAAAAGCAATGTTAAAAGGGAAATTTATAGCATACGAGGCTACCTCAAGAAAAAGGAGAAATATCGAAAAACAACCTATACGTACATCAAAAGCAATAAACAAAACCCCCCAGTTACTAAAAGGAAAGAAATAATAAATTTCAGAGTAGGAAAAATTGAAAAAGCAAAAAAGAAGACAATAGCAAAGATCAATAAAACTAAAATCTGATTCTTTGACAAGATGAACAAAATTGACAAACCATTAGCCAGACTCATCGGAAAAAAAGTGAGGACAATCAAATCAATACAGTTATAAATGAAAACAGAGAAGCTACAACAGACGCCACAGAAATACAAAGGATCATAAGAGAGTACTACAAGCAAGAAAAACAAACATTATGTATTTAATGCATATATGCAGATTCTAAAAATAATACTGATGAACCTATTAACAGAGAAGAAATGGAGACACAGATGCAGAAAATGAACTGGTGGACACAGTAGGGGAAGTAGAGGGTAAGACAAACTGAGAAAGCGGCACTGCCATATATACACTACCATGTGTATAAATAATATTTGGGAAGATGCTGTATAACACAGGAGCCCAGCCTGGTTCTCTGTGATGACATAGAGGAGTAGAATGGGGCAGGGGAGGAAGGCTCTAGTGAGAGGGGACATATATATCATTATGACTAATTCCCATTGATGTAAGGCAGAGACCAGCACAGCATTGTAAAGTGATTATCCTGTAATAGAGAGAGATAGAGGAAGAGAAATCATTGTTCCGAAATGCTGAGGGAGTGGGAAACTGTGGGTTGGAATTCCAGAGAGAAAGAACTGTACAAGAGTCCAGAAATTTGCATAAGGATTCCCTTGGATTTATGCTAAATATTAAGATAAGCATCCATAGAATGAAACTCCAAGATGAAAAAAGAGAAAACAGAGAACTCTCATCAATGTAGTCTCAGGGATAGTATAAAACGGAAGATGTTTGAGATATGACAAGAAAGAATATAGAACCCTTGGTGATCATTCAGAGCATTCAGTAGGAACCACAGGGACATACCTTAGTATTGTAGTTAAACTGCTGCTGCTGCTGCTAAGTCACTTCAGTCATGTCCGACTCTGTGCGACCCCATAGATGGCAGCCCACCAGGCTCCGCTGTCCCTGGGATTCTCAAGGCAAGAACACTGGAGTGGGTTGCCATTGCCTTCTCCGGTAGTTAAACTATCAACAGAATAAGAAGAGGTGGCAAGAATACACAGAAGAATTATACAAAAATGATTTTCATGACCCAGATAACCACGATGGTGTGATCACTCACCTAGAGCCAGACATCCTGGAATGCAAAGTCAAGTGGGCCTTAAGAAACATCACTATGAACAAAGCTAATGGAGGTGATGGAATTCAACCTGAGCTATTTCAAACCCTAAAAAATGATGATGTGAAAGTGCTGCTCTCAATATGCCAACAAATTTGGAAAACTCAGTAGTGGCCACGGGACTGGGAAAGGTCAGTTTTCATTCCAATCCAAAAGAAAGGCAATGCCAAAGAATCCTCAAACTACTGCACAATCGCACTCATCTCACACGCTAGCAAAGTAGTGCTCAAAATTCTCCAAGCCAGGCTGCAACAGTATGTGAACCAAGAACATCCAGATGTTCAAGCTGGATTTAGAAAAGGCAGAGGAACCAGAGATCAAATTGCCAACATCCACTGGATCATCGAAGAGCAAGAGAGTTCCAGAAAAACATCTATTTCTGCTTTATTGACTACGCCAAAGCCTTTCACTATGTGGATCACAACAAACTGGAAAATTCAAGAGATCTGTATACCAGACCACCTTACCTGCCTCCTGAGAAATCTGTTTGCAGGTCAAGAAGCAACAGTTAGAAGCAGACATGGAACAATGGACTCATTCCAAATTGGAAAAGGAGTACGACAAGGCTGTATATTGTCACCCTGCTTATTTAACTTATATGCAGACACCATGCGAAATGCCAGGCTGGATGAAGCACAAGCTGGAATCAAGATTGCCGGGAGAAATATCAATAACTTCAGATACACAAATCATACCACCCTTATGACAGAAAGGGAAGAGGAACTAAAGAGACTCTTGATGAAAGTGAAAGAGGAGAGTGAAAAAGTTGGCCTAAAATTCAACATTCAGAAAACGAAGTTCATGGCATCTGGTCCCATCACTTCATGTTAAATACATGGGGAAACAATGGAAACAGTGACAGACTTAATTTTCTTGGGCTCCAAAATCACTGCAGATGGTGACTGCAGCCATGAAATTAAAAGACACTTGCTCCTGGGAAGAAAAGCTATGACCAACCTAGACAGCATATTAAAAAGCAGAGACATTACTTTGCCGACAAAGGTTCATCTAGGCAAAGCTCTGGTTTTTCCAATAGTCATGCATGGATGTGAGAGTTGGACAATAAAGAAAGCTGAGCTCCAACGAATTGATGCTTTTGAGCTCTGGTGCTGGAGAATACTCTTGAGAGTCCCTTGGACTGCAAGGAGATCAAGCCAGTCAATCCTAAAGGAAATCAGTCCGGAATATTCATTGGAAGGACTGATGCTTAAGCTGAAACTCCAATACTTTGGCCACCTGATGCAAAGAACTGACTCACTGGAAAAGACCCTCATGCTGGGAAAGACTGAAGGCAGAAGGAGAAGTGTACGAAAGAGGATGAGATGGTTTGATGGCATCACTGACTCGATGGACATGAGTTTGAGCAAGCTGCAGGAGTTGTTGATAGACAGGGGAGCCTGGAATGCTGCAGTCCATGGGGTCACAAAGAGTTTGACATGATTTAGTGACTGAACTGAACTGAAGACTTACACTACAAAAAATAAAATAAAATAGAAGCAAGTTTCCAATAGTATCAAGCTAAACAAGTAATCAAGATTGCCAGCAGAAATATCAACAACCTCAGTTATGCAGATGATGCTACTCTAATGGCAGAAAGTGAAGAGTAAATAAAGAGTCCCTTGGTGAGAGTGAAAGAATAGAGTGAAAAAGCTAGCATAAACTCAACATTCAAAAATTTAAGACCATGGCATCTGGTCCCATCACTTCGTGGCAAATAGATGGGGGAAACAGTGGAAAAAGTGGCAGATTTTGTTTTCTTGGGCTTCAAAATCACTGCAGATGGTGACCACAGCCATGAAATTAAAAGATGTTTCTTCCTTGGAATAAAAGCTATGACAAACCTGGAGAGTAGTCGTGCATGGATATGAAAGTTGGGCCATAAAGAAGACTGAGCACTGAAGAATTGATGCTTTCAAATGGTGGTGCTGGAGAAGACTCTTCAGAGTCTCCCAGACAGCAAGGAGATCAAACCAGTCAATCCTAAAAGACATCAACTCTGAGTATTCATTGGAAGAACTGATGCTGAAGCTGAAGCCTCAATACTTTAGCCACCTGATGGAAACAGCCAACTCATTGGAAAAGACCCTGATTCTGGGAAAGATTGAAAGCAAGAGGAGAAGGGGACAGACGAGAGAGGATGAGATGGTTGGATGGCATCGCTGACTCAGTGGACATGAGTTTGAGCAAACTCTGGGAGACGGTGAAGGCCAAGGAAGCCTGGCGTGCTGTAGTTAATGCAGTTGCAAAGAGTCAGACATGACTTGGTGACTGAACAACAAAAGCAAGTAACTAGACAACTAGAAAAAAACATTCTTTAAAGGAAGACAACCAAATCCAGACATTCAAAAGCATAAATTTGTAAGTGTCCAGCATCCAATTAAAATTTGTTACACAAGCTCAAAGGCATGAAAATGC
Organism: Okapia johnstoni; assembly: GCA_024291935.2. Lineage (NCBI taxonomy): Eukaryota > Metazoa > Chordata > Mammalia > Artiodactyla > Giraffidae > Okapia > Okapia johnstoni. The sequence continues at coordinate 53,619,033 of CM044305.1, read as the reverse complement.
AACTGACAACCAGATGAAAAATCAGTCAATTGAAACAAACTCAGAATGAGAGAGATAATGAATCCAGCAGACGATACTAATTTACAAACAAATTTCAAGTAATGAAAAGAAACGATAAACATAACGATGAGAAAAATGGAAGATAAAAACAAATAACCAAATGGGACTTCTTAGTAATAAAAAGTACAATATATGAAAGCAGTAATATACTTGATTGGATTAAGAGCATTAAGAAACTCCAGTGAATTCAAAGAAATGGCAATATAATTAGCCAAAATGAAACACAGAGAAAAAAGAATGAGGTAAAATGTACCCTCCCTGACAAAAATTATATAAGATAAAATATAGTTGGCCTTTCCAAACTTGTTGAAATTTATGACCCTAAAGTCTCAAGATGCTCCATAAAACCCAAGCAGTATAAGCAAAAAGAAATCCACACCAAGGTACTTCATAATAAAATTCCTGAAAACCAGAAATAAAGAAAAACCTTCAAAGAAGCCAGAGGGAAAAAAAGACTCATTTTGTACAGAGGAATGAAGATAAATATAATTCCTATCAGAAACTATGCATACCATGAAACAATAAAATAACTTTACAGTTTTCAGAACTGTAAACAGTCAACCTGGAATTCTATTACAAGGAAAAATATCTTTCATGATGGAGAAGAAAATTTTTTCTAAAATAAAGAGAAAGTATTTATCACCAGCAGACCTGAACTACATGAAATGGTAAAGAAAGTTTTGGGAAGTGTCAACTACAAATTGGTACTTGCCATTGACTTTTGCCATCTACCTCTACAAGGACTACATCATGTGCTGCTGCAACAGCTGATTTTCAATACCCTCTGAAAGGATTTCAGGGTGGAGAACAGAAATGAGGCATTCTGTGCTCTGGGAAAAATTGGTAGGACAGGTCTTCAGTTAGATATTGTCAGGAGCCAATTTTATGAGCCCAACTCTTGTATCTACTCATATCTTAAAAAAAAACACTAAAATAATTCATGATGATGACTGCTCCTTTTGACTAGCAGAATTATTCTGCAAAAAAAAAAAAAAAGGATTGATTGCGTGTCTTCCCATGTCACGAAAATCACATAAATACTGACCTTGCTGCAGGCCATCTAAAATGCTATCTCTCCAATTACAGTCTTCATGTTGCCCCAAATAAAACCTAACTCAAAATTAAATAAAATTGTCAACTTAAAAAATGTATACAATATGAGAGCTGCAAGTTAAGTTATATTGGGGGAAAAATGAGGACTATAGCCAGGCAGCAGTTTCTCAGAGGTCTGAAATGCTGTTTCCCAAGCTATAATCCACATTTTGCCCTAAATAAAGCTTAACTCACAACTCTTACAATTTTTATAAGTTGACAGAAGGAAGTAGGAAAATAGTATCAAACAGAAACTTTGATCTATTAACACATTAAGGTTTCTAAATTATGGCACTATTGACATTTTGGTTCAGGTAATTTTCTGTTATGATACAATGTCTAGTCTGGTTCAAAATTGGGAAAGGAGTATGACAAGACTGGATATTGTCATTATGCTTATTTAACTTACATGCAGAGTATGTCATGTGAAATGCCAGGGTGGATGAATCACAAGCTGCCAGGAAAAATATCAATAACCTCAGATATGCAGGTGATACCATCCTAAAGGAAGAAAGTGAAGAGGAACTAAACAGCCTTTAGAGGTGAAAGAGAAAAGGAAAAAAAGCTGGCTTGAAATGCAACATTAAAAAAAAACTAAGATCATGGCATCTGGTCCCATCACTTCATGGCAAATAGAAGGGGGAATAGTGGAAAGAATGGCAAAGTTTATTTTCTTGGTCTCCAAAATCAATGCACATGGTGACTGCAGCCATGAAATTAAAAGACTTTTGTTCCTTGGAAGGAAAGCTATAACAAACCTAGAGAGCATATTAAAAGACAAAGACATTACTTTGTGAACAAACTTCCAAATAATCAAAGCTATGGTTTCCTGGTAGTCATTTACAGATATGAGAGTTGGACCATAAAGAAGGCTGAGCACTGAAGAACTGAAGCTTTCAAATTGTGATGCTGGGGAAGACTCTTGAGAGTCCCTTGGACTGCAAGGAGATCAAACCAATCAATCCTAAAGGAAATTAACCCTGAATATTCATTGGAAGGACTGTTGCTGAAGCTGAAGCTCTAATACTTTGGCCACCTGATGTAAACAGCCAATGAATTGGAAAAGATCCAATGATTTGGAAAAGACCCTGATGCTGGGAAAGATTGGAGGCAAGAAGAGAAGAGGGTGGCAGAGGATGAGATGGTTGGATATCATCACCAACTCAATGGACATGAGTTTTAGCAAACTCCTAGAGATAGTGGAGGGTAGGGAAGCCTGGCATGCTGCTGTGCATGGGGTCGCAAAGAGTCAGACACTACTTAGTGACTGAACAACAACAAAGGCTGTCTAGTAAGGTATTTATTAATATCCCTGGCCTGTATCCACTAAATGCCTCTGTGCTTTGCTTAGTCACTCAGTCGTGTCCGACTCTTTGCAACCCCATGGACTGTAGCCCAGCAGGCTCCTCTGTCCATGGAAATTCTCCAGGCAAGAAAACAGGAGTGGGTTGTCATGCCCTCCTCATGGGATCTTCCCAACCCGGGGATTGAACCCAGGTCTCCACATTGCAAGTAAATTCTTTATCATCTGAGCCACCAGGGAAGCCCAAGAAGACTGGAGTGTGTAGCCTATCCCTTCTCCAGGAAATCTTTCCAACCCAGGAATCAAACTGGGGTCTCCTGCATTGCAGGTGGATTATTTACCAGCTGAGTTACCAGGGAAGCCCACTACCTCCCAATTATGACAGCCAAAAATTTCTCCAAATATCACCAAGTACCTGTAGGTGGGTGTGTTCCACCCATCTAGGAACTATTAATTTAAACAAAGGAATGAAAAGGACAGGAAATGGCAACTATATGAGTAAATACAAAATACTCTTTGGTTGTTTTTTCATTTGCTTAAAAGAAAGCTAACTATATAAAGCAAAATCAACAATCAATTATGGAGCTTATATAATACATATGGCCTTCCCAGGCTGAAACACTAAAGAATCCGCTTGCAATGCAGGAGACCCGAGTTTGATCCCAGAGTTGGGAAGATCCCTTGGAGAAGAGAATGTTTTCCCACTCCAGTATTCTTGCCTGGGAAATCCCATGGGCAGAGGAGCCTGGTGGGCCACAGTTAATGGGGTTGCAAAGAGTCAGACACAAGTGAGCAACTGAGCACATACACATAATACATATAATTAAAATTGATGCCAAAAATGGTATAGAAGATGGAAGTAGATAAATAAATGTATATTGTAAGGTTCTTTCATCTTATTTGAAGTAGTGTAGTATCATTTGAAGGTAGAATATAGTAAGTTATATATGTATATTTTAATCTAATGGGTTGGTAAAAGGTTTGCTTTTTTTTTTCATAAGATGGCTCTAGTAGCACTTGGTTGTCTTTAACTTCATTCAAAACAGTTTTGTTAGAGTATATTGTGTAAGCTGTTGTATCAATGTGCATTTTAAAAAACATATCAAGATTGGTGAATTTTTGTGTAGTCATTTTAATACTGAAGATGGAAGAAAAAATCAATACCTTCAGCATATTATGCTTTATTATTTCAAGAAAGGTAAAATTGCAACTGAAAGGCAAAAAAAAGTTTGTGCAGTGTATAAAGAACATGCTGTGATTAATCAAATGTGTCAAAAGTGGTTTGTGAAATTTTGTGCTGGAGATTTCTCACTGGACAGTGCTCCATGGTTGAATAGACCACTTGAAACTGATAGTGATCAAATTGAGATATTAATTGAGAACAATCTATGCTTATATCATGAAGGAGATATCCTCCATACTCAAAATATAAAAATCAAGCACTGAAAATAATTTTCACCAGCTTGAGTATGTTAACTGCTTGGAAGTTTGGGTTCCATGTAAGTTAAGTGAGAAAAACTGGTCTTCATCCAAAGAATATTATGTGTACTTGGTAAGATTGGAAGGGGGAGGAAGCCCAAGATGGTGGAGGAATAGGACGGGGAGACCTCTCTCTCCCCCACAAATTCATCAAAAGAGCATTTGAATGCTGAGCAACTTCCACAAAACAACTTCTGGATGCTGGCGGAGGACACCAAGCACCCAGAAAGGCAGCCCAATATCTTTGAAAGGAGTTAGGACAAAATAGAAAAGACAGAAACGGAGACATAAGATTTAGGGATGGAGACCCATCCTGGGGAGGGAGTCGTGAAGTAGGAGAAGTTTCCACATAATAGGAAACCTTCTCATAGGCATGTCTGTGGGGAACTTTGTAATCTCGGAGGGCAGCATAAACAGGTATTCACCTAACCACAACCACCAGTGAAGAAGAGGCTCAGACTCTCCCATCCACCACCAGCAAGTGGGAGCTGGGCAGGGAGGCATGAGCTGCACCATCAGTTCATAGGGTAAGGACTGGGCTTGAATGCCCTGAGGACAATCTGAGGGAACCAATGTGACATAGCAACCTAAACCATAGGACCGCCAGAGAAACAAAAAAGGATCTTTCCCGTGAAAGACTCTAATGCCACGTGGTGAACACTGGTGTGATCACAGAACAAAGGATTGGGCAAATGCCAAAGGAGAGCAAGGTGGATGCTGCTTAGGGCTGTCCCTCCCCAGAGGCAGAGAGGCAGGTGTGTGACAGCCAGAGCTGGAAGGCAAGGGGCTGCTGCAATCTTGCCCGTAGAGACTGCACCTTCCACCAAACTGTGAGAAGGCTGCCAGTGGCTAACCATATCTTCCTGGGATCCTGGACAGTTTACATCTGCCAGGAGTTTCACAGCCTGAGATCAGCCCCACAGACGAGACACACTGCACACCTGGAACTGTACACTCAAGAGACACCTGGGAAACTGAGCAGCTGGGACCTGGGAGGTGCATATGATTCACGGCCCAATTGGGACTGTGCACTCACCAAGCACCAGGTCGCCTGAGCAGCTTGAACCTGGGAAGGGCATAAAACGCACAGCCCACCTGGGACTGTGCCCTTGCAGAGCACCCGAGAACCTGAGTTGCTTAGACCTGGAAGTGTACGAAACACAGGGTCCACTTGGGGCAGTGCCCTTGCAGAGCACCTTGGAGCCTGAGCAGTGTGGACCCGGGAAATGAATGCTGCCTTGGCCTGTGACAAACCCAGTGTGGTCCATCCACTGCGAGCACTCCCCACACATACCAGCAGTATTCATTTGCGGTGCCCCTCCCTCTTCACAGCACAACTGAACAAGTGAGCCTCAATAAGTGGCCACTTTCACCCCCTCGTGTCAGGGCAGAAATTAGACACTGAAAAGAATGCAAACAGAGGAAGGCAAAATAAACAAAGAAGGGGAACCATTTGGAAGTGACAGAAGCAATGGATTAAAATCCTGCAATTAATCCTGAGACTGTGCATTTGAGGAGCAAATATAGACTTTGAGAACAAGTACAAGCTGGAACAAGGGACTATCTGACCCTGAACTGACCCCACATTGCCCACAACAGCTCCAGAGAAATTCCTAGATATATTTTTACTATTATCACTTTTCAATTTTTTTTAAAAAAATTAGTTCTTTGTTGCTCTTTTAACTTTCACTTTTACAGCCTACTATTGCCTTTCAAAAATCCCTATTTTGTTAAAAAACAAAATCCATATATATATATTTAATTTTGTGATTGATTTTGTTTTGTATTTTTACATTGTATTTTTGAGAGTCTAACCTCTAGGTTTTTAACCTTTGCTTTTCGATATTTGTTACCAATTTTGTTCCTTTAAGAATCTAATCTTCAGCATCCGTTTTCGTTTAGGGATTTCATTACTGGCTTGATTGCTCTTGCCTCCTTTGACTCTCCTTTTTCTTCTCCAGGTCAACTCTATCTCCTTCTTACCTCTTCTCTTTTCTATATAACTGTGAATCATCTCTCTGGGAGTCCCTGGCTTTGGAGAGCAATTAGGTATTTGATTACTGGCTTGATTTCTCTCTCCCCTTTTGACTCTCCTTATTCTCCTCCTGGTCACCTCTACCTCCCTCCTCCCTCTTCTTTTCATTATATAGTGAAAATAATCTCTTTGGGTGTCCCTGGCTGTGGAGAGTTGTTTCACCATTAACCTAGGGGATTTATCGTCTGTGCTGCATGGATGAAAAGGTCTTGATGCTACTGTAAGAGAGGGACCAAAATCCAGAGGCAGGAGGCTTAACTCAAGAACTTTAGAACATTAGAGAACTCCAGACTCCAGGGAACATTAGAAGAAAAGAGTTCACCCAAAATTTTTCAGACCTACACTGAAACCAAGCTCCACCCAAGAGCCAACAAGTTCCAGCACAAGACACGCCACACTAATTCTTCAACAAACAGGAACAAAAAATCCTGAACATTAAAAGAAGGGCTGCCCAAAGCCATACCAAACCCATATACACCCCAAAATTCAGTACTGGACACTTCAATGCATTCCAGAGAGAATAGATCCAGGTCCACCCACCAGAACACAGACACGAGCTCCCCCAACAAGGAAACCTTGATAAGTCACTGGTCCAACCCCACCCACAGGAAGCAGGCTCCACAATTAAGAGGAACCACGAAACTCCAGCCTGCAGAAAGAGCACCCCAAACAACAATCTAAGCAAAATGAAAAGGCAGAGAAATATTCAGCAGGGAAAAGAACATGACAAAACCCCACCAAACCAAGCAAAATAGGAGGAGACAGAAAGTGTATCTGAAAAAGAATTCAGAAAAATGATAGTAAAGATGATCCAAAATCTTGAAAACAAAATGGAGTGACAGAAAAATAGACTAGAGAACAAGGATTGAGAAGACACAAGAAATCTTTATTAAGGACCTAGAATAAATAAAGAAGAGTCAATCAATAATGAACAATGCAATAACTGAGATTAAAAGCACTCTGGAGGGAACCAACAGTCGAATAACTGAGGCAGAAGGGAGCGTAACTGAGATGGAAGAAAGAATGGTGGAAATAAACGAAGCATAGAGGAAAAAAGAAAAAGAATTAAAAGAAATGAGGACAACCTCAGAGAACTCTGGGACAATGTTAAATGCCCCAACATTCGAATCATAGGTGTCCCAGAAGAAGAATACCAATAGAAAGGGCATGAGAAAATGCTTGAGGAGATAATTGTCAAAAACTTCCCTAAAATGAGGAAGGAAATAGCCACCCAAGTCCAGGAAAACCCACATAGTCCCAAACAAGATAAACCCAAGATGAAACACCCCAAGTCACATACATATTAATTAAACTAACAAAAATTAACCACAAAAAGCAAATATTAAAAGCAGCAAGGGAAAAGCAATAAATAACACACAAGGGGATCCCCATAAGGATAACAGCTGATCTTTAAATAGAAATTCTTCAGGCCAGAAGGGAATAGCAGGACATATTTAAAGTGATGAAAGAGAGAAACCTACAACCAAGATTACTCTACCCAGCAAGGATTTCATTCAGATATGAAGGAGAAATCAAAAGTTTTACAGACAAGCAAAAGCTGAGAGAATTCAGCACCACCAAACCAGCTCTTCAACAAATGCTAAAAGATCTTCTCTACACAGGAAACAGAGAAAAGGTTTATAAAAACAAACACAAAACAACAGAGAAAATGCCAATGAGATCATACTTATCAATAATTACCTTAAAAGTAAATGGGTTAAATGCTTCAACCAAAAGACAAAGACTGGCCAAATGGATACAAAAATAAAACTCCTGTATATGCTGTCTACAAGAGACCCACCTCAGACCTAGGGACACATACAGAATGAAAGTTAAGGGCTGGAGAAAGATATTTCATGCAAACTGAGACCAAAAGAAAGCATGAGTAGCAATACTTATATCAGATAAAATAGACTTTGAAATAAAGACTGTGATAAGAGACAAAAAAGAACACCACATGATAAAAGGATCAGTCCAAGAAGGATGTATAACAATTATAAATATATATGCATCCAACATACAAGCATCTCAATATGTAAGGCAAATGATAACAAGTATGAAAGAGGAAATTAACAGTAAAATAATAATAGTGGGGGATTTTAATACCCTACTCACACCTATTGATAGATCAACCGAACAGAAACTTAGCAAGAAAACACAAGCTTTAAATAATACAATGAACCACTTAGACCTAATTGATATCTACAGGGCATTTCACCCCAAAACAATGGATTTCACCTTTTTCTCAAGTGCACATTGGAACATTCTCCAGGATAGATCATACCCTGGGCCATAATACAAGCCTTGGTGAATTTTAAAAAACTGAAATCATGTCAAGTATCTTTTCAGATCACAATGTGGTAAGAGTAGATGTCAACTACAAGAAAAAAAACTACTAAAAACACAAACATATCGAGGCTAAACAACATCCTTCTGAATAGCCAACAGATCACAGAAGAAATAAAAATATACATTGAAACAAATGAAAATGAAAACACAACAAGCCAAAACCTATGGAATTCACTATAATCAGTGCTAAGAGGGAGGTTCATAGCAATACAAGCCTACCTCAAGAATCAAGAGAAACATCAAATAAACAACCTAACCTTACACCTATAACAACTAGAAAAAGAAGAACAGAAGAACCCAAAAGTTAGTACAAGGAAAGAAATCATAAAAATCAGAGCAGAAATACATGAAAAAGAAATGAATGAGACTATGGAGAAGATCAACAAAACTGAGTGGTGGTTCTTTGAAAAGATAAATAAACAAACTGTTAGGCAGATTCATCAAGAATAAAATGGAAAAGAATCAGATCACTAAAATTAGAAATGAAAATGGAGAAATCACAGCAGAAAACACAGAAATACAAAAGATCATAAGAGAATACTGTGAGCACTTATATGCCAATAAAATGGAAAACTTGGAAGTAATGGACAAATGCTTAATAAAGTATAACCTTCCAAAACCCAACCAGAAAGAAAGAGAAAATATTAGCACACCCACCACAGGCACAGAAATGGAAACTGTAATAAAAGATTTTCTAACAAACAAAAGCTCAGGACCAGATGGCTTCACAGACGAATTCTACCAAAAATTTAAAGAAGAGCTAACACCTATGCTACTCAAAATCTTCCAGATAACTGCAGAGGAAGGTAAAATCCCAAACTCATTCTATGAGGCCACCATCACCCTAATACCAAAACCTGACAAAGGTGCCACAAAAAAAAAAAGAAAACTACAGATCAATATCACTGATGGACATAGATGCAAAAATACTCAACAAAATTTTAGCAAACAGAATCCAACAACATTTTGAAAAGATTATACATCATGACCAAGTGGGCTTTATTTCAGTGAGGCAAGGATTCTCCAATTTCACTAATAAATCAGTGTGATACACCATATTAACAAATTGAAAGATTAGAAACCATATGATTATCTCAATAGATGGAGAGAAAGCCTTTGACAAAATTCAACACCCATTTATGATAAAAAAAAAAAACTCTCCAGAAAGCAAGCATAAAAGGAACATACTGCAACACTATAAAAGGCATATATGAGAAATTCACAGCAAACATTATCCTCAACGGTGAAAACTGAAAGCATTTCCTTTAAATTCAGGAAAAATACAAGGGTGTACACTTTCACCACTACTGTTCAACATAGTTATGGAAGTTCTAACCACAGACATCAAAGAAGAAAAAGGAAGGGAATCCAGATTAGAAAAGAAGAACTAAAATTCTCACTGTTCGTAGATGACATGATCCTCTACATAGAAAACCCTAAAGACACCACCAGAAAATTACTAGAGCTAATCAGTGAATATAGTAAAGTTGCAGGATATAAAATTAATACACAGAAATCCCTTGCATTCCTATACACTAGCAATGAAAAAACAGAAAGAGAAATTAAGGAAGCAATCCCATTCACCATTGCAACAAAAAGAATAAAATACTTAGGAATAAATACATCTAAAGAAACAGACATATATATAGAAAACTATAAAACACTGATGAAAGAAATCAAAGAGGACACAAATAAATGGAGAAATATACCATGTTGACGGATTGAAAGAATCAATATAGCGAAAATGAGTATACTACCCAAGGCAATCTATGGATTCAATGCAATCCCTATCAAGCTACCAATGGTATCTTTCACAGAACTAGAACAAATACTTTGAGTTTGTATGGAAATACAAAAGACCTTGAATAGACAAATCCATCTTAAGAAAGACGAACGGAAATGAAGGAAACAACCTTCCTGCGTTCAGACTATACTACAAAGCTACCGTCATCAAGACAGTATGGTACTGGCACTTAGACAGAAATATAGACCAACAGAACAAAATAGAAAGCCCAGAGATAAATCCTTGCACCTATGGACACCTTATCTTTGATAAAGGAGGAAAGAATATACAATGGAGAAAAGACAATGGTGTGGTCACTCACCTAGAGCCAGACATCCTGGAACGTGAAGTCAAATGGGCTTTAGGAAGCATCACTATGAGCAAAGCTAGTTGAGGTGATGGCATTCCAGTTGAGCTATTTCAAACCTTAAAAGATGATGCTGTGAAAGTGCTGCACTCAATATATCAGCAAATTTGGAAGACTCAGCAGTGGCCACAGGACTGGAAAAGGTCAGTTTTCATTCCAATCCCAAAGAAAGGCAATGCCAAAGAATGCTCAAACTACCACACAATTGCACTCACCTCACACGCCAGCAAAGTAATGTTCAAAATTCTCCAAGCCAGACTTCAGTAATACATGAACCATGAACTTCCAGATGTTCAAGCTGGATTTAGAAAAGGCAGAAGAACCAGAGATCAAATTGCCAACATCCGCTGGATCATTGAAAAAGCAAGAGAGTTCCAGAAAAAACATCTATTTCTGCTTTATTGACTATGCCAAAGCCTTTGACTGTGTGGATTACAATAAACTGTGGAAAATTCTTAAAGAGATGGGAATACCAGACAACCTGAACTACCTCTTGAGAAACCTGTATGCAGGTCAGGAAGCAACAGTTAGAACTGGACATGGAACAACAGATTGGTTCCAAATAGGAAAAGGAGTACATCAAGGCTGTATATTGTCACCTGCCTATTTAACTTATATGCAGAGTACATCATGAGAAATGCTAGGCTGGATGAAGCCCAAGCTGGAATCAAGACTGCCGGGAGAAATATTAATAACCTCAGATATACAGATGGCATCACCCTTATGGCAGAAAGTGAAAAAGAACTAAAGAGCCTCTTGATGAAAGTGAAAGAGGAGAGTGAAAAAGTTGGCTTAAAGCTCAACATTCAGAAAACTAAGATCAGGCATCCGGTCCCATCACTTTATGGCAAATAGATGGAGAAACAGTGTCAAGACTTTATTTGGGGGGGGGCGGGGCTCCAAAATCACTGCAGATGGTGACTGCAGCCATGAAATTAAAAGACACTTACTCCTTGGAAGGAAAGTTATGACCAACCTAGACAGCATATTAAAAAGCAGAGACATTACTTTGCCGACAAAGATCCATCTAGTCAAGGCTATGGTTTTACGAGTGGTCATGTATGAATGCGAGAGTTGGACTATAAAGAAAGCTGAGCACCAGAGAATTGATGCTTTTGAACTGTGGTGTTGGAGAAAACTCTGGAGAGCCCCTTGGACTGCAAGGAGATCCAACCAGTCCATCCTAAAGGAGATCAGTCCTGGGTGTTCATTGGAAGGACTGATGTTGAAGCTGAAACTTTAATACTTGGGCCACCTGATGCGAAGAACTGACTCATTTGAAAAGACCCTGATGCTGGGAAATTTGAGGGCAGGAGGAGAAGGTGATGACAGAGGATGAGATGGTTGGATGGCATCACTGATTCAATGGACATGAGTCTGGATAAACTCCAGGTTTGGTGATGGACAGGGAGGCCTGGCGTGCTGCAGTACATGGCGTTGCAAATAATCGGACATGACTGAGGAACTGAACTGAACCGAACTGAATTAAAATCAAAAGCTTTTCCACAACAAAGAAAACTATAAGCAAGTTGAAAAGACATCTTTGATGATGGAGGAAAGGATAGCAAATGAAGCTACTGAGAAAGAATTAATCTCCATAATATATAAGCAGCCCATTCAGCTCAATTACAGAAAAATCAACAACCCAGTCTAAAAGTGGGCCAAAGAAGTAAACAGACATTTCTTGAAAGAAGACATACAGATCGCTGATAAACACATGAAATAATGTTCAACACTATTCATTATCAGAGAAATGCAAACCAAAACTACAATGAAGTACCATCTCAAGCTCCCATCCCTCTGGGTCATCCCAATGCTCCATCCCTGAGCATCCGTCCCATGCATAGAACATGGAATGGTGTTCCGCTTCACATATGACCATATACATGTTTCAATGTTATTGTCCCAGAACGTCCCACCCTCACCTTCTTCCTCAGAGTCCACAGGACTGTTCTATGCATCTGTGTCTCTTATTCTGTCTCGCATATAGGGTTACCGTTACCATCTTTCAAATTCCATATACATGCATTAGTATACTGTATTGGTGCTTTTCTTTCTGGCTCACTTCACTCTGTATAATGGGCTCCAGTTTCATCCATCTCAATAGAACCGATGCAAATGTATTTTTTTAATGGCCGAATAATATTCCATTGTGTGTATGTACCACAGCTTCCTTATCCATTCGTCTGCCGATGGACATCTAGGTTGCTTCCATGTCCTGGCTATTGTAAACAGTGCTGCGATGAACATTGGGGTACATGCGTCTCTTTCAATTCTGGTTTCCTTGATGTGTATGCCCAGCAGTGGGATTGCTGGGTCATATGGCAGTTCTATTCCCAGTTTTTTAAGGAATCTCCACACTGTTCTCCATAGTGGCTGTACTAGTTTGCATTACCACCAACAGTGTAAGTGGGCCAAAGAAGTAAACAGACATTTCTTGAAAGAAGACATACAGATCGCTGATAAACACATGAAATAATGTTCAACACTATTCATTATCAGAGAAATGCAAACCAAAACTACAATGAAGTACCATCTCAAGCTGGTCAGAATGGCTGCCATCAAAAAGCATACAAACAGTTAACGCTGGAGAGGGTGTGGAGAAAAGGGAACCCTCTTACGCTCTTGGTGGGAATTCAAACTGGTACAGCTACTATGGAGAACAGTGTGGAGATTTCTTAAAAAACTGGAAATGGAACTTCCATATGACCCAGCAGTCCCACTGCTGGGCATACACACGGAGGAAACCAGAATTGAAATAGACGCGTGTACCCCAGTGTTCATTGCCGCACGGTTTACAATAGCTAGGACAAGGAAGCAACCTAGATGATCATTATCAGATGAATGGATAAGGAAGTTGTGGTTCATATACACAATGGAATATTACTCAGCTTTAAAGGGTGCATTAGAGTCAGTTCTAATGAGGTGGATGAAAGTAGAGCCTATTATACAAAGTGAAGTAAGTCAGAAAGAGAAACACCAATACAGTATATTAACATATATATACAGAATTTGGAATGACAGTAACAATAACCCTATAGGCAAGGCAGCAAAAGAGACACAGATGTAAAGAACAGACTTTTGGACTCTTGGGAGAAGGCGAGGGTGGGATGATTTGCAAGAATAGCATTGACACATGTGTATTACCATATGTAAAATAGATGATCAGTGCAAGTTTGATGCATGAAGCAGGGCACTCAAAGCTGGTGCTCTGGGAAAACAGAGGAATGGGGTGGGGAGGCAGATGGGAGGGGGATTCAGGATGGGGAGTCATGTGTGCACCTGTGGCTGATCCATGTCAATGTGTGGCAAAGGCCACCACAGTGTTGTGAATTGACTGTCCTCCAAAAAAGAAAAGTTTGGAAGGGAGTTGTCTTTTATGTGTTCCTTCCAGATAACTAAACAATTAATTACAATAAGTACTGCTCCCAATTAGACCAGCTGAAAGGAGCACTCGATAAAAGCATCCAGAATTAGCCAACAGAAATATGTATAATCTGCCATCAGGATAACACAAGGCCTCATGTCTATTTGATAACAAGGCAAAAGCTGTTACAGCTTGGCTGCAAGTTCTGATTCATTCACCGCATTCATCAGACATATCACCTTCCACTTTTTGTTTATTCTGATATTTACAAGATTCTCTTAATGGAAAAATTTCAATTCCCTGGAAGAGTGCAAAATACACCTGGACCAATTCTTAGTTCAAAACATAAAAATTTGGGGGAAGATGGAATTGTGAAGTTTCCTGGAAAATGGCAGAAGGTAGTGAAACAAAATGGTGAATACGTTGTTAAATAAAGTTCTTGGTGAAAATAAAAATCTGTTTTTTTATTTCTACTTTTTTAAAAACAAAGAAGAACATGCTTTGACATAAATTACAACAAATTCCTTTATGACCGACCCACCTCCTAGACTAATGGAAATATTAAAAAAAAAACAAATGGGAACTAATTAAACTTAAAAGCTTTTGCACAGTGAAGGAAGCTATAAACAAGGTGAAAAGACAATTCTCAAAATGGGAGAAAATAATAGCAAATGAAACAACTGACAAAAATTAATATCCTAAATATACAAGCAGCTCATTCAGCTCAATAACAGAAAAACAAACAACCCAATAAAAAAGTGGGCAAAAAATCTAGATATTTTTCCAAAGAAGGCATACAGATGGATAATAAACACATGAAAAGATGTTCAACATCACTTAGTATTAGAGAAATGCAAAACAAAACTACAATAAGGTATCACCTTAAACCAGTCAGAATGACCATCATGAAAAAACTCTACAAACAATAAATCTTGGAGAAAGTGTGGAGAAAAAGGAACCCTCTTTCAAGGTTGATGGGAATATAAATTGATACAGCCACTTGCAGAATAGTATGGAGATTCCATAAAACTAGGATTAAAACAACCGTATGACCCAACAATCCCACTACTGGACATATACCCTGAGGAAACCATTATTGAAAAAGACACGTGTACCCTTATGTTCATTCCAGCACTATTTGCAATAGTTAGGACATGGAAGCAATCTAGATGTCTATTGACGGATATATGGATAAAGAAGCAGTGGTGCATATATACAATGGAATATTACGTAGACATAAAAAGGAACACATTTGAGTCGGTTCTAACGAGGTGGATGAAACTATAGCCTATTATATAGAATTAAGCAAGTCAGAAAGAGAAAGACAACTACCATATTTGAATGTATATATATATATAGAATCTAGAAAGATGGTAATGATGAACCTATTTGCAGGGAAGCAATGGAGTCACAGACATAGAGAACAGACTTTTGAATACAGTGAGGGAAGGATAAGGAGGGGTGAATTGAGAGAGAAGCATTGAAACATATGCATTACCAAATAACCAGTGGGAATTTGCTGTATGACACAGGAGCCCAAGTCTGGTACTCTGAAACAACCTAAAGGGGTGGGATGGGGTGGGAGATGGGAGGGAAGTTCAAGAGGGTGGGCATATGTATACCTATGGCTGATTCATGTTGATATATGGCAGAAACCAACACAATATTGTAAAGCAATTGTCCTCCTATTAAAAATAAATAAAACAGCAAAAAACCCCAAAGGAACATTTTATCCAACCCAATAGATCAGCAGCTCTCAAAGTTTGTCTTACATCTGAATCACTGTCTCTGCTTTTTAATACATTGTCTAAGTTTGTTATAGCTTTTCTTCCAAGGAGCAAGCATCTTTTAACTTCGTGGCTGCAGTCACCATCTGCAGTGATTTTCGAGCCTAAGAAAATAATATGCCACTGTTTCCATTTTTCCCCATCTACTAGCCATAAAGTGATGGGATCATGTGCCATCATCTTAGTTTTCTGAATGTTGAGTTTTATGCCAGCTTTTTCACTCTTCTCTTTCACCTTCATCAAAGTTCCTGTTCACTTTCTTCCATTATGGTGGTATCATCTGCATATCTTAGATTACTGAATCACTTAGAGAGTTTGTTAAAAATAAATGTAATTGGACCTATCTCCAGAGTTTGACTCAGTAGGATGAGATGGGGTCTGAGAATTTGCTTTTCTAACAAATATTCAGGTATTGTTATTACTGCTAGTATGGGAACCACACTTTGGTAAGAAATCCATTAGAGAAACCAATAAAAAAAAAGAGGTAAAAGAAGAAACAGAACAAACTAAACCAAAAGCCTGCAAAAGGAAGGAAATAAAAGTGACTATAGCATAAATAAAATAACATATAGAAAAATAATAAAGAAAATTAATGAATCTGAAAGGTCGGTTCATTGAAAAGATCAACAAGATTGATGAACCTTTAGTTAAATGACTAAGCAAAAAGAGTAAAGATTGAAATTACTAAATATTAGAAATGACAGTAGAGAGTTTTTTACTGATCTTAAAAGGAATGTAAGAGAATATTATAAACAACTTTATGCAAGCATATATTAGATTACCTAGATGAAACGGAAAAATTCCTAGAAACATACAAACTATCAAAATGAACTCAAGAAGAAGTAGATACTGAATAAAATTATAATAAGTACGGCTTTCATGGTAGCTCAGCTGGTAAAGAATCCACCTGCAATGCAGAAGACCCTGGTTCAATTCCACGATTGTGAAGATCCCCTGCAGAAGGGATAGGCTACCCACTCCAGTGTTCTTGGGCTTCCCGGTGGCTCAGATAGTAAAGAATCCTTCTGCAATGCAGAAGACCTGGGATTGATCCCTGTGTTAGGAAGATGCCCTGGAGGAGGGCACGGCAACCCACTCCAGTATTCTTTCCTGGAGAATCACTATGGACAGAGGAGCCTGTCAGGCTACAGTCCAGGGGTCACAAAGAGTCGTACATGACTCTGTGACTAAGCACAGCACATAATAAGTAAAGATATCAAAGGGTTAATGAATAGCTCTCAACAAAGAAAATCTCAGAACAAAATGGCTTCCTTGATGAATTGCTCAAATCATTTAAAGATTTAATACCAATCTTTCTCAAACTCTTCCAAAACAAAGCCAAAGACATCACAGTGAATGAAAACAACAGACAAAGTACCCTTTGAGTTTAGATGTAAAAAGCCTCAACAAAAATCTTATCAAACTGAATTCAGAAACGTATTAAAAAAATTACACAATACATCAAGATCAAATGTGGTTCAATATATGAAAATCAACGTGACACACCATAGTAACTGAATGTGGGGGAGGAGATCCACAGGATCATCTCAAGTGAGACAGAATAGCATTTGACAAAATCCAATAGTTTCAAGATAACAGATACTTAAATCAGGAGTTGAAGGGAACTTTCTCAACTTGTTAAGTGGAATTTATGAAAAACTCACAACTAACACCATACTCAGTGGTGAAAAACTGAGAGCCTTCCCTCTAACATGAGGAACAAGACAATAACGCTCAACTTCACCACATCAGTTCTACATTGTACTGGAAGCTATAGCCAGAACAATTAGGCAAGAAAAAATTAAACATTAAAAGTAAGAAGTAAAATTGTCCCCCTTTGTAGATAATAAAATCTTTTAGAAAATTATAAAAAATAAAAATATTATTAGAGCTCATAACTGAATTCTGCAAAGTTGAAGGATACAAGATTAATAATAAAAATCAATTTTATTTACATATACTATCAATAGTATGCTTTCTATCATGTGGATGTCATCTCAAGGAAGAGGTAAAAGAAGTTTATATAATAAGCCAATATTGTAAATTAAATAGTAGAAAATATTAAAGCCATTGAAACATGAGAAAAAGAAAAAAATGAACAAAAATGAGAAAAAGCAAAATAATAGTTAAACCCACCCATGTAAAGAATTACATTAAATTTGCCAACAAAAGTCCATCTAGTCAAGGCTATGGTTTTTCCAGTAGTCATGTATGGATGTGAGAGTTGGACGGTGAAGAAGGCTGAGTGCCGCAGAATTGATGCTTTTGAACTGTGGTGTTGGAGAAGACTCTTGAGAGTCCCTTGGACTGCAGGGAGATCCAATCAATCCATCCTGAAGGTGATCAATCCTGGGTGTTCATTGGAAGGACTGATGTTGAAGCTGAAACTCCAATACTTTGGCCACCTCATGCGAAGAGTTGACTCATTGGAAAAGACCCTAATGCTGGGTAGGATTCGGGGCAGGAGGAGAAGGGGACGACAGAGGATGAGATGGTTGGATGGCATCACCGACTCGATGGACATGGGTTTGGGTAGACTCTGGGAGTTGGTGATGGACAGAGAGGCCTGGCGTGCTGCAATTCATGGGGTCGCAAAGAGTCGGACACGACTGAGTGACTGAACTGAACTGAACTGCACTGAATAGTTTAAATAAAAGGCAGATATTTTCAGACAGGATAACAAAGCTCTAACATATTTTGCCTAACTGAAACCTCTTTAAATATAAAAACAAAGAAAGATTCAAGTAGAAATAATGAAAAAAATACCATGCAAAAATTAAGCAAAACATTTGGAGTGGCTATAATAATATCAGAAAATGTAAACTGAAAATAAGGACTATTTCCATAATGAATGGGGTATTTTTAATGATGAAAGAGTTAATTTAGCAGGAAAGATGACACACTCTTCCATGTTATGAGCACAATAAAAGAGCTTTAATATGCATAAAGCTAAGATATAATTGAAAGAAAGAATAGACAGTTACACAATTACAGTCAGAGGTGTTAATACTCTGACCTCAGTAACAGATAGAAAAATAGAAAATGAGTAAAGATATAGAATTTGAACAACACTGTCAACCAACTTGATTTAATTGACACTTATAGAACACTTCACCTAACACATTTTTTGAAATACACACAGATTATTCATAAACATAAACATGTATTTTGCCATAAAATAAATGCCAATATATTTTAAATAATTGGAACAATATCTTTTTTGATAAAAACAAAATTAGAAATCAATAATAAAGTAATAACTGCAAATAACACAAATAATTGGAAGTGAAGCAATGGCATTCTAAATAACACATTGAACAAAGAAGAAATCAAAAGAAATTAGAAAGTAGTTGGGGAAAAATGAAAATAAAAACACAACATACCAAAATGTGTGCAATGAGATGAAGCAGTTTTCAAAGGGAATATCATAGACTTAAAAGATTATACCAGGGTTTCCCTGGTGGTTAAAAATTTGCTTTGCAATGCAAGGACACCAGTTCAATCCCTGGTTTGGGAAGATGCCACATGCCACAAGTCAAGTAAGCCCATGCAACCACAACTATTGAGCCTGCATTCTAGAGCCTGCAAGCCACAACTACTGAAGCTTGCATGCCTAGAGCCTGTGATCTGCAACCATAGAAGCCACTGCAATGAAGAGTAGCCCTTGCTTGCCGCAACTAGAGAAAGTCCACGTGCAGGAAAAAAGACCCACTACAGCCAAAAAATTAAATAAATAAATAATTTCAAAAAAGATTATATCAGAAAAAAACAAAGCACAGTGATCTCTGCATCCATCCAAGTTGTTGAAAACGGAAGAATTTCATCCTTTTATGGCTGAGTAATATTTCACTCTGTGTGTGTGGGTGTACGTATATCAGGCTTCCCTGGTAGCTCAGCTGGTAAAGAATCTGCCTGCAATGCAGGAGACCCTGGTTTGATTCTTGGGTTGGAAAGATACCTTGGAGAAGGGATAGGCTACCCACTCCAGTATTCTTGGGCTTCCCTAGTGGCTCAGACAATAAAGAATCTGCCTGCAATGTGGGAAACCTGGGCTCGATCCCTGGCTTGGGAAGACCCCCTAGGGGAGGTCATGGCAACCCACTTCAGTATTATTGCCTGGAGAATCCCTATGGACAGAGGAGCCTGGTGGGCTACAGTCAATGGGGTTACAAAGAGTCGAACATGACTGAGAAACTCATGACTAAACACACAGCACACAGCCTATACAGATATGCCATATCTTCTTTATCTGTCCATCTGTTTGTTGATGGACATATAGGTTGCTTCTTTGTTTTGGTAACTGTAAACAACTCTGCTTTGGACATTGGAGTGTATCTTTTGAATTAGTGTTTTTATTTTCTTCAGATGTATACAAAGGACTGGAATTGCTGGAGTGTGTGATAGTTCTATTTTTAGGTTTTTAGAAACTTCCCTACTGTTTTCCACAGCCGTGGCACCAATTTACATTCCTGCCAGTCCTGATACTTCTACTTAGCATAGTATTGGAAGTCCTTGTCACAGCAATGCTGCTGCTGCTGCTAAGTCGCTTCAGTCGTGTCCAACTCTGTGCGACCCCATAGACGGCGGTCCACCAGGCTCCACCATCTCTGGGACTCTCCCGGCAAGAACACTGGAGTGGATTGCCATTTCCTTCTCCAATGCATGAAAGTGAAAAGTGAAAGTGAAGTCACTCAGTCATGTCAGACTCTTAGCGACCCCATGGACTGCAGCCTACCAGGCTCCTCCGCCCATGGAATTTTCCAGGCAAGAGTACTGGAGTGGTTTTGTCACAGCAATAAGACAAAACAAAAAGAGATAAAAGGCATTCAAACTAGAAGGGAATAAGTATGACTGTCACTATTTGCATAAAACATGATAATATATATATAAATCCCTAAAGTTGCTATAAAAAAAACTATTAGAACTAATAAATAAATTCAGTAAAGTTGCAGGATTCAAAATTAATATACAGAAATCTGTTGATTTTCTATACACTAATAATGAGTTACAAAAAGAGAAAGCAAGAAAATAATCCCACTTAAAATTGCAACAAAACTTTACAACATGGCAGCGGTGGGATAGCATGGCAGCAGTGGCCTGAAAAGACAGCAGTGGTGGCCTGAAGATGCAGTGGCGGTGGTATGAGAAGCAGCTTCATGGAAATCATGGCTGAGGCGGAGGTGGGAACAGGGTAGTGACCAGTACCCTGAGTTCCTAGCGTGGTGGGGTGGGAGGCTATGAGACATTGTGCACTCTCCACCCGCAGTGGGGCCAGGTTAGCCAGGCCTGGACAATAACACTGAGGAGCCAGAGGAGAGGAAAGGTAAAGGCCAGCGCTTCACTGGTGGCAGGCCGTGTGGTTGGAAGAGTGGTCTCAGGTGACCGCTGCAACAGTGAGGCCGGGGACCCCTCCACTCGTGGGCGTCCTCCAAACTTGGCTCTAGCCTTCCCTGGACCCCCTTACCAGCAACTCCGGCAGGGCCTTTGACTCGGCCTCCAAGCAGCACATTGACCAACACCCTGCAATAGGTGAAGGTTTACATGCTCAAGGAGGACCAGCAGTGGGACAATCAGGGTGCCAGGCAGGTTGTTCATTAACATGGAGTGGCTGAAGGATATGTTACTGCTAGTCAGGGCTTGACAAAATGTGGTCCACTGGAGAAGGAAGTGGCAAACTACTTCAGTATTTTTGCTTCAAGAACCCCATGAACACAGTGAAAAGGAAAAATATATGACCAGAAGATGAGCCCCCAGGTTGGTAAGTGTCCAATATGCTACTGGGAAAGAGTAGATAAATACCTCCAGAAGGAATGAAGAGGCTGGGCTAAAGTGGAAATGTAACTCAATTGTGGATTTCTGTTGGTGAAAGTAAAGTCCAATGTGGTAAAGAACAATATTGCATAGGAACTTCGAAAGTTAGGTCCATGAATAAAGGTAAATTGGATGGGTTCAAGCATGATATGGCAAGAGTGAACATCAGCATTTCAGGAATCAGTGAACTAGAATTAATGAGAATGGACAAATTAAGTCCAGATGACCATTATATCTACTACTGTTGGAAAGAATCCCTTAGAAGAAAAGGAGTATCCCTCATAGTCAACCAAAGAGTCCAAAATGCAGTACTTGGGTGCAATCTCAAAAACGACAGAATGATCCTGGTTCATTTCCAAGGCAAACCATTCAATATCACACTAATCCAAGTCTATGCCACAACCACTAATGCTGAAGAAGCTGAAGTTGAATGGCTCTGTGAAGATCTACAAGACTTTTTAGAACTAACACCAAAAAAAGATGTACTTTTCATTATTGGGGACTGGAATGTGAAAGTAGGAAGTCAAGAGATACCTGGAGTAATAGGCAAGTTTGGCCTTGGAGTACAAAATGAAGCAGGGAAAAGTTTACAGAGTTGTGCCAAGAGAATGCACTGGTCATAGCAAACACCCTCTTCCAACAATACAAGAGACGACTCTACAGATGAACATCATTATATGGTCAATACTGAAGTCAGATTGATTTTATTCTTTGTAGCCAAAGATGAAGCTCTCTACAGTCAGCAAAAACAAGACTGGGAGCTGACTGTGGCTCAGATCATGAACTCCTTATTGCCGAATTCAGACTTAAATTGAAGAAAGTAGGGGAAACCAATAGGTGATTCAGGTATGACCTAAATCTTTATATAGTGAAGGTAATGAATAGATTCAAGGGATTAGATATGGTAGACAGACTGCCTGAAGAAATATGGATGAAGGTTCATAACATTGTACAGGAAGTGCTGACCAAAACCACTCCCAAGAAAAGGATACACAAGGAGGCAAAGTGGTTGTTTGAGGAAGCCTTACAAATAGCCAAGAAAAGAAGAGAAACAAAAGGCAAAGGAGAAAGGGGACTCCCAACTGAATGCAGAGTTTCAGAGAATAGCAAAGAGAAATAAGAAAGCCATCTTAAGTGAACAATGCAAAGAAGTAGAGGAAAATAATAGAATGGGAAAGACCAGAGATCTCTTCAAGGAAATTGGAGATACCAAAGGAATATTTCATGTGAAGATGTAAACAATAAAGGACAGAAAAGGCAAGGACCTAACAGAAACAGAAGAGACTGAGAAGTGGCAAGAGTACACAGAACTGTACAAAAAGGTCCTGAAGACCTGCATAATCACGATGGTGTGATCACTCACCTAGAGCCAGACATCCTGGAGCTGGAAGTTAAGTGGGCCTTAGAAAGCATTACTATGAATAAAGCTAGGGGAAGTGATGGAATTCCAGCTGAGCTATTTTAAATCCTAAAAGATTATGCTGGTAAAGTGCTGCACTCAATATCCCAGCAAATTCTGAAAAATCAGCAGTGGCCACAGCACTTGAAATAGTCAGGTTTTTTATTCCAACCTCAAAGAAAGGCACTGTCAAAGAATTTTCAAACTACTGTACAATTGCACTCATTTCACACGCTAGCCAAATTACTGTCAAATTCCTTCAAGCTAGGCTTCAGCAGTTCTTCCAGTTGTACAAGCCAGATACAGAAAAGGCAAGGGAACCAGAGGTCAGATTGCCATCATCCAATGGATCATAGAAAACTCAAGAGAATTAAAAAATATATATATTTCTGTTTCATTGAACACACTAAAACCTTGAACTGTGTGGATCACAACAAACTGTGGAAAATTCTTAAAGAGATGAAATCACCAGATCCTCTTCCCTGCCTTCTGAGAAGCCTGTATGTAAGTCAAGAAGCAAGAGTTAGAACCAGACATGGAACAACGGACTGGTTCAAAATTGGGAAAGGAGTATATCAAGGCAGTACACTGCCAGTGTGCTTATTTAACCTCAGTGCAGAACTGTTGTTCAGTCACTCAGCCGTGTCCAACTCTCTGCAAACCCAGGGACTGCAGCACACCAGGCCTTCCTGTCCTTCACCATCTCCCAGAGCTTGCTCAAACCCATGTCCATTGAGTTGGTGATGCCATCCAACTATCTCATCCTCTGTCATCTCCTTCTCCTCTTGCCTTCAATATTCCCCAGCGTCAGAGTCTTTGCTAATGAGTCAGTTCTTTGCATCAGGTGGCCAAAGTATTGGAGTTTCAGCTTCACCATCAGTCCCTCCAATGGATATTAAGGATTGATTTCCTTTAGGATTGACTGGTTTGATCTCCTCGCTATCCAAGGAACTCTCAAAAGTCTTCTCCAACACCACACTTGAAAAACATCAATTCTTCAGCACTCAGTCTTATTTATGCTCCAACTCTCCCATCCATACATGACTACTAGAAAAACCATAGCTTTAAATATACAGACCTTTGTCAGCAAAATAATGTCTCTGATTTTTAATGTGCTGCCTAGGTTGGTTATAGCTTTTCTTCCAAGGAGCAAGCGTCTTTTACTTTCATGGCTGCAGTCGCCATCTGCAGTGAATTTGGAGCCCAAGAAAACAAAGTTTGTCACTGTTTCCATTGTTTCCCCATCTATTTGCCATGAAGTGCTGGGACCAGATGCTATATTCTTAGTTTTTTGAATGTTCAGTTTTAAACCAGCTTGTTTCTCTCTCCTCTTTTACTTTCAAGAGGGTCTTTAGTTCCTCTTCACTCTCTTCCATTAGGGTGCTGTCATTTGCATATATTAGGTTATTGATATGTCTCCTGGCAATCTTGATTTCAGCTTGTGCTTCATCCAGCCCAGCATTTCTCATGATGTACTCTACATATAAGTTAAATAAGCAAGGTGACAATAAACAGCCTTGATATACTTCTTTCCCAATTTTGAACCAGTCTGTTGTTCCATGTCTGGTTTTACCTGTTGCTTCTTGACCTGCATACAGGTTTCTCAAGAGGCAAGTAAGTTGGCCTGGTGATCCTGTCTCTTTAAGATTTTTCCACAGTTTGTTGTGATCTACACAGTCAAAGGCTTTAGTATAGTCAATGAAGTAAAAGTACAATGCAGCATACATCATGCAAAATGCTGGGCTGGATGACTCACAAGCAGGAATCAAGATTTCCAGGAGAAACAACAACAATCTCAGACATGCAGATGATATCACTTTAATGGCAAAAAGTGAAGAGGAGCTAAAGAGCCTCCTGAAGGTGAAAGAGAGTGAAAAGGCTGGCTTAAAATTCAGCATTCAAAAAATGAATATCATGGCATCTGGTCTCATCATTTCATAGCAAATAAATGGGGAAGAGGTGGAAACAGTGACAGATCTTATTTTCTTGTGCTTGAAAATCACTGCGGATGGTGGCTGCAGCCACGAAATTAAAAGATGTTTGCCACTCGAGAGTAAAGCTATGACAAACCTAGACAACATATTAAAAAGCAGAGACATCATTTTGCTGACAAAGGTCCATATAGTTAAAGCTATGGTTTTTCCAGTAGTCCTGTAAGGATGTGAGAGTTGGATTATAAAGACGGCTGAGTGCTGAAGAATTGATGCTTTCTAATTATGGTGCTGGAGAAGACTCTTGAGAATGCCTTGGACAGCAAGATCAAGCCAGTCAGTTCTAAATGAAATCAACCTTGAATATTCATTGGAGGGACTCATGCTGAAGCTGAACTCCAATACTTTGGCCACCTGATGGGAAGAGCCAACTCATTGGAAAAGACCCTGATGCTGGGAGAGATTGAGGGCAAGAGGAGAAATAGGTGACAGAAGATGAGATGGTTGTATGGTATCATTGACTCAATGGACATGAGTTTGAGCAAACTCCAGGAGATAGTGAAGGACAGGGAAGCCTGGCATACTGCAGTTCATGGAATTGCAAAAATCAGACACGATTTAGCAACTAAACAGCAAAAAATGCATCAAAAAGTATAAAATACCTAGGAATAAACTTAGCCAAAGAAGTGGAAGATTTATACTCTGAAAAGTAACAAAACCATTATGAAGGAACTTGAAATTATAAAACAAGTCAAAAAACATAAATTAAAAGATGTTCTGAGATCAGAAGATTTAAAGTTATTAAAGTGTCCAGAGAGATGGAAAAAGACAGCAGAGGAGTAAGACAGGGAGATTACCTACCTCCTCACAAATAAATAAAAAATTAATCAGAATATGGAACAGCTCCTACAGAACACCTTCTAAAGGACAGCAGAAGACCCCAAACCTCCAAAAAGGTAAGTTTATCTCCTTAGAATCAAGTAGGACAAAAGATAAAGACATAAAAAGAGATAAAGGATTTCAGTGTGGGGGCTTGTGCCCTGAGGGAGGGAGGGAGAGAGTCCTGAAGGAAGAAAAGTTTCCAGGCACTAGAAACTCCTCACAGGCAGAGCCAAGGGAAAGCTATGGGACTTCAGAGTGCTATGCATGAGTGGGGCTCAGAGGGCAGAACAAAGAGAAAATTTGCCACAGAAATCATTGCTGAACAGCACTTCTCAGCTGATAAGCAACTCACAAACCTCAGCCCAGATCAGAGGGTGGTGGCAGGGAGCCAAGAGGAGCAGCTAGCAAGCCTTGGCCTGCCTCACAGGGTGGGGGTGGGGTGCTGAGGCTCTGGCAAAGATCCTAAAGAGATTTCAAAGATCCCATGGAGAGTTTGAGGGCTGGCAGCCATGAGGATATGCTGAGAGGGATACTTTGAAATAGCTGTGGAATTAGACATGACTGCCACTGCTAAAGCTGGGTGGGTGTTTGAGGCAGTGAACAAAACAGCACTGATGTGGTCCCAACCCAAGAGGTGGCAGCTACCACCAGGCTGTGAGCTGCTACAGGTTACTTCCCACACCTTGCTGGAAGTTTAAACAGCTTGGCTCTTTCTAGGGACCCACTAATGAGGGCCGTTTCCTCTTGGAGAACTAAAGACCTGCCTCAGACTCTAAAAGAATCCAACAGGTCTCTATGACCCCAGACACTCCCTGGTACATCTCAATTGTAGCTGTCATATCCTCCCCTCTTCCCAGCACAACAGAGCAAGTGAGTCCTAAGGAGCCTTAGCCTTTGCCCCCTCGTATCCAGGTGGGGAGCAGACTGTGGACTGTAGGGGAAAATGTGAACATTAGGAGCAACTATAGGCTGAAATAAGGCCAGGTATGAGACTGAACTGACACCACACTGCCCACAACAGGTCCATAGACCTTCTTAGAAATATTAGAGGACTTTGGTATAAGTGTCACTGGGTGTTTTGGGTTGTTAATTGTTACCTTCACCAAGAGTCTTGGGGACTTGTCTTCTAGGCTATGTGGATTGTGAGGCCTTGGAGCTGCAGTAGGGGTCAAGCCTGAACCCCTGAGGTGGGAGGCCAAAGCCCAAGACTTTGATCCACCAGAGAACTGCTGATCCCAGGGAACTTTAAGGAACAAGAGCCTTCCCAAACACCTCCATCTCAATACCAAAACCAAGCCCACCCAAAGGCCAGCAAGCTCCAATGCCCAGATGCCCCATCACAGTTCTTCAGGAAAACAGAAACACAACACTGCTCATTAGCAGACAGCCTTCCCAAAGCCATACCAAATCCAGAGACACCTAAAAACTTACTACTGAACATGACACTGCCCTTCAGAGAGACTATATCCAGTTCATTTGACCGAAACACAGGCACAAGTCCCCCCAACCAGGAAACTTTCACAAGGCATGTTTCCAACCCCACCCACGGAGGCAGATTCCACAATTAAGAAGAACTATGACCCTCCAGTCTTCAGAAAGGAGATCCCAAACACAGTAAATGAAACAAAATGAAAAAGCAGAGAAATATCCAGCAGATGAAGGAACAAGATAAAAACCCACCAGACCAAGCAAGCAACGAGTAAGAAAGGAGTCTATCTGAAAAAGAATTCATAATAATGATAGTAAAGATGATCCAAAACCTAGAAAACAAAATGGAGGCACAGATGAATAGATTGGAGGCATGGATCAAGAAGATGCAAGAAATATTTTACAAGGAACTAGAAGAATTAAAGAATAAACAATCAACAAAGAACAATGCAATAACTGAGGTTAAATATACACTGAAGGGAAACAATAGTAGAGTATAACAGAAGCAGAATAATGGATAAGTGAGCTGGAAGACAGAATGGTGGAAATAACTGAAGCAGAGCATAATAAAGAAAGTGAAGTGAAAGTCGCTCAGTCGTGTGCAACTCTTTGTGACCCCATGGACTATACAGACCATGGAATTTTCCATGCCAGAATATTGGAGTGGGTAGCCTTTGCCTTCTCCAGGGCATCTTCCCAACCCAGGGATCGAACCCACGTCTCCTGCATTGCAAGTGGATTCTTTACCAGCTGAGCCACAAGGGAAGCCCAGAATAAAGAAAAAAGAATAAAAAAGTAATAAAGACAGCCTCAGAGACCACTGAGACAACATAAAGCACCGAAACGTTAGATTCATAGGCATCTGTCCCAGAAGAAGAAGGCAAAAGGAAAGGACAATGAGAAAATATTTGAGGTGATTATAGTAAAAACAATTATCTAAGATGGTGAAGAAAATAGACACACAAGCCCAGAAAGCTCCAATAGTCCCATACAGGATAAACCCAAGGAGAAACATACCAAGACACATACTAATCAAACTACCAAAGACTAAACACAAAGAAAGAATATTAAAAGCAACAAGGGAAAAGCAACCAATAATATACAAGGGGATCCCCATAAGGATAACACTGGATCTTTCATCAAAAACTCAAGGCCAGAAGAGAATGGCAGGATATAATTAAAGTGATGAGAGGGAAAAACCTACAAACAAGATTACTCTATCCAACAAGGATTGCATTCATATTTGAAGGAGAAATCAAAAAGCTTTACAGATAAGCCAAAGCTAAGAGAATTCAACACCACCAAACCAGCTCTTCAGCAAATGCTAAAGGAACTTCTCTAGACAGAAAAAAATAGAAAAGTCTTATTAAAACAAACCCAAATGATAAAGTAAATGGTATCAATAATAAATGTAAATGGGCTAAATGGTCCAACCAAAAGATACAGATTGACTGAATGGATAAAAAACTAAGACCCTTACACTACACATGCTGTCTACCAGAGAACCGTCTCAAACCTAGGGACACAGACAGATTGCAAATGAGGGACTGGAAAAAGATAAAGCTTGCAAACAGGGATCTAAAGAAAGCAGGTTAGCAATATTCATACCAAATAAAACAGACTTTACAATGAATATCGTTACAAGAGACAAAGAAGGACACTACATAAAGATCAAAGGATTAATCCAAGAAGAAGATATAACAATTGTAAACATATATGTACTCAATATAGGAGTACATCAATACATAAGACAAATGCTAACTATTAGAGGGGAAATCAACAGTAATGCAATAATAGCAGGGGACTTTCATATCCCACTTACATCCATGGACAGATCATCCAGACAGAAAATTAATAAGGAAACACAAGTTTTAAATGATACAATGGACTAGTTGGACCTAATTGATATCTACAGGACATTTCATCCAAAAACAATAGACTTCACTTTATTCTCAAATGCACATGGAAAATTCTCCAGAATAGATCACATCCTGTGCCACAAATCAAGCTTTGGTAATTTTTTTTTTTTTTACAAAATACTTTATATTTTTATTATTTTTTTAATTTTAAATTAGTTTATTTATCTATTTTTTAACTTTACAATATTGTATTTGTTTTGCCATACATTGACATGAATCCACCATGGGTGTACATGTGTTCCCCTTCCAGAACTCCCCTCCCACCTGCCTCCCCATCCCATCCCTCCAGGTCATCCGGGTGCACCAGCCCTGAGCACCCTGTATCATGCATCGAACCTGGACTGGTGATTCGTTTTACACATGATAATTTACATGCTTCCATGCCATTCTCCCATATCATCCCACCCTCGCCCTCTCCCATAGAGTCCATAATACCGTTCTATATATCTGTGTCTCTTTTGATGTCTCACATACAGGGTTATCTTTACCTATTTTCTAAATACCATATATATGGTGTTAGTATACTTGTATTGGTGTTTTTCTTTCTGCTTACTTCACTCTGTATAATAGGCTCCAGTTTCATCCACCTCATTAGAACTGATTCGAATGTATTCTTTTTAGTGGCTGAGTAATATTCCATTGTGTATATGTACCACAGCTTCTTTATCCATTTGTTGGCTGATGGGCATCTAGGCTGCTTCCATGTACTGGCTATTATAAACAGTGCTGTGATGAACACTGGGGTACACGTGTCTCTTTCATACGACCCAGCAACCCCACTTCTGGGCATACACACTGAAGAAACTAGAATTGAAAGCCTTGGTAAATTTTTAAAACTTGTAATCATTTCAAGCATCTTTTATGATCACAATGCTGTAAGATTAGATACCAACCACAGCGGGGAAAAGGGCTTCCAGTTGGCTCAATGGTAAAGAATCTGCCTGCAATGCAGGAGCCACAGGAGAGGCAGGTTCAATCCCTGGGTTGGGAAGATCCCCTGGAGGAGGGCACAGCAACTCACTCCAGTATTTTTGCCTGGAGAATTCAATGGACAGAGGAACCTGGCAGGCTACAGTCCTTAGGGTCTCAGAGTCAGACATGACTGAAGCAACTATGCACATATGCATGCAAAGGAAAAAACTATAAAAAATACAAACACAACAATACACTTCTGAATAACCAATAGATCATTGAAGAAATAAAAAACGAAATAAAAATATGCCTAGAAATAAATGACAATGAAAACACAAACCTATGGGATGCAGTAAAAGCAGTGCTAATAAGGAAGTGTATAGCAATACAAGCCTACCTAAAGAAACAAGAGAGATTTCAAATAAACAAGCTAATCTTACACCTAGAAAAAGAAGGGGAAAAACCCCGAAGCTGGTAGAAGAAAAGAAATCACAAAGATCAGAATAGAAAAAAATGAAAAAGAAATGAAGGAGACTATAGAAAAGATCGGGCTTCCTAAGTGGCACTAGCAGTAAAGAACCCACCTGCTAATGCAGGCAGATGTAAGAGATGCAGATTCGATCCCTGGATTGGGAAGATCCCCTAGAGGAGGACACAGCAACCCACTCCAGTACTCTTACCTGGAGAATCCATGGACAGAGGAGCCTGGCAGCTACAGTCTACAGGGTTGCAAAAAGTTGGACATGACTGAAGTGACATAGCATGCATGCATGCACATAGCAAAGACAAATAAAACTAAAAGCTGGTTCTTTAAGAAGATAAATAAAATCGACAAACTGTTAGCCAGGCTCATCAAGAAAAAAATGGAGAAGACTCAAATCATTGACGTTAGAAATGAAAAAGGAGAAGTTACAACAAGACGACATGGAAATACAAATGATCATAAGAGACTATTATGAGCAACTATAAGACAATAAAATGTACAACTCCGAAGAAATAGACAAATTCTTAGATAAGTATAATCTTCCAAAACTGAACCAGTAAGAAATGGAAAATATGACCAATCATAAGCACCGAAATCAAAACTATAATCAAAAATCTTCCAACAAACCAAAGGCCAGGGCCAGATGTGTGGCTTCACAGGTTAATTTTACCAAAGTTTTAGAGAATAGCTAACACCTATACTGCTCAAACTCTTCCAGAAAATCGCAGAGGAAGGAAAACTCCCACACTCATTCTACGAGACCACCATAACCCTGATACCAAAACCAGACAAAGATGCCACAAAAAAAAGAAAATTACAGTCCAATATCACTGATGAACTTAGATGCAAAAATCCTCAACAAAATTCTAGAAAGCAGAATCCAACAACACATTAAAAAGATCATACATCATGATCAAGTGAGTTTTATCCCAAGAATGCAAGGATTGTTCAATATACACAAATCAATCAGTGTGATTCACCATATTAACAAATTGAAAGATAAAAACCACAAGATCATCTCAACAGATGCAGAGAAAGCCTTCGACAAAATTCAAAATCCATTTACAATAAAAACTCTTGAGAAGGTAGGTATGGAAGGAACATGCTGTTGCTGTTTAGTCACTAAATCTTGTCCAACTCTTTGTGACCCCATGGAATTTGTAGCCCACCAGGCTCCTCTATCCATGGGATTTCCCAGGCAAGAATCCTGGAGTGGGTTGCCATGCCCCAGAAATTAATAGACAGAAGCCCCTTGCATTCCTATACACCAACAATGAAAAATCTGAGAGAGAAATTAAGGAAACAATCCCATTCACCATTGCCACAAAAAGAATAAAATACTTAGGAATAAATTTACCTAAACAGACAAAAGATCTGTATGCAGAAAACTATGACACTGATGAAAGAAATCAAAGATGACACAAACAGATCGAGAGATATACTATATTTCTGGGTTGGAAGAATCAATACAGTGAAATGATTATACTGCACAAAGCAATCTATAGATTCAATGCATCTGTATTAAACTGTGCTGTGCTGTGCTTAGTTGCTCAGTCATATCCAACTCTTTGTGACTACATGGACTGTAGCCCACCAGGCTCCTCTGTCCATGGAGATTCTCCAGGCAAGAATACTGGAGTGGGTAACCTATCCTTTCTCCAGGGGAACTTCCTGATGCAGGAATCGAACCAGAGTCTCCTGCATTGCATGCGGGTTCTTTACCACCAGGGAAGCTACCAATGGTATTTCTCACAGAGCTAGAACAAGTAATTTCACAATTTGTATGGAAACATAAAAGACCTCGAATAGCCAAAGGAATCTTGAGAAAGAAGGATAGAACTGGAGAGATCAGCCTTCCTGATTTCAGACTACACTACAAAGCTACACTCATCAAGATGGTATAGTACTGGCACAAAATCAGAAATATAGACCAATTGAACAAGATAGAAGGCCCAGAGATAAACCCATGCACCTATGGGTAACTTATCTTTTCCAAAGGAGGCAAGACTATACAATGGGGCAAAGATAGTCTCTTTAATAAGTGGTGCTGGGAAAACAGGACAGCTACATGTAAAAGAATGAAAATAGAACACGTCCTAATACCATACACAAAAATAAACTCAAAACGGATTGAAGACTTACATGTAAGACCAGAAACTATAAATCTCTTAGAGGAAAACATAAGCAGAACACACTCTGACATAAACCACAGCAAGATTCTATATGAACCACCTCCTCAAATAATGGCAATAAAACAAAACTAAGCAAATGGGACCTAATTAAACTTAAAAACTTTTGAACAATGAAGGAAACTATAAGCAAGGTGAAAAGACAACCCCCAAAATGGAAGAAATTGATAACAAATGAAACAACTGTCAAAGAATTAACCTCTAAAATATCCAAGAAGCTCATTCAGCTCAATACCAGAAAAACAGACAATGTAATCAAAAAGTGGGCAGAAAACCTAAACAGATATTACTCCAAAGAAGACATACAGATGGCTAAGAAACACATGAAGAATACTCAATATCGCTCATGATTAGAGAAATGCAAGTCAAAACTGCAATGAGGTACTATCTCACACTGGTCAGAATGGCCATCGTCAAAAAGTCTACAAACAATAAACACTGGAAAGGGTGTGGAGAAAAGCGAACTCTCTTCCACTGTTGATGGGAATGCAAATTGATATGGCCACTATGGAGAACAGTATGAAGAGTCCTTAAAAGACTAGGATTAAAGCCACCATATCACACAGTAGGTCTTCCCTGTGGCTCCAGGTGGTAAAGAATTTGCCTGCAATGCAGGAGACCTTGGTTTGACCCCTGGGTTGGGAAGATCCCCTGGAGGAGGGCATGGCAACCCACTCCAGTATTCTTGTCTGGAGAATCCCTATGGACAGAGGAGCCTGGCAGGCTACAGGCCATGGGGTCACAAAGAGTCAGACATGACTGAGTGACTAAGCACAGCACAGTACACAGCACATCACCCAGTAATCCCACTACTGGGCATACACCCTGAGGAAACGAGAATTGAAAAAGACACATGTACTCAAATGTTCATCACAGCACTATTTACAGTAGTAGGACATGGAAGCAAACTAGATGTCCATCGACAGATGAATGCATAAGGAAGTTGTGGTATACATACACAATGGTACATATACACAGAAGTTGTGGTACATACACACAGAAGTGTGGTGGCTGTGACGGTGCAGAAGCGCAGCAGATAAGAGCTACTCTACGCCCAAGGTCAGGGGTGGCAGCCGAGAGGAGCTACCCCACGTCCAAGGTAAGAGAAACCCAAGTAAGATGGTGGGCACTGAGAGAGGGCATCAGAGGGCAGACAGACTGAAACCACAATCACAGACAACTAGCCAATCTCATCATACATACCACAGCCTTGTCTACCTCAATGAAACTAGGCCATGCCGTGTGGGGCCACCCAAGACAGACGGGTCACTGTCGAGAGGCCTGACAGAATGTGGTCCACTGGAGAAGGGAATGGCAAACCACTTCAGTATTCTTGCCTTGAGAACCCCATGAACAGTATGAAAAGGCAAAAAGATAGGACACTGAAAGATGAACTCCTCAGGTCTGTAGGTGCCCAATGTGCTACTGGAGATCAGTGGAGAAATAACTCCAGAAAGAATGAAGGGATGGAGCCAAAGCAAAAACAATATCCAGTTTTGGATGGGACTGGTGACAGAAGCAAGGTCTGATGCTGTAAATAGGAACCTGGAATGTTAGGTCCATAAATCAAGGCAAATTGGAAATGGTCAAACAGGAGATTACAAGAGTGAACATTGACATTCTAGAAATCAGTGAACTAAAATGGACTGGAATGGGTGAATTTAACTCACATGACAATTATATCTACTACTGTGGACAGGAATCCCTTAGAAGAAATGGAGTAACCATCATAGTCAACAAAAGAGTCTGAAATGCACTACATGGATGCAATCTCAAAAAAAACAGAATGATCTCTGTTCATATACAAGGCAAACCATTCAATATCATGGTAATACAAGTCTATGCCCCAACCAGTAACACTGAAGAAGCTGAAGTTGAACAGTTCCATGAAGACCTACAAGACCTCTTAGAACTAACACCCAAAAAATAAGTCCTTTTCATTATAGGGGACTGGAATGCAAAAGTAGGAAGTCAAGAAACACCTGGAGTAACAGGCAAATTTGACCTTAGAGTACAGAATGAAGCAGGGCAAAGGCTAATAGAGTTGTGCCAAGAGAATGCACTGGTCATAGCAAACATCCTCTTCCAACAACACAAGAGAAGTCTCTACACATGGACATCACCAGATGGTCGACACCAAAATCAGATTGATTACATTCAGCCAAAGATGGAGAAGCTCTATACAGTCAGCAAAAACAAGACCGGGAGTGGACTGTGACTCAGATCATGAACTCCTTATGGCCAAATTCAGACTTAAATTGAAAAAAGTGGAGAAAAACACTAGACCACTCAGGTATGACCTAAATCAAATCCATTATGAGTACACAGTGAAAGTGAGAAATAGATTTAAAGGACTAGATCTGATAGACAGAGTGCCAGAAGAACTATGGGCAGAGGTTCGTGACATTGTATAGGAGACAGGAATCAAGACCATCCCCAAGAAAAAGAAATGCAAAAAAGCAAAATGGTTTTCTGAGGAGGTCTTACAAATAGCCGTGAAAAGAAGGGAAGAGAAAAGCAAATGAGAAAAGGAAAGATATACCCATTTGAATACAGAGTTCCAAAGAATAGCAAGGAGAGATAAGAAAGCCTTCCTCAGTGATCAATGCAAAGAAATAGAGGAAAACAATAGAATGGGAAAGACTAGAGATCTCTTCAAGAAAATTAGAGCTACAAAGGGAACATTTCATGCAAAGATGGTCTCGATATAGGAAAGAAATGGTAGGTACCTAACAGAAGCAGAAGATATTAAGAAGAAGTGGCGACAATACACAGAAGAACTGTACAAAAAAGATCTTCACGACCCAGATAATCATTCACCTAGAGTCAGACATCCTGGAATGTGAAGTCAAGTGGGCCTTAGGTGATGGAATTCCAGTTGAGCTACTTCAAATCCTAAAAGATGATGCTGTGAAAGTGCTGCACTCAATATGCCAACAAATCTGGAAAACTCAGCAGTTGCCACAGGAATGGAAAAGTCAGTTTTCATTCCAATCCCAAAGAAAGGCAATGCCAAAGAATGCTCAAACTACCGCACAATTGCACTCATCTCACATGCTAGTAAAGTAATGCTCAAAATTCTCCAAGCCAGGCTTCAGCAATACGTGAACTGTGAACTTCCAGATGTTCAAGCTGGTTTTAGAAAAGGTAGAGGAACCAGAGATCAAATTGCCAACATCTGCTGGATCATGGAAAAAGAAAGAGAGTACCAGAAAACATCTACTTCTGCTTTATTGACTATGCCAAAGCCTTTGACTGTGTGGATCACAATAAACTCTGGAAAATTCTGAAACAGATGGGAATACCAGACCATCTGACCTGTTTCTTGAGAAACCTGTATGCAGGTCAGGAAGCAACAGTTAGAACTGGACATGGAACAACAGGCTGGTTCCAAATAGGAAAAGGAGTACGTCAAGGCTGTATATTTTCATCTTGCTTATTTAACTTATATGCAGAGTACATCATGAGAAACGCTGGGCTGGAGGAAGCACAAGCTGGAATCAAGATTGTCGGGAGAAATATCAATAACATCAGATATGTAGATGACACCACCCTTATGGCAGAAAATGAAGAATAACTAAACAGCCTCTTGATGAAAGTGAAAGAAGAGAGTGAAAAAGTTGGCTTAAAGCTCAACATTCAGGAAACTAAAATCATGGCATCCGGTCCTATGTCTTCATGGCACATAGATAGGGAAACAATGGAAACAGTGGATGACTTTAATTTTTTTGGTCCAAAATCACTGCAGATGGTGACTACAGCCTTGAAATTAAAAGACGCTTACTCCTTGGAAGGAAAGTTATGACCAACCTAGACAGCATATTAAAAAGCAGAGACATTAGTTTGTCAACAATGGTCCATCTAGTCAAGACTATGCTTTTTCCAGTGGTCGGGTATGAATGTGAGAGTTGGACTATAAAGAAAGCTGAGCGCCAAAGAATTAATACTTTTGAACTGTGGTGTTTGGGAAGACTCTTGAGAGTCCCTTGGACTGCAAAGAGATCCAACCAGTCCATCCTAAAGGAGATCAGTCCTGGGTGTTCATTGGAAGCACTGATGTTGAAGCTGAAATTGCAATACTGTGGCCACCTGATGCCAAGAGCTGACTCATTGGAAAAGACCCTGATGCTGCGATAGATTGAGGGCAGGAGGAGAAGGGGACGACAGAGGATGAGATGGGTGGATGGCATCACCGACTCAATGGACATGGGTTTGGGTGGACTCCAGGAGTTGTTGATGGACAGGGAGGTCTAGCATGCTGCAGTTCATGGGGTTGCAAAGAGTCAGACACGACTGAGCGACTGAACTGAACTGATACACAATGGAATATTATTCATCTATTAAAAGGAATGCATTTGAATCAGTTCTATCAATGTGGATGAACCTAGAGCCTGTTATACAGAGTGAAGCAAGTCAGAGAAAAAAGACAAATATTGTGGATTAATGCATATATATGGAATCTAGAAAGGTAATACTGATGATCCTATCTGAAGGGCAGCAAGGCTGACACAGACATTTTGGACACAGTTGGTAAGGCGAATGTGAGATGGAAGAATAGCATTGAAACATATACATTACTGTATGTAAAATAGGTAGCCAATGGGAGTTCAATGTATGATACAGGGAACTCGAAGCCAGTGTTCTCTGACCATGTATAGGGATGGATGTGGAGTGAGGTGGAGGGGGCTTAAAGAGGAATGGGATATATTCATACCTTGCTGATTCATGCTGATGCATGGCAAAAATCATCATAATATTATAAAGTAATTATCCTCTAATTTTAAAAAATTATATATAAAAATGTCCATACTACCCAAAGCAATCCACAGTTTTAATACAATCCTTATCAAAATACCCATGACATTTTTCAAAGAACTAAAAGAAATTAACCTAAAATTTATGTGGAACCACAAAAGACACTGAATTGCCAGAGCATTTAAAACAGAGCTTGAGGTATCAGCCTCTTTGACTTCAGATTATACTACAAAGCTACAGTCATCAAAACAGCATGGTGCTAAGATACAAAGAGGCACACAGATCAATTGAATAGAATAGATAGCCCCAAGAAATAAACCCATACACCTATTAATACAACAAACAAGGTAAGAATGTGCAATGGAAAAAAGATAGTCTCTTCAACATGTGGTGCTGAATGAAAACTGGACAGCTACATGAATAAAGGTGAGATTAAAACATTTCCTCACATGATTTTTAAAAAATAAATGCTAGATATACATGGCTAACAGGCACATGAAAAGAGGTTCAATATCACTAATCATTTGAGAAATGCAAATCAAAACCACAATGAGATATTACCTCACATCGGTCAGAATGGCTATCATCAAAAAGTATACAAATAACAAATGTTGGTGAGGATGTGGGGAAAAGGGAACTCTAGGTCTTAATTTTTAATGATTCTTTGACTAAGTGATACTTTTTTCTGAACCTTTACAACCCCCTATTGCACCCTTTCTCTCAGCTCCATTACAGATTCCCTTGGCCCTTGAGTTCTCTTCCTTCACCTTCTCCAGTACTGTTCTGAGGAAAAGACTTACTTTGAGACTTTAACCCATGCACATGTGTGGGGTAATCCTGGGCTTCTCATTCTGAGCCTTATTCCTCATTATGAAGTAAAGAACTCTAGAGAAAGGTGTTTAGGCCTAAGCCACTGCCAAGACAGGGCTTATGACTTGTGAAAGTACACCAATTGGTAAATCATCTACTTTGATGTTTTTGTAAAGCTTATCCTACTGAGATAAGGTCTTGCCAGGTGGTGCTAGCAGTAAAGAACCCACCTGTCAATGCAGGAGTTATAAGAGACATGGGTTCGATCCCTGGGTTGGGAAGATCCCCTGGAGGAGGAAATGGCAACCCACTCCAGTATTCTTGCCTGGGGAATCCCATGGACAGAGCAGCTTGGCAGGCTACTGCCCATGGGGTTGCACAGGGTCAGACATGACTAAAGTGACTGAGCACAGCACATCCTAGTGAGACGGCTAAGAACATAGCATAATTCAACATTCTGAGGATGCAGAGCAGTCACAAACTATGACCAGAAATTGTAGGCTACCAAAATTAATTGAACTAATTTTTCCCAACTCTTCTGTTATATCAGAGAAACTCATAACCCAGGGAGTTAATAAAGGCCCTTCTGATCTCCCTCACTATGATGATTCCTACCTACCAACAGGTAAGAAGATAGATAACAGAAGTCTATTGATTCCTAACTAACGGGGGGGGGGGTGCGCATGAAAATAGAGCTATGAAAGTGGTGAAATTTCCTCACTGCAGGTATAAATAGGTGCTAAGATAAAATGGATCTGGCTGGCCATGGGCATAGGCCAGGGGACCAGATGGTAGGAAATGGTACTTGTTTCCTAGTAAGGACCTCAAGAATTAGCTTGGAAATGCTAATGACAGAGTATAGACACACTAAAGAAGGTTGACAGGAAAAGGCTTCTTGCTGAGATATAACCAATCCAGAGTCAGGTAGGAGTCAATAATACAAAAAATCTTTCCCTTGAAGCATATTACGCCAGAGCTTAGGAGAGCAAGGAACTCTCAGTGAAGCCAAGTTCTGGCAGTAATCATACAAGATAGAGGTCAGACTGAGAGAAGCTGAAAAATCCAGAGTACCCTGATGGAAAAACAAAGACTAAAAGGGAAGCCAAAATCCAAAGCCATGTAACGGTTCACCAAGCAGGGAAGAGGGAGGTGTCAAAAATTTGATCTGAACTCAATACTCTCTCAGATCCCTCTGCTTCTTAAAGTGACTAATTTCTGGAGTCAATCCTGGTAACAGCCTGAGTAAAGGGATAAGAAGGCAGGGGAATAAGGCAAAGCCAAAGGTACTAGCTCTGGGAGAAAAACAAAGATGACTAGTAATAGCTTAAGAAACCATACAAATTCACAGAGAAGCAATAGAGAATGAGTTGGAAAGCTAGCATTTAGGCAATATACTACATGACAACAGACACACTGCTCTGCACTACCCACCCTGGTCCCTAAAAGTCTCTTAGAATAAAAGAGAAAAAGACTGAAAAGTAGTGAATAATGGCATTTTATTTCCCTTACCACCAGTGATTTCTCCAAGTGTCAAAGCTAGGAATAAAAATGGGAGAGAAGAAGAAGGCTACCTATCTAAACCTCCTCTTGTTTTTCACTTTTAAAATCTTGAAATGAGGGTCAGGTTCTGTGGGGACAACTGTCTACTGGTCATCTCTTCGAAGTAGCTACTGCAGTGTGGAAGCTGTTGGTGTGAAAGAGTCTTTCTCTATCTGCGAAAGAGACAAGAATATTCCAAAAGCAGGGTGAACGGAAGAACACTTAGTTTTCGGTGGTAGTTTGGGGCTTGGCACTCTGCCTCTCTAGGCTTATCCTGTTCCCATATCAAACTGTTTGTAGTTTCTCAAATGCAGCATGTTCTTTCTCTCTTCCATATATTCGCATAGTGTGCCCTATCCCTGGAATCTTCTTTCTCCCTCTGCTTGGTTGAAAAGGCCAACTATTATTCTTCTGTGAATGTTTACATGCTTCTGTGACCTGTTCCCACTCACCATCTCTTAGGACTCACATATTGTGTTATTTATTTACATGTGTCCTCCCCAGACCAAACTATAGGCTCTAATAAATTTTGAGAATCTGATAGAAACTATAGATTTTCTACAGAAAAATGCATATGTGCTCACACTCCTACTGTTTCTCAGGTCTATGACTTCTGAATTTTATCCATTTAGTCCTGCTGAGAATCCCTTTTATACTAGAGGTCCATGAGGATGGGGACCATGTCTTACTCATCTTTGTATCCCCAGTATCTAGCACAGAGCCTAAGATAATCAATGACAGAATAATTGAATTACTGAACATTTGGTACTGTGCAGAAAGACAAAAGAAGTGTAACATTGTCATCAAGAGGCTTGCAGTATAATTGGGTAACTATTCATACACATGATATTGCAATTGACAATTAAAAGACAATATGTGATA
Organism: Okapia johnstoni; assembly: GCA_024291935.2. NCBI lineage: Eukaryota > Metazoa > Chordata > Mammalia > Artiodactyla > Giraffidae > Okapia > Okapia johnstoni. The sequence continues at coordinate 53,578,470 of CM044305.1, read as the reverse complement.
AAGTGATACAAATGCATGCTAGGAACTCATAGAAATCTTACTGTTGTCCTTCTGACCTCTTCCCACCATCTCTGAAATTCTGATATTAATCCAGGTAAACAATTTGTCCACTGTTCCTTACTATCCCTCGTCCTACTCTAGTTTAGATTTAAAACTAACTTGGCTTTGACAAATTGCTTCAGACCCTCTAGTTGGATGCCCTATTTAAACACAAGGAAACAATTCCATTCATCATTGCAATGAAAAGAATAAAATACTTAGGAATATATCTACCTAAAGAAACAAAAGACCTATATATAGAAAACTATAAAACACTGGTGAAAGAAACCAAAGAGGACACAAATAGATGGAGAAACATACCGTGTTCATGGATCGGAAGAATCAATAGAGTGAAAATGAGTATAATATCCAAAGCAACCTATAGATTCAATGCAATCCCTATCAAACTACCAATGGTATTTTTCAGAGAACTAGAATAATTTCACAATTTGTATGGAAATGCAAAAACCTTGAGCAGCCAAAGCAATCTTGAGAAAGAAGAATGGAACTGGAGGAATCACCCTGCCTGACTTCAGGCTCTACTACCAAGCCACAGTCATCAAGACAGTATGGTACTGGCACAAAGATAGAAATATAGATCAATGGAACAAAATAGAAAGCCCAGAGATAAATCCACGTACATATGGACACCTTATCTTTGACAAAGGAGGCAAGAATATACAATGGAGAAAAGACAATCTCTTTAACAAGTGGTGTTGGAAAAACTGGTCAACTACTTGTAAAAGAGTGAAACTAGAACACTTTCTAACATCATACACAAAAATAAACTCAAAATGGATTAGAGATCTAGATGTAAGACCAGAAACTATAAAACTCCTAGAGGAAAACATAGGCAAAACACTCTCCGACATAAACCACAGCAGGATCCTCTATGACCCACCTCCCAGAATATTGGAAACAAAAGCAAAAATAAACAAATGTGACCTAATTAAAATTAAAAGCTTGTGCACAACAAAGGAAACTATAAGCAAGGTGAAAAGACAGCCTTCAGAATGGGAGAAAATAATAGCAAACGAAGCAACTGACAAAGATTAATCTCAAAAATATACAAGCAACTCCTGCAGCTCAATTCCAGAAAAATAAACGACCCAATCAAAAAATGGGCCAAAGAACTAAACAGACATTTCTCCAAAGAAGACATACAGATGGCTAACAAACACATGAAAAGATGCTCAACATCACTCATTATCAGAGAAATGCAAATCAAAACCACAATGAGGTACCATTTCACGCCAGTCAGACTGGCTGCTATCCAAAAGTCTACAAGCAATAAATGCTGGAGAGGGTGTGGAGAAAAGGGAACCCTCTTGCACTGTTGGTGGGAATGCAAACTAGTACAGCCACTATGGAGAACAGTGTGGAGATTCCTTAAAAAACTGGAAATAGAACTGCTATATGACCCAGCAATCCCACTGCTGGGCATACACACAGAGGAAACCAGAATTGAAAGAGACACGTGTACCCCAATGTTCATCACAGCACTGTTTATAATAGCCAGGACATGGAAGCAACCTAGATGTCCATCAGCAGACGAATGGATAAGAAAGCAGTGGTACATATACACAATGGAATATTACTCAGCCATTAAAAAGAATACATTCAAATCAGTTCTAATGAGGTGGATGAAACTGGAGCCTATTATATAGAGTGAATTAAAGCCAGAAAGAAAAACACCAATACAGTATTCTAACGCATATATATATAATTTAGAAAGATGGTAACGATAACCCTGTATGCAAGACAGCAAAAGAGACACAGATGTATAGAACAGTCTTTTGGACTCTGTGGGAGAGGGCGAGGGTGTGATGATATGGGAGAACAGCACTGAAGCATGTAAATTATCATATGTGAAATGAATCACCAGTCCAGGTTCGATGCATGATACAGGATGCTCAGGGCTGGTGCACTGGGATGACCTAGAGGGATGGGATGGGGAAGGAGTTGGGAGGGGGGTTCAGGATGGGGAATACATGTACACCCATGGTGGATTCATGTCAATGTATGGCAAACCAATACAATATTGTAAAGTAAAAAAAATAATAATAAATAAATAAAACTGAAAAAAAAAATAAACACATTATTCTAGTTTGAATGAAGCACACTCTATCAGGAGAATGTAGTTTTTCCCTCCTCGATCATAATCCAAAACAGAAGCTAACTATACCTCCTTTTGCCCCTCCTTGCTCCTCTTCCACCTCACCACTATACCTACTCTCTCTAGTAGCCTCATTAGTCCAAGCCTTGTCCTTCTACATCCTTTCCTATACCATGGCCTCCCTTTCATGGAACTAGGTCATGCATACTTTTATAATTAAGCTCATAGGCTTTGAAATATTACCTCACTTTCAGTCATGATTCTGCTGTTGGCTAGCTCTAATCATACAGAAATTGCTAACCTTTATAAGCTTCAATTTCTCATGAAAATGGGGGTAATAACAGGAACTCCTTCAGAAATATTTTAAGAGGATTACATGAGATAATATGAGTAAAGATAACTTTAAAGAGTAGAGTTCCACCAGCATAGCAATGAAAATAAAATTCATTGCAACTTTAGAATGTTGAAAAATTTGGAGTTTTATTTCTGATGGTTATGTCTGAAATACTTGATGTAGAAGCTCAGAAACTAGGTAAGCACTTGACAGAGGATATGAGGAGGTACTTGCGAAACCTAGGAAGACTTTCTTCTGGCAAAATGGATTTGAAAAGGGTTGCCAATGGGAGGACCCTGTGTGAAGACAGGGCACAGTCTTAGTCTGTTAAGACTACTGTAAAAGAATGTCATAAACTGGGTGGGTTATACACAACAGAAACTTTTCTCACAGTTATGGAAACCGGGAAGTCCAAGAGCAAGATGCTGGCTGCTGTAGTATCTGGTGAGAGCTCTTGTCCTCTGTATTGCTGATCCTGCTCACTGGACCAATTGTATTTCTGTTCACACTGTTCGATGAACCCACGGTAAGCAAGGTGCGAGCTAAGAGGCTGAAAGAAGACTTGAGGAGCCATGGGAACTTCAGACATGTTTATTCTCTCCTAGCTGACACAGCAGCCATAGCAGTATACATGCTATATTCTCTCTTCTCATGGCTGACCCAAAGAACACAGCTGTGAAGCAGCAGTAATGCCACCATTTTTGTTAGATGGATCTTGTACAGACATACCACACACAGTAGCCCATGACCAAGTGAGTACCTCATGATGTGCATGCACAGTGCTGTAAGTGATCTCAGCTGTTACCTAGTCATTATTTACAAAAGTGGGGTGAGAGAGCCTGGACACGCCATCTTTGCTAATTTGCTCTCTCCCCATTCTGGTTCATAGATGACCATCTTCTGCTATTTCTTCACATGGTGATGGGGGCCAAGGGAATTTTCCGAGGTCTCTTTTACAATGGCACTAATCCCATTTATGAGGGCTACATTCTTGTAACATGATCATGTCTCAAAGTCCCCACCTCCAAATACTACAAGGCTGGGGATTAATTAGGTTTCAACATATGAAATTTGGGGGGACACAAAACATCCAGAGATTGTAAAGTGTTTCATAAAAGAGAGGGAGCTTTCTGAAATTGATAATGGAATCTCTTGCCCTGAAACCTTCCCATCTCTTCCCCAATATTCTATGACTGAGTGAAAGCCAATATTGCCTAAAGGCAGAAGGATGGTCTATAATGGTTTTCAAACTCGAGTGTGCATTAGAATTACCTGGAGGACCTTAAAACAGAATTCTCCTTCCCAACTCCAGAGTTTCTGATTCAGAAGGTCCAAGGTGGTGCCTGAGAATGTACATCTTTGACAAGTCTCCGGGTGATGCTGATGCTGCTGTTGTTGGCAATGCACTTTGAGAACCACTGGTTCAGACCTGGAGATCTTATTAAAATGCAGACTCTATTTTGGCAGGTCTGGTGTGGGGACTGAGATGATGCAGTACCAATAAGCTCTCAGGTTATGCTAATGCTGTTGGTCCAGGAATAATGTTTTGAGTAGATGGAGAATCTAGACAGACATATCAAAAAAGGTTATGAAACACTATTCTATGTGACTTCTTCAGATCTTCCAGCTTAGAGGGTTTTCAGTTTTACTCTGTATGAATGGAAAGCATTATTCTCTCATGTTCACACACGTATTCTTACTTATTTGCAGTACAATCTTAGGGAAAAACAGGTAAAACTCAAAATGTTAGACTTTTTTCATTTCCCTAGCTGCAAGATTTGGTTAATTTAGGTATAAAACTCGGTTAGCAGATTTTCTTCAGTGATGGCTCAGTTTTCTATGGTGCCCTGGTATAGGTGGGAATGTGTGTGCAAGATGGAGATACTGGCAATCTACTGTTTACACCTGTGCTGAATTCATCTAATCATCCTGAATGAGCTGTTCTAGGGGTAGAACTTCAGAGTATAGCAAGTCAAATGAAAGCACCTGAGACTTTTATGAGTGAAAGGCGAGAAGTTGTTTTTTTTTTTTAATAAATTTATTTATTTTATTTGGGGGATAATTACTTTACAATATTGTAGTAGTTTTTGCCATACATTGACATGAATCAGTCATGGGTTTACATGTGTTCCCCATCCTGAACCCTCCTCCCACCTCCCTCCCCATCCCATCCCTCTGGGTCATCCCAATGTCCCAGCCCTGAGCATTTGTCTCTTGCATAGAACATGGAATGGTGTTCTGTTTCACATATGACAATATACATGTTTCAATGCTATTGTCCCAGAACGTCCCACCCTCACCTTCTCCCTCAGAGTCCATAAGACTGTTCTATGCATCTGTGTCTCTTATTCTGTACCCAAGTTTGGAAACCACTGATCTATGGTTTGTATGTTTAGGATGAAATTCTGAGAGGTATTGTAACTAGCATTATGGATAGGCATTGATGCATGTATAAAAACTTCTGCTAAACATACAAACCATAGATCAGTGGTTTCCAAACTTGGGTACATAATAGATTCACAGGTGGTTCTTGAGAAAAATGAAGATTTCAATCTCTGACCCCAGATAGACTGAATCAAAATATTTGGGTATAAAGCCAGACTGAGTTTTTCCCAACAGCCCAAGTTATTTGGTTCCCGTCAAAGTTTGAGAAGAATTACCATATAAACTAATGGTACAAATTTTTCTCTTTTCTAAGGCTATTTTTGAATAGGTAACAGTTACCTTTAAACCTTGAAAATTCAAGAGAGTGGCTGGAAACTGTGGTAGGAAGGTGAAAAGTAACCACCCACCTATGCTTTAGCAGAAGGAGATAAGAGGTCTAAGGGAATTCCTGGCCTCCTATTTATCAAGAATTTTGATGGTGTTTTGCAATGGTCATATACAAGATTGAGCTGGAATAGGCAACTGTTCCAGGAATTGTGGCCTGAAAATTGTATGACCTTTGATATTGGCTGAGTTTAACACCTGGAGTTATATTCCAAAGAAAACAGCCAGCTGATTCAGACTTTGCAGAGGACAAGAGTCACATGCTTGGAACAGCCCTATTCCCAGGGGATAAGAAGGGAGGAAATTCACCTGGGGTTAGTGAGGGAAAATCCCTGTCTGAAGAAATTCTTTCCTTCCTAAAGTTGTAGACTTTCACCTGCATCTCTATAACCTGTTCCAGCCACACATCACACACACACACACACACACACACACACACACACACACACACACACACACCCCACAGGAGACCAAACATTATTTTTGAATTGCCATGGCATTTCAATTTTAGGGACTTTACGTTTGAATCAATTTCCTGCAAAACACAGCTTTCATTTTTGCTAGAATAGCAAAATGGTATAATAGAATGAGCACAACTGGGAAACAGGAGACCTATGTTCTAGCCAGGTATTTCTAATGAGTTCTGTGACTTTGAGTAAGATGCTCTCCTATCTCCTTTCCCTCAGTTTCACCATCTGACAATATGAGGGTTGAGCAAATTGTTTTAGAAGGCATCTAAGTTCTGATGCTCTGGTTTAGTAGCTATTCAGCTGTTGAATTAGCTGCATAGGGTCAACTGATGAGGGTCAAGTGATGTAGTGCTTAAGAGCACAGGTATTGTTATCAAACTGTATGGATTTAAATCCAAGCTCTACTACTTAGCTGACCCTTGACCAGCTTCTAAAGCTATCTGATAGTCAATTTCATCATCTATAAAATGGGAATAATAATAATATTAACTCATGGGGCTATAAAGCAAATAAAAAATATCTGGTATATTAACACTCAATAAGTTCATTATTCTTCTTATTCTTGATTCTTGTCACTCTCTGCCTGAATCAACATACTTAAACTATAAGATGCCGGTAGATATTGAATATTTGGGAAAAAAGAGGGCCCCTGATATAAAACTACTTTTCCTACTATCTGAAATTACAATTCTAAAGAATTATTAATGCTCATTTTCTTATTCTTTGCTATTCTTTGTTAAAAAAATAAATCTGACCATACCACTTTGCTACATGTTTTTAATGGTGCTCTATTATCCTTGGAAGAAATAAAGCCTCAGCTCCTTAGAATGGCAAACAAGGCCCTGTATTATATGGTCCCTGAATACTCTAGTTTCACCTTTCACTGACCTCTTCATAAACTTTTATTCTGGCAACAGAGGACTAGTATACATCATTTCCTTTCTTATCTCCATGCTATTGTTCCAGCTATTCTTTCTGCATAAAATGGCTTTTCCTGGTATTGACAACTTTCAGAACTTGCACAGGGTCATCTTTTGAGGCCCAGCTCAAATGCTACTTCTTCCACAAAGTTTTCTTTGTTTCTTCAATCTGTAGTCTTCTCTCTTCCCTCTGAAACCTCAAATACATTCGCTTGTATCCTTCAGTGTTTAAATTATTCTGATGGGGAGGTTCCTTAACCTATGTCTTATTTACAGAAGTGTCAAAAAAACACAGAGTAAATACTAAAACTAGAATAACTGAGTTGGAGGTTACTAATTACAATTACTTTGGCTAGTTCATCAAGTACAAGAGTTGAAGTCATATGAGGTTAATCAAAGAAGATTTCTGGGGTGGCACAAGGATTTCTAATCTGGAGTTTAAAAAAGAGGGATCCTACTATCTCACACCAGTCAGAATGGCTGCCATCAAAAAATCTACAAACAATAAATGCTGGAGAGGGTGTGGAGAAAAGGGAACTCTCCTACACTCTTGGTGGGAAGGCAAACTAGTACAGCCACTATGGAGAACAGTGTGGAGATTCCCTAAAAAACTGGAAACAGAACTGCCATACGACCCAGCAATCCCACTGCTGGGCATACACACCGAGAAAACCAGAGTTGAAAGAGACATATGTACTCCAATGTTCATCGCAGCACTGTTTACAATAGCCAGGACATGGAAGCAACCTAGATGTCCATCGGCAGACGAATGGATAAGGAAGTTGTGGTACATATACACAATAGTATATTACTCAGCTATAAAAAAGAACACATTTGAATCAGTTCTATTGAGATGGATGAAACTGGAGCCTATTACACGGAGTGAAGTAAGCCAGAAAGAGAAACACCAATACAGTATATTAACACATATATATGGAATTTAGAAAGATGGTAATGATAACACTATATGCAAGATAGCAAAAAAGACACAGATGTAAAGAACAGACTTTTGGACTCTGTGGGAGAAGGCGAGGGTGGGATGATTTGAGAGAGTAGCATTGAAACATGTATATTATCATATGTGAAATAGATCACCAGTCCAGGTTCAATGCATGAGACAGGGTGCTCAGGGCTGGTGCACTGGGATGACACTGAGGGATGGGATAGGGAGGGAGGTGGGAGCGGGGTTCAGGATGGGGAACACATGTACACCCATGGTGGACTCATGACAATGTATGGCAAAACAAATACAGTATTGTAAAGTTAAAAATAAATAAATAAACTAATTTAAAAACTTTAAAAAAAAGATCTTCTATTTCTTCCTGGTTCAGTTTTGGAAAGTTATACTTTTCTAAGAAATTGTCCATTTCTTCCAAGCTGTCCATTTTATTGACATATAGTTGCTGATAGTACTCTCTTATGATCCTTTGTATTTCTGTGCTGTCTGTTGTGATCTCTCCATTTTCATTTCTAATTTTGTTGATTTGATTCTTCTCCCTTTGTTTCTTCATGAGTCTGGCTAATGGTTTGTTAATTTGATTTATCTACTGAAAGAACCAGCTTTTAGCTTTGTTGATTTTTCCTATGATGTCTTTTGTTTCTTTTTCGTTTATTTCTGCCCTAATTTTTAAGATTTCTTTTTCTTCTACTAGGCCTGGGGTTCTTCATTTCTTCTTTCTCTAGTTGCTTTAGGTGTAGAGTTAGGTTATTTATTTGACTTTTTTCTTGTTTCTTGAGGTACGCCTGTATTGCTATGAACCTTCCCCTTAGCACTGCTTTTACAGTGTCCCATAGGGTTTGGGTTGTTGTGTTTTCATTTTCATTCATTTCTATGCATATTTTGATTTCTTTTTTGATTTCTTCTGTGATTTGTGGGTTATTCGGCAGTGTGTTTTTCAGCCTCCACATGTTGGAATTTTTAATAGTTTTTTTTCTTTTTCAGATAAGTTCAGTTCAGTCGCTCAGTCGTGTCCGACTCTTTGCGAATCCATGAATTGCAGCATGCCAGGCCTCCCAGTCCATCACCAACTCCCGGAGTTTACCTAAACCCATGTCCATCGAGTCAGTGATGCCATCCAACCATCTCATCCTCTGTCGTCCCCTTCTCCTCCTGCCCCCAATCCTTCCCAGCACTAGGGTCTTTTCCAATGAGTCAACTATTTGCATGTGGTGGCCAAAGTATTGGAGTTTCAACATCAGTCCTTCCAATGAACACCCAGGCCTGATCTCCTTTAGGATGGACTGGTTGGATCTTCTTGCAGTCCACGGGACTCTCGAGTCTTCTCCAACACCACAGTTCAAAAGCATCAATTCTTCGGTGCTCAGCTTTCTTCACCATCCAACTCTCACATCCATACAAGACCACTGGAAAAATCATAGCCTTAGACGGACCTTTGTTGGCAAAGTAATGTCTCTACTTTTAAATATGCTATCTAGGTTGGTCATAACCTTCCTTCCATGGAGTAAGCGTCTTTTAATTTCATGGCAGCAATCACCATCAGCAGTGATTTTTGGAGCCCCAAAAAATAAAGTCTGACACTGTATCCACTGTTTCCCCATCTATTTCCCATTAGTTGATATCTTTAAATGTAAAGAATATTTTCCATTGACTTTTTTCCAGCCTTATTGATATACGAAATCAAGTGAAAGTGTTAGTTTCTCAGTTATGTCCAACTATTTGCAACCCCATGGATTGTAACCCATCAGGCTCTTCTGTCTATTGAATGCTCCAGTCAAGAATACTGGAGTGGGTAGCCATTCCCTTCTCCCTGGGATCTTCTTGACCCAGAGATTGAACTCAGTTCTCCTGCACTGCAGCCAGATTCTTTACCATCTGAGCCACTAGGAAAGCCCTTACTGATATATAACAATATCTTATTTATATATAATATTGTCTAAATTTAAGGTAAACAATGTGTTGATTTGATACACTTAAATATTGCAAAATGATTACCACCATAGTGTTAGGCTATCAGCGCCATTGCATTTCTTCTTTTGTGGTAAAAGCATTTAAGATCAACTCTCTTAGCAACTTTCAAGTATATAATACAGCATTATTTATAATCACCATGTTGTACATTAGACCATAAGAACTCATTTATCTTATAGGAAGCTTGTACCCTTTGACCATCATCTCCCTGTTTTTCCCAACACTCAGCCCCTGGTAACTACTCTCCACTCTCTCTTTCTATGAATTTGGCTTTTTTAGTTTCCACATATAAGTGGAGTATAGTATTTGTCTTTCTCTATCTGACTTACTTCACTTAGCATAATGCCTTCAAATTTCATCCATGTTGTAAATGTATACCATTAACTTATAAATGTAATCAATACTTTCTACTTTATTGACACATTCATTTATTTGTTCATCTAATAAAAATGTATATATTAAACTCCTCCTACATGTTAGATACTGTACTGTGTGCTAGGAACATAATAGTAAGAAAAATCTGGTGCTGACTTCATGGTGATTACAGCCTGGTAAGGAATATGGGTGGGGTGGAGGGGACAAATGAGTACATTAATAGTATCATAACTATGATAAGTGCTACAAATGAAAGATACATGGAGCCATGAGAGACTATATTAGGGAGATTCGACCTTGCCAAAGTTGTCAGTGAAGGCTAGCCTGAAGAAAAGATGCTTAAGCTCTATGGAGACACAAACAGAACATACTTGTGGACACAGCTGGGGAAGGAGAGGGTAAGACAAATTGAAAGAGTAGCATTGAAACACATATATTACCATACATAAAACAGATAGCCAGTGGGAATTTGTTGTATTATGCAGAGAGCTCAAACCCAATGCTCTGTGACAACTTACAGGGGCGGGATGGAGTGGGAGGTGGGAGAGAGGTTCAAGACAGAGGGGACATATGTATACCCATGGCTGATTCATGTTGATGTATGACAGAAACCAACACAATATTGTAAAGCAATTATCATCTAATTAAAAATAAATTAATTAATTTAGAAAAGAGAAAATATGCTTAAATTCTGATGTGACAGGAAAGTGGGATGATAACAAAGTTCGGGAAGGGAGGATTTACAGAGGTAGAAGGAGTAGCTTCCAGTCCTACGGCACAGAATGGGTTCTCAGAGGCTAAAGGGAGCATGGTAACTATGGGGTATGCCTGTGCATGCAAAGTGAGGGGAAAAGTAATGTAAGATGAGGATGAAGATATGGGAATTATCCAGACCATGCAATCCATGTTAAGGATTTTTATTTTTCTTTACACAAAAAGTTGTGGAATACAGCCACTTTCAGAGATCATTTGGCAGTATATTGCAAAGCCAAACATAATGATACCATATGATCCAGCAATCACATTCCCAAGTACTCACCCAATTGATTTAAAATGTCTATATAAATACCTGCTTATGATTGTTTATAGTAACTTAATTTATAATCCTCCAAAACCAAAATGCTCTTCTACATGTGAGTGGATAAGCAAACTGTTGTACGTCCATACAATAGCATAGTATGCAGGGATAGCTACCATGTGATGCAAAGATGTAGCTCAATTTTAAAGGCATGTTGTTAAGTAAAAGAATGCAGCTTAAAACTGTATGTTGTATGATTCCAGATACATGATATTTTAGAAAAGGCAAAATTATACAGACAATAAAAAGTTCATGGGTCACCAGTGGGGAGAAAGAGGGAGGGAGAGAGGTGTATTAGTGAGGCACAAGGGAGTTTTTAGGTTGGTGAAATTATTCTGTATGATGCTATAATATAGGATATGCATCTGTCAAAACCCACAGAACTTTACAGCACAAAAATTGAACCTTAACATATGCAAAGTGAAGACATCATTTAGGAGACTGGAGGATCCCAGAATAGGATTTAGAATGTGACAGAATAACTAAATTGCATTATAAATGTATGAAAAAAATCTCATTAAAGAAGATGGAGAAAAAAGGTGCACATGTAAGTAAATTTGGGAAGGAGTGGAGTCTGTAGAACTAAAAGGCAAACAAAACCATACATATTCACTGAAGTCTAGTTGATAAAATTGTTTCCATGGGGATATGGGTTAATAATTTTGATACTTTTATGCATGTGTACAGGGAATAAACAATTAAGTACATGCATGATGGTTGTGGAACCAGTTTTCTTATTTTTTGGAATAAAGTAGGAGAACATAGGTAAAAAGGGGGGAAGAGGCTAAATGGCTTAATTGCTAATGGATTGGAGTTGGAGACATCAATAAAAACTGATGTTTGACCTATAGAAAGATTCAAAGATATGTATATCCTTTTGCTGACAAAGGTCCATCTAGCCAAAGCTCTGGTTTTTACAGTAGTCATGTATGGATGTGAGAGTTGGACAATAAAGAAAGCCGAGCGCCGAAGAATTGATGCTTTTTAACTGTGGTGTTGGAGAAGATCTTGAGAGTCCCTTGGCCTGCAGGGAGATACAACCAATCCATCCTAAAGGAAATAAGTCCTGAATATTCATTGGAAGGACTGATGCTGAAGCTGAAACTCCAATACTTTGGCCACCTGATGCGAAGAGCTGACTCATTGGAAAAGACCCTGATTCTGGGAAAGACTGAAGGCATTAGGAGAAGGGGACGACAGAAGATGAGATGGTTGGATGGCATCACTGACTCTATGGACATAAGTTTGAGCAAACTCCAGGAGTTGGTGATGACCAGAGAATCCTGGTGTGCTGCAGTCCATGAGATTGCAAAGAGTTGGACACGAATGAGCAACTGAACTGAACCGAACGGATATCTTTGTATATTTGCTTGAGCTCAGTTGTGTCCAACTCTTCTGTGATTCCATGGACTGAAGCCCGACAGGCTCCTCTGTCCATGGGATTTTTCAGGCAAGAATACTGCAGTGGGTTGCCATTTACTCCTTCGAGGGATCTTCCTGACACAGGGATCAAACTCACATCTCCTGTGTATCCTGCATTGCAGGCAGATTCTTTGCCCAGTGAGCCCTCAGGGAAACCCAGATATGTATAATATATGGATTAGTATACACATATATATTTCCTTGATCTGTCAATAGAGAAGGCATAAAAGAAACAACAAAAAGCACATCTTTTTGTGCTTTGAAAAGCACATTTCAAACATTATTTGAAAGCACATGCTTTCAAATACTATTCTCCAATAAACTGAAATAGATCCTTTAGCTATTTTTAATTAGAATATTTTTGATACCAAGGAAACATATCATGCAAAGATGGGCATGACAAAAGACCAAAGAGGCAAGGGCCTAACAGAACCACAAAAGATTAATAACAGGAGGCAAGAATACACAGAAATGTACCAAAAAAAAAAAAGGTCTTAATGACTTGGGTAACCATGAGGGTGTGGTCAGTTCCCTAGAGCCAGGCATCCTAGAGTGAGAGTTCAAATGGGCCTTAGGAAGCATTACTATGAATAAAGCTAGTGGAGGTGATAGAATTACTGATGAACTATTTCAAATCCTAAATGATAATGCTGTTAAGTGTTGAACTCAATATGCCAGAAAATTTGGAAAACTCAGCAATGGCCACAGGACTGGGAAAGGTCAGTTGTCATTCCAATCTCAAAGAAAAGGAATGCCAAAGCGTGTTCAAACTACCATACAATTGTACTCATTTCACTCATTTCACATGCTAGCAAGGTAATGCTCAAAATCCGTCAAGCTAGGCTTCAACAGTACATGAACCAGGAACTTCCAGATGTACCAGCTGGATTTAGAAAAGGCAGGGGACGCAAAGGTCAAATTGCCAGCATCTTCTGGATCATAGAAAAAGAAAGAGAGTTCCAGAAAAACATCTGCTTCATTAACTATGCTAAAGCCTTTGACTGTGTTCAGTTCAGCTCAGTCGCTCAGCTGTGTCCGACTCTTTGTGACCCCATGAATTGCAGCACGCCAGGCCTCTCTGTCCATCACCAACTCCCGGAGTTTACCCAAATCCATGTCCATCGAGTCGGTGATGCCATCCAACCATCTCATCCTCTGTCATCCCCTTCTCCTCCTGCCCCCAATCCTTCCCAGCATTAGGGTCTTTTCCAATGAGTCAACTCTTCGCATGAGGTGGCCAAAGTATTGGAGTTTCAGCTTCAACATCAGTCCTTCCAATGAACACCCAGGATTGATCTCCTTTAGGATGGATTGATTGAATCTCCTTGCAGTCCAAGGGACTCTCAAGAGTCTTCTCCAACACCACAGTTCAAAAGCATCAATTCTGCAGCGCTCAGCTTTCTTCACCATCCAACTCTCACATCCATACATGACCACTGGAAAAACCATAGCCTTGACTAGATGGACTTCACTGCAAACTGTGGAAAGAGATAGGAATACTTGCCCCCTGAGAAACCTGTATGCAGGTCAAGAAGTAACAGTTAGAACTGGACATGGGACAATGGATTGGTTCAAAATTGAGAAAGGCTGTATATTGTCACCCTGTTTATTTAACTTCTATGCAGAGTACATTATGTGAAATTTCCAGGCTTTATGAATCAGAAGATGTAATCAAGACTGCTGGGAGAAATATCAACAATATCAGATATGCAGATGATACCACCCTAATGGTAGAAAGCAAAGAGGACTAAAGAGCCTATTGGTGAAGGTGAAAGAAGAGCATGAAAAAGCTGGCTTAAAACTCAACATTCAAAAACTAAGATCATGGCCTCTGGCCCTATTCATGGCTAATAGATGGGAAACAATGGAAACAGTGGCAGGCTTTTTTTTCCATGGGCTCCAAAATCACTGTAGATGATGACTCCAGTCATAAAATTAAAAGATGCTTACTCCTGGGAAGAAAAGTTACAAGAAAACTAGACAGCATATTCAAAAGCAGAAACATCACTTTGCCAACAAAGGTCCATATAGTCAAAGCTATTATTTTTCCAGTAGCCATATACGGATATGAGAGTTGGACTATAAAGAACGCTGAGCACTAAAGAATTGATGCTTTAGAACTGTGGAGTTGGAGAAGACTCTTGAAAGTCCCTTGGATAGCAAGGAGATCAAACCAGTCAATTCTGATGGAAATCAACCCTGAATATTCATTGGAAGGACTGATGTTTAAGCTGAAGCTCCAACACTTTGGTTACCTGATGTGAAGATCCAACTCAATGGAAAAGACCCTTGTGCTGGAAAAGACTGAGGGCAGGAAGAGAAGGGGGCAGCAGAGAATGAAATGGTTGGATAACCTCACCGACTCAATGGGCATGAATTCGATCAAACTCCGGGAGATAGGAAGGACAGGGAAGCCTGACATGCTGCAGTCCATGGGGCCATGAAGGGTTGGACATTACATAGCAACTGAACAAAAATAACACTTTAGATTGGACTATAGTTGATTTACACTGTTGTGTTAGTTTCAGGTGTACAGCAAAGTGATTCAGTTACGTGTGCAGGTGTGCTAAGTCGCTTCAGTCATGTACTACTCTTTGGGACCCTATGGACCATAGCCTGCCTGGATCCTCTGTCCATGGGTTTCTCCAGGCATGAATACTGGAGTGGGTTGCCATGCCTTCCTCCAGGGGATCTTCCTGAGTCAGGAATCAAACCCATGTCTCTTGTGTCTCCCATACTGGCAGGCAGGTATTTTACCACTAGCACTACCCGGGAAACCCTCAGGTATACATATATCTATTCTTTTGGAAATTCTTTTTTCGTTTAGGTTATTATAGAATTTTTTTTATGACCTAAATGGACACTGATGTCTATTTTTTATTTTTTTTAATAAATTTATTTATTTTAGTTTGGGGCTAATTACTTTACAATATTGTAGTGGTTTTTGCCATACATTGACATGAATCAGCCATGGGTTTACATGTGTTCCCCATCCTGAACACCCCTCCCACCTCCCTCTCCATCCCATCCCTCTGGGTCATCCCATTGCCCCAGCCCTGAACATTTGTCTCATGCGTTGAACCTGTAATGGTGTTCTGTTTCACATATGATAATATACATGTTTCAATGCTATTCTCTCAGAACGTCCCACCCTCACCTTCTCCTTCAGAGTCCTATTACAGAATTTTGAGAAGAGTTCCATGTGCTATAGAGTAGGTCCCTGTTGGTTATCTATTTTGAATATAGTACTGGCTCTTTCCTTTTGTCTTTGTTTGTAGAAGATCTTTTCGGCTAGTCTTCAGATCATTCTCATCTATAGTTGCCCTGTTAATAGTTATAGTTTTGGTGTGCCTCTGCAAGGAAATGAGCTCAAGGTCTTTCTCTTCCATCATCTTGGCCACTCTTTAGAACTCTATCATCTTGCAAAACTGAAACTCTTTATTACTTGGTCAGCAACAGTTTCCCATTTATCCCTCCCTCCCATCCCTGGAAATAACAATGCCATTTTCATTTTCTAGAAATTTTACTATTTTAGATAACTCATATATATTTATGGGTCATAAACTTACTATAATTTTGTGACTGAGATGCAGCACTTAACCTAATATTATCAAAGATCATTCATTTTGTAGAATGACTACTAAATATTGAGCACCTATGTTCTGCTTGTAAATTTCTACAAATTATATTATTTAACCCTCACAGCATCCTTATGAAATCAGTTTTAATTCCCCATTTTAGAGTTTAGTTAAATAAGGCTCAAATCAGTTAAATGACTTTTCCAAGGGTCATCCAGCCAAATATGATCCAGAGCACTTAAGTGTGTTTTCTCCAAACCTCTTGTTCTTTCCATTAGGCTACTATGTGGCAGCCATGTTGAATTAATTAACAGCCATAAGGAAGACACCAAAACTAAATCCATTGACCAAGTCAATTTTCTGCCTCTCCAATAACTGATTATTTGTTTTGTTTCAATGTGAGGAAGAAGTGGATATGGACATGTGGATTTTTCTAAGAAATGCTGATACGTAACAGGAATAGGCTCTCAGGAAAATATAGTCCTGGAATGTTCTTAATAAAACTCTAATATCTCAAGTTTATATAGACAAAGCATTTGGACATATTTTGGCATAAGAGAAAATAATGCAACACTGGGCATTACAGATGTAACAAAGAGATTGTTAAACACTTTGAGCCTAATGCTTATTAAAAACTACCCCTCAATTTTTCAAAAGCCTAAGTAACACGATAAGCAAAGTTTGCTTTTGACTAAGTAACAAAGATGAAGTATTTAAAGCTTTAACTGCTCTAAGTGTTTTTAAGTCATTTCTAGGATTAGTACTCAGGTGATGGTGCTTTCTTTCCCCTACTAGAATTTGCAGTCCAGAACAGTACCCATTTTCCTAGCACACTGGTCACTTGCTTTCCTCTGTATACAGCCCAGTTAGAATGAACAGAAGAGAGAATTTTCAGGATAGAATCTTTGTTGGCCATGATTCTGGTCATTGTTATGTATTATGTGTCAATAAAACTATCTCCAAGTTAACAGGGATAAATGTTAGCCAAACTAAACTTAATCTAGTCTGCCAATACATGAGGACTCATGGCACTGGTGAGGGGGGTGGACGGGAAGGAGAGAGGATAAAATGTAGATAACTTCTAAGTTACTATGTCTTAAAATTTCTTAGCCAAAACTTGTGGGCTAGGATGTGTCTGTGTGTGCTCAGTCTTGTCTGGCTCTTTGCAACCCCATGGACTGTAGCCCACCAGGCCCCTCTGTCCATGGAATTTTCCAGGCAAGAATATTGGAGTGGGGTTGCCATTTCCTGCTCCAGGGGATCTTCCCGACTCGGGGATCCAACCCGTGTCTCTTATGTCTCCTTGACTGGCAGGTGGATTCTTTACCACTGAGTCACCTGGGAAGCCTAAAATACTTTGCAAAAGTCTCCTTTCTCTGGGTTTTCTCAACTATTTTTGATTTCATTAAATCTGAAGACAAAACTTATCTTCATAGCAAACATTAGGTATTTTACACATTTGATTGGCTGAACAATAATATATCATTGAAAATGAAGCATATAGTAATATCTATCAATGAAAACAGAGGCTATTTAACCCTTTGGTGTCCAACAGAATCTTCTGGTGAATTTGCTTAGGGGATAATCCCTCTCATTATATAAAACAAAACTTTCCAAATTTGAAATAGAGAAGAATTCTGAGAATGAAGTTTCTAAATAGTAGAGTATGGCACGAAATAGTTTCTCCCTTGTACCTTTTAAAAAATTCACATCAAAAGACACTGCTGCTCCATTAAACTCAGAAAATTTTTGACATAAAAATATCCTTTTTCTTTGTCAGCTTTAACACAGTTTATGTGGCTCAGTGGTAAAAGAATCTGCCTGTAATGCAGGACAGGAGGGAGTTGTGGGTTGGATCCCTGGGTTGGGAAGATCCCCTGGAGGAGGAAATGGCAACCCACTCCTGTATTCCTGCCCAGAAAACCCCATGACACAGGAGTCTGGCGGCCTTCAGTCCATAGGGTCTCAGAACCAGACACGACAGAGCGACTGAGCATGCAGACATGCAGAAATATTATAATTGTCCAAAGAAACACTACTAAGAACAAAGGAAAAGTGGAAGAGAGCAGATAAAATTTAAAATATGAGTAGTAAATAATCAAGCTGACAGTCTGAATTCTCAACCTGTCATAGTTTATCTGATTTACAGATTCATTTTTACATGATCTGAGAAACTCAGTTGAAATTTCTCCTTTTTAAGATCTTGGACTATCTCTTGACTTCCATTTTCTTCTTTGTGCCTTCCCTGTACCGTAGAAAGAGAGAGTGTGGTATGCAGCTATTTTGAAAGCAAGCAATGTGTGAAAAATCAGATGATCAGTCTTCCCATGAATAAGCATAAAATGCAAATATTTATCCAGGAAAAGCAAAATATAAAGGGCATTGAAGCCTCTCGTTTCTTCCTCAGTTGAGAAGAACAAAGCATTCTTCTTCTACAGAACCAGAAAGAGTAAGGCTTTTATAGGCATTTCTCAAAGGGAACATAAATAGAACATTTGAAGCTGGTATCCAGTTGATGAGATAAAATTAATGACTATTGGTTTACTTTTTTCCCTCCACATATGCAGGAGTAATGGAAATCAGAAGCTATTTCTGAGTAATAAGATGTCTCACCTCAATGTTATAGGGCTTACAAACTTCCCAAATGGAGCTAAATTCAGTCTTCCAATACATAAGACCTTCTAATCTCTCACAAGATAAAAGCCGATGTAAATACCTATTATGTCTGTGTTCCTTTGGCCTCAGTTTTAGAATATATCAAGAATTATCTGAGCTTAATAAAAATGTGAATTTAAGAGACTTCCCATGTCATTGCAAGGTTAAGAATCCTTGCAATGCAAGGGACTCGGATTTGATCCCTGGTCGGGGGACTAAGATCCCATATGCCACAGGACAACAAAGCCTGTGCACCACAACTAGAGAGCCCATTCACCACAATGAAAGATTCCAGATGATGCAAAAAAATCCTAAGTGCAATAATTAAGACCTGACAAAGCCAAATGAATAAATATTTTTTAAAATGTGAACTTAAATCCAGGCTATAACATAGCAGAGTATCAGAAGCTTTCTAGTCCCTGCCTCAGTAAGACTTTCAGTTCACCTCACTAAAAATAAATATATTATGTCCCTAGGAGTTCAGATAATTTCATAATCTTTGAGTGATTATTGGGTGGGGGGGCTGAAAATCAGGTAGATTAGAATTGATTTCTTTATAAGATGGAGATAAAGGCATGTAGGAAATTACGTGGAAGCCTAGACACAGCTTGCAGTGTCTTGGAGTAAATATAAAGTCCATAAAATAAATGGCCTTTATCAAGGGATTAAATATAAGGATTGAATACAGGTGAACATTAAAATGAGATAAAATGGGATTGCCATTCTCTAAAACATTCTGCTACCCATTTGTATCATCCTTTGAAAGTATTTTCAAACATTTTCATGGTAGAGGAACTCCAATACATAAAACAGATAAAAGCAACTCTGGTGTGGTTTGAAAGCAAGCCAGAAGACCTAGAACACTGATGGTTAGTCTTCCCTTCCCAATCCTCTCCTTTTATTTTCACTGGTCCCTGAGATACCTCTGTGGAACCCAGGGTTCTGCAAAACATACTTTGCAGATCTTTGCATTAGTCCAGCCTGCTTATTTTGTGTATGAGGAAAATGAACAACTGAGAAGAAACAGGACCAATAGGACCAAGAGATAATGTTGTATTTGGCAAGAGATAATGCTGTGGTTGAGACCATGGACTCTAGAGTCAGACTGTCTGGTTTTTGGATTTAATTCTGCTATTTAATAAATGAGTGACCTTGAGTATTGTTTAATTTTACTTGCCTCACTTTCTCATCTGTGAAATGCAGAAAACAAAATAGTTTAGTATACATAAAGTACTTAGTTTAATGCCTGGCACCTACAGTGTGTGTATGTATGTATGTATGTATGTATGTATGTATATCATATATATATATATATATATATATATATATATATATATATATAATGTGTGTGTGTGTGTGTGTGTGTAGGACTATAGCCCAGGTTTCTTCTGATATACCATGCTGCCTTTCATGTACTCCAAAATTAAATTTTCAAGTGAATTTTGGGCTAGACTTGAGGACTGATCAAGTAACTAGAGAAGTATTTTATGAGATTTTTCTCATAAGCTCTCCTAAGCCTTGTTTTCATGTGAACAGATTATGATGGTCTTTGGAATCAAGCAGATCTAGTTTTGGATCTCGAGTCTACTACTTTCTAATTCTGCATTCTTATGCAAGTTTCTTAATCCCTCTGGGTATAAATTTCCATATTTTAAAAATTGTGATAATAATATCTACCTTATGGAATGGTGGCCATGGAATAGAACTTTTTAGGGGCCAAAAGCATCATTACTCTGTGGGAGTGTGATAAGTACATTTAAGTCCTAAGAAAGGAACAAACACTAAGGAAAGAGCAAAAAGGTTTAGGGTAGTCTCAGATATCCTAATCAAGAGTAGTGGGTTAAAGTGGAGCAAAAGGAAATATTAGACCAAGAAGGAAAAATTGAAAGCGTGTAGTATTAAACAATGAAATGATCATCCCCAAGGAAGATGTGGAAGTCAATTGGTTTGAGTCATTTCACATTGAATTGAAGTAAGGTAAAGTAGAACCTATCTGGGGAGCAATCTTTCCCTGGCTGGGAGACCAAGCAGATGAGCTAATAAGGGCTTTGCATCTGTCTTTTTTTTTAGGAAACAAGCTGGGAATGGAAAAGTGGATGCACATCTGCATGGCGTCTGAGCCAGCTGGGAATGATAAGCAAAAGAAATCCACAGATAGGGAGCAGAAGAAAAATAGAATGTAGAACAGGGATAATGGGGAAGAATTAGGAAAGAGAGATTAAGAAATAAAAGACAAAGAGAGGGAGAAATGAAAAGAGAACAGAGGGAATCAGAAGCCAAGGAGAAAAAGGAGAGAGAACAGCTGAGAAGAGTTTTAATCACAAATAATACTGAGGTGTTACTATGCACAGTTAATGCTGCTATCCACTGCTCATTAA
Organism: Okapia johnstoni; assembly: GCA_024291935.2. Classification (NCBI taxonomy): domain Eukaryota; kingdom Metazoa; phylum Chordata; class Mammalia; order Artiodactyla; family Giraffidae; genus Okapia; species Okapia johnstoni. The sequence goes on along the minus strand of CM044305.1, from coordinate 53,557,407 downwards.
TGATACATCCTCTCATTACTTAGGCCCTGTGACCTGGGCCTTGGCTTCAGAAAACAGTTGAGTCCTAGCAGCTAATAAATAAACAAGACCAAGCCCAGAGACAATCTGACAGAGACATCTTTTTTCCTCCCCGGTGAAAAAAAAAGTGTCATTTTTTTCCCTCCTCTTCAAAAGGTAAACAATGCTTGTTTCTTAGAAACAGCTGGGAGTAGGAAAGAATCGGAAAGAATATCAACTGTTCTTGCCAGCCCCAGAGTTCATTCCAGGGATACAATTCCCTTTCCCAATATACTAGTTCTTTATCCAACCCATTTGCAGAGATGAAGTTTCCCACCCATCATACCAGTGCCAAAGAAAGTAGAGGCTTTTGTATTTTTAAAGTCCCTAGGCTTTGGACAACAATTTCTATCCTGAGGTGGCACCACCTAAACAGTCTTGTACAAATGAACAAATATCTAAAATTTTTATTTAAAAAATACTTGGAGAATCTGCATATGACACTGACTATTTAATTCACATTGGCCTCTGTATGTTCTATTCTTGTTTCTGCTATACCCATCCCCGCTCTTGCAATCTTTTATATAGCCCTGCTGTTATACTCTGTGACTTCTGACAGTCCTTTGGACAGCACGGAGATCTTAAAGAAAATCAACCCTGAATACTCATTGCATGGATTGATGCTGAAGCTGAAGCTCCAGTATTTTGGTCACCTGATGCGAACAGCCGACTCTTTGGAAAAGTCCCCTGATGCTGGGAAAGACTGAATGTAGAAGAGGACGTCAGAGTACTACTAGATGGCTGGATGGTATCACCGATGCAATGGACATGAACTTGGGTGAATTCTGGGAGATGGTGAGGGAGAGGGAGGCATTTTTGTGCTGCAGTCCATGGGGTCACAAAGAGTCAGACATGACTGGGCGACTGAACATTATACTCTGCACTCTCCTACCTCCAACTACTCATTGTGTTCAATCATCTCTCTTCATTTTCTTTCCACATGGCTCTAGAGGGAAACGTAGATGATTCTAGGAGTAATTGTAAGGTTAGCAATTATTAGTCAGAGGTCCTAGAAGGAATCACTTAGCAAACCATCTACCTCTTCCTACCTTAGAGAAGCTGCCCTTCTTTTGAGTCTATCAGAGACCAGATTATACTCAGACCAGTGTCACATTAATAATCCTGTATTTTTCTGTGACACTTTGCAACTTACCAAACACCTTTATATTCATTATCATATATGAATATCAAATGTTATGACATTATAATTCAAATATTCAAATTACACTTGAAACAGAAAATAATGCTACAGACTGAACAAGACATCAATTTAGAATTTGGGGAAACAATGACAAAATTGCTGAATTTAAGATGCAGTCTCTAGGATGGCAGGGCTTCCCTGGTGGCTCAGTGGTAAAGAATCTGCCTGCCAATGCAGGAGATGTGGTTTCAATCCTTGGGTCAGAAAGATCCCATGGAGAAGAGAATGGAAGGGAGAAGGGAACCCACTCCAGTATTCTTGCCTGGGAAATCCCATGGACAGAGGAGCCTGGTGGGCTACAGTAGGGGTCACAAAAGAGTTGGACATGACTGAGTGACTAAACAACAACAACTCCAAGATGGCAATCAGGTATTTGCCCAGAGGCCAATTGGCAGGAATTGCATTATAAATGGTGGTATAGAGGTATTTTTTCTATGTCGAATTTCAGACCTCGTGATTAAAGCTCCCTTCCCACGAGCTTGGTGATTAACATGACTGATTGACTCTCAGGATTTGAATGGTGCTCTGATATTTGATCTACTTCCTCACCTGATATCTGACCCTTTCTACATTTTCTTATCAAATGGTAATTGAGTCGCTGCTTAAAAACATTCAACAACAGAAACCCACTGCTTCTTGAGGCATCCTATGCTTCTAAAAGTCAGCAAGACCTTCCTATTAACTTGATGCCGCTCTGTTACATCTACCTGCCAAACTTCATTGTTTGAAGTCACTCTTCTCCCTCACAAGAGCCCTTCAGACAGCTAAAAACAAGGGCCCAGACCTTCCCGTGGATCTTATTCTAGCTACTTATCCCCAAGCCCTTCTGCTATTCTTCATGTGGCTTAGTTCAGAGTACCATTATCATCCTGAAACCTCTTCATCCTCTCTGTGGCCCTGACTAAAATGTGACTGTCAGCTGTAAGCACCATACTCCTGCTTTACTGTGTGACAGGTGAGAATCATTATGTGTTTGTCACCATCTACTTCCTAGATTCTGAATTCCTGTCTATGCAGCCTTGTCATAAAGCTAACTCACGCAGCCCTTGCTAACTGCAAACTGGATCAGAAGAGTGCATTTAATTGAGAAAACATTTTATATCCCCTGGGAAGGTCACACTTTAACCAGCCTATTCATTTCTCTCCTTAAACCATTATTATCCTGAGCAGGTCAATCCCCAGTATCATTAAACTTTCATGAATTACAATATTTGAGCTGGAAGAGGTTTTAGAAAACTGAGAGGCTCAGGGAGGTGAAATTGTTCAAGATCACAGAGGGAGTAAGTAGATAAGCATAGTCTATAACTAAGATTCCCTAAGGCTCAGGCCAGAACTCCTTAGGGCCTCAGATAGGTCAGCCTCAGGTGACTCTCGTACAGCTCTTGTCTTTTAGGACATAACTTACTGATGAAAACACAGATCCCCAAAGCTGTTGAATATCTCATGACCACATACTTTCCCCATGCATTGCACACTATTGTCTTGCTTCCCCGGGAGCCAAAACATGGGAAAATCTCAGGGTATATTAATAAAGGCCCCCCTCACTTACATTCCTATATTCTAACAATGAAAAATCAGAAAGAAAAATTAAAGAATCTATCCCATTCACCATTGCAACAAAAAGAATAAAATATCTAGGAATAAACCTACCTAAGGAGACAAAAAAAACTGTATACAGAAAACTGTAAGATGCTGATGAAAGAAATCAAAGATGACATAAACAGATGGAAAGACATTCCATGTTTCTGTGTTGGAAAATATCAATGTTGTGAAAATAACTATACTACCAAATGCAATCTACAGATTCAACGCAATCCCTATCAAATTACCAATGACATTTTTCACATAACTAGAAAAAAAAATTTCACAATTTGTATGGAAACATAAAAGACCCTTAATAGCCAAAGCAATCTTGAGAAAGAAGAATGGAACTGGAGGAATCCACCTTCCTGACTTCAGACTATACCACAAAGCTGCAGCCATCAAGACAGCATGCTACTCACACAAAATCAGAAATACAGACCAATGGAACAAGATAGGAGGCCCAGAGATAAATCCATGCACCTATGGGTCACTTATCTTTTCCAAAGGTGGCAAGAATATACAATGGGGCAAAGATAGTCTCTTCAATAATTGGTGCTGGGAAAACTGGACAGCTACATGTAAAAGAATGAAGTTAGAGCACTTCCTATCACCATACACAAAGATTACACTCAAAATGGATTACAGACCTAAATGTAAGACCAGAAATTATAAAACTCTTAGAGGAAGCCATAGGCAGAATACTTTCTGACATTAATCACAGGAAGATGCTCTATGACACACCTCCTACAGTAATGAAAATAAAAACAAGAATAAACAAGTGGGACCAAATTAAACCTAAAAGCTTTTGCACAGCAAAGGAAACTATAAGCAAGGTGAAAAGACAACCCTTAGAATGGGAGAAAATAATAGCAAATGAAACAACTGACAAAAGATTAATCTCCAAAATACAAAAGCAGCTCATACAAGTCAATATCAGAAAAACAAAGAACCCAATCAAAAAGTGGGGAAAAAAACTAAACAGACATTTCTCCAAAGAAGACATACAGGTGGCTAACAAACACATGAAATGTTGCTCAACACAGTTGATTATTATAGAAAGGCAAGTCAAAAGTATAATGAGATATCACCTCACACTGGCCAGAATGATCATCATAAAAAGTCTACAAACAATAAAGGCTGGAGAGGCTGTGGAGAAAAGGGAACCCTCTTGCACTGTTGGTGGGAATTTAAATTGATACAGCCATTATGGAAGACAGTATGGCGATTCCTTAAAAAACTAGGAATAAAACCACCATATGACTCAGCAATCCCACTCCTAGGCATATACCCTGAGGAAACCAAAATTGAAAAAGACACATGTATCCCAATGTTCATTGCAGCACCATTTACAATAACTAGAACATGGAAACAACCAGATGTCCATTGGCAGACGAATGGATAAAGAAGCTGTGGTACATACATACAATTGAATATTACTAAGCCATAAAAAGGAAGGCATTTGAGTCAGTTCTAATGAGGTGGATGAACCTAGAATCTATTATACAGAGTGAAGTAAGTCAGAAAGACAAAAACAAATATCATATACTAACACATATATATGGAATCTAGAAAGATGGTACAGATGAAATTATTTGCAGAGCAGCAATGGAGACACAGACATAGAGAACAGACTTATGGACACGGGGAGGGGGAGGAGGGAGAGGATGTGGTGTATGGAGAGAGTAACATGGAAACTTACACTACCATATGTAAAATAGATAGGTAATGGGAATTTGCTGTATGACTCAGGGAACTCAAACAGGGGCTCTGTAACAGTCTAGAGGGGTGGGATGGGGAGGGAGATGGGAGGGAGGTTTAAGAGGGACAGGACATATGTATACCTATGGCTGATTCATGTTGATGTTTGGCAGAAACCAACACTATTCTGTAAAGCAATTATCTTTCAATTATAAATAAATAAATTTAAAATTTAAAAATAATAAAGGGCCTAAGGAATCCCAAGAAATGTAAGCATGTGCCAGTAATGCTGCCACCAGAAAATTAAAAATTCTGCAAGACATATGATACTTGATTGGTCCTATGCGCTGAAGGCTGATGCCAGGCCCAAAATCTAAGGCAAGTATTTTGGCAGAAATTCAACTGGATATCAGTGTGTGAAAAGTACATTCACGCCCTAGAGCCCTTATGGTGAACAAAAAGCCTTACAAAAATATCACTTTATTAACCCAGACTCTGGAAGTCATGAGTAGCTCTCAACATCTCAAACTGTAGCAGGTGGCAGGAGTCCAAAGAAGCTCAGATAGTGGGTCCAAAAAGCATCATGTCCTTCAATTTTCCTTCAAGTTCATTTGGAGTGAAAACTTCTGAGTAAAGATGGCACCTTGAACATGAACATTTACTTTCATTACCTCTTGAAACCTCACTAAAGATAAAGCAAAGGGATCTTTCTTAAAGCCATACATCCAAAAGGAGGGGGGAAATAAGAGAGGGGATAGAAACAATTAGGTTTAGCAAATAGAATGTAGATGGACAAGTAGGAACCAACTTATCATGCTCAAGAAAACATGATCCTGGGCTTCCCTGGTGGCTCAGTGGTAAAGAATTCACCTGCCAATGCAGGAGACACAGGTTTGATCCCTGATCCAGGAAGATCCCTCATGCCACGGAGCAGCTAAGCCCACGTGCCACAGCTATTGCTCCTGTGCTCTACAGCCTGGGAGTCGCAATTACTGAACCCATATGCTGCAACTACTGAAGCCTGTATGCCCTAGAGCTTGTGCTCTGCAACAAGAGAAGCCACTGCAATGAGAAGCCTGTGTACCACAACTAGAGAGTAGCCCCCACCGGCCTGCAACTAGAAAAAAGCCCATGCAGTAATGAAGACTCAGCACAACCAAAAATAAAGTAAATAAAATAAATAATTTTTTAAAAAGAAAAAGGGAAGCATGATCCTAAGCTAGGAATGGGAGAAAGCTAACAGCAAATAAGTTTTATGTTGAACCATATTCAAAAAGTTCAGGAATGATGGCAACAGTTAATTTGGAAGTAAAGATAGAGTGGAGTCTGTGATCAATAGGCTAAGTTATACTATGGTAACCAGAATCTCATAGGTTTAAAACATTAAAAGATTTGTTTATTGCTCACACTACATGTCTAATGTAATCACTCAGGAAATGAGTCTTGTGGGGGCTTCATCTTGAAACAATTGCCATAGCAGAAAAGAAGTAACATGGCAAACCATATATTTGTTCCTAAGCATTCTGCCTGTAAATGACATGCTTCACCTGCTCACATTTCAAGGCCAAAACAATTCACATGACTGTGTTTAACCTCCAAAGGAGATTGGGAAGTGAAATGAGGAAAGCTGAAAGATTGGTGTATTTCCTTAGTGTCTACCATAATGGGTGCTAAGAAAAGGGGTATTACTAGAAAACTGACAAACAGATTGAGCACTAGGTGGCACTCTATACTCCCCTCATAGTTCAGTTGGTCAAGAATCCGCCTGCAATGAAGGAGACCCTAGTTTGATTCCTGGGTCAGGAAGATCCCCTGGAGAAGGGAAAGACTCCAGTATTCTGACCTAGAGAATTCCATGGGGTTGTGGAGTCAGACATGACTGAGCAACTTTAACTTTTGGCACTCTATATTACCGTAAATGGAATTGGGCAATTCCATTCTTCCACCCTGACAGGGATTTGGGTATTTATTTTCTAGGGAGGGTAAAACAAAAGATATCTTGACTGAAGGACACCAGGTGTAGCTGAGGATAGGGCTACTGTACTGAACTGAAACTACCTCCCCTAAGCCTTTTTCCACTGGGCTCCCTGAAAGGTGGCAGATAGGTCTTTGCCTTTTAGGCAGGGAACTAGAAAAGTATTTGGGGGGGCAATCTGACCATTTTTAAGAGAAAGGATATAACCATAACCTTAAAATGAAATGATATAACCTTGTATAACCTTAAAATGAAGCTCACAGTCAAGGAGTCATAAACATGAACTCAAAGATTCAGTTCAGTTCAGTCACTCAGTCATGTCTGACTCTTTATGACTCCATGAACTGCAGCACACCAAGCTTCCCTGTCCATCACCAACTCCCGGAGCTTGCTCAAACTCATGCCCATCGAATTGTTGATGCCATCCAACCATCTCATCCTCTGTCGTCCCCTTCTCCTCCTGTCATTAATCTTTCCCAGCATCAGGGTCTTTTCCAATGAATCAGTTCTTTGCATCAGGTGGCCAAAGTATTGGAGCTTCAGCCTCAGCATCAGTCCTTCCAATGAATATTCAGGACTGATTTCCTTTAGGATTGAACTCAAAGATTACAAGCAATAAAAGGAAGCAATAGCAGACAACTAAGAGTTATGAAATAACTGAAGAGACAAACAAAAAAAGACAATTTATAGCAAATGGAGATTATGCAAGCAGAGACACAAACAAATAAGAATAGGATGTTATGCAAATGAAGCACTCAGAAAAAAAAAAAAACTCATAGAACTTAAAAACATGATAGCAAAAAATTTAAAACTTGATAGAAATTCTTGAAGATATTTGAATAAATCTAAGAAAATGGGACAAAACAACAGACAAATAGGATATAGAAGAGAAAAGAAAATTCGAGGGCCAGGCCAGAGGATATAACAACCATATGATAAGAGTTGCCAGGGAGAGAGAACAGTAAAAGTAGAAGCAAGAAATATCAAACCATTAACAAATTCAAGAAAAATCCTAGGACTTAGAGCCATGGGTTCCTAGAAAAGGTCCACAATGTGCCTGCAACAATGGATGAAAATATTTCTACACCAAGTGACATTATTGTAAGATTTCAGAGTGCTTGTAAAAAAGAAAAGATGTTACAGATTCTAGAGAGATTTGAACAAGTCACATGTGAAAAATCAGGAATTCAAATAACTTTAGATTTCTCAATAGGCAGCACTAGAAGCTACACAATAAAGAAGTAATGTTTTCAAAATCTGAAGGAAAATTATTTCCAACCTTCAATGTAATGACATTTTAGGGGAGCATGAAGACATTTTCAGATATGTGAAATGTTGTGGATTGAATTATGTCTCCTTCTAATTCACATGTTAAAGTCTTAACTCCCAATGTTTTATAATGTGATCTCATTTGGAAATAAAGTTGTTGAAGATACCATTTTAGGTAATATGATATCATATTGGAATAGCCTGGGCTCTTAATCTCTTATGACTGATATCCTTTAAAAAGAAAATTCTACACACATAGTGAGAACACCATGTGACCCTGAAGACAGAGACTGGGGTGATGCATCTACAAGCCAAAGAATGTCAAGTAATTGGCATTTTGTCAAAATCTTCAAGGGAAAACAATTTCATCAAATCGTCTGAATTCTTAATTTTGAAACTTTAGCTTTCAAAACTGTGAGATAGCACATTTTTGTTGGTCACACTACTCAATTTGTAGTACTTTGTCATGGCAGCCCTAGCAAACTAACATATAAAGATTCAAAAAAGTTTTGTCACCTGTAAGTTGTATATGTCAAGGACAGTCATCAACAAGATTCCTGCTGCTATGAGACCATTTATTTTTGTAATCTGAGGGAAGAATACCTAGTGGGTTTGGCCCAGATTCTTCTGAGTACTTAGCTTTCTCAGAACAAGTATTCTTGGAATTTCTAATTTCCTCTCAATGCTGTACGGATCAATTGGGGATGATGACATAGAAAGTTCACCCTGCCTACCTACATTGGACTGTGGTTTGTATTTAAAATGGGCTTCCCTGGTGGGTCAGCAGTAATGAATCCACTTGAAATGCAGGAGATGCAAGAGACATGGGTTCAATCCCTGGGTCAGGAAGACTCCCTGAAGGAGGGCACAGCAACCCACTCCAGTATTCTTGCCCGGGAATTCCATGGACAGAGGAGTCTGATGGGCTACAATCCATGGGATCACAAAAGAATTGGACACGACTTCGAGACTAAACAACAACAATGTGTTTAAAATAAAATTTTATTGTGTTAATCTACTGAAAATTTGTTATGCTCACTAGCTTACTCTGATTAATAAACCCTCAATAAAGTGTTTTGCTTTTACCTCCTCCTGAGAGAAGATTGGCCATGGTAGGTTTAGAAGAAAAAATATATATATATTAGCTCACTTCTTGTCAGAAGTTCATTATCTAACACACTCTATTGCCCTGCTAGATTATCTCCTCATTGGTGAGCCTAAGTTCCCTGGATTCACTAGAGGCTTTGTCTAGAATGGGTTTATAAACGCTCAGAGAAACTGAAGCCAGACTATGAAACTCAAAGACTCTTTTTCAGCTCTCATCTGTAGCAATGCTGTCCTTTCCTTACACAATATCGGTTGTGCTTGTTCTGAGCTTTCATACTGATAACTTTTCACACTCATTTATATTTTAACATTTGTTCAAGAAAATAACTCACTATTTTATAAAATCACAAAGTAATAAAAAATGAGAGAAGCAAATCAAGAAAGATGAGGAGGTCAGAAGATATGGCCAATCCATAAAGCAATAGA